>CM053770.1:592262288-592568563 GCA_028658325.1 Potorous gilbertii | reverse complement strand
GGGGAGAAAACTTTGGAACCCAAAATCTTGTGAAAATGAATGTAAAAAGTTAAATAAATGTATTTAAAAGTTTAGTGTGATTAATTAGTATGCTCATACCAGTGCTTAGAGATCTGTTTCCCTTTTGTAAGTGCTTACAAATCATTTAATAATTCATCCTAGATGGGTCAAATGCACTTCCAGTAAAGATGAGAGAGTAAACAGGAGGAGAACAACTCAACTTCCACATTAAGTATTCCAACAAAAATTAAACCAAGAGAACCATACCAAACAGTGATCAAGAAATCCAAAAATAAATATAGAGAGTACTTTTATGAAACTCAGTTCCGTACAAAGGCCAGAAGCCTTCAAGCACTAAGGAAGAAGTTCAGTCAAAAAAAAAACCCAGTTGGAGCATAGTCTTTCAGCTAGACAAGAAATATTCCAAGGACATCTAGAATCTTCAACATCATTCACCAGAGAGGGAGACCTGAAAGCTCAAAGGACAAAGCCCCAGGGCAGTCAGATACCCACCTTGAGCTTGGATATGGAAGAACTAGCAAAACTCAGACTGGGTGAGCCATGATCATTCCATAATACTCTTGGTGCTTTGAAAGTTTGCAACATGGTGAAGTGAGCAGCCTTAACGAACTTTGGAGATTCTGCACCCTAAACATTCAGGCAAACCTATGTCCTACCAGCACTCTGAACATACATCGTAGTAGAAGTGAAAGCCAGGGGCAGGAGTCTAGACAATATAGATTCACCGTACTACCCAAGAGTGTAGTAATAAGCCATGTCTGACTGACACAAAGTCCCAATAGGCTGGAAATATGTATAAATAAGAGAAGACATAGAAAACAAAGAAATTTTATGGATAGAACGATATCTAAGACACAAACCCAGAAGAAGAGAGTAACTATCATAATTATAAGTAGAGGTTCAAATAAAAGAGTGATTTGCCCAAAAGAACAAGAGTAACTGGAAGAAATAAGTAAGAGATTTAAAGAGGATATTATAAATGAAATGAGAGCTCTAGAGGAAAGATTAGAAAGGAGGATAAATAATTAGTGAAGGAAATGCTAAATCCCATCCAGTAACAGAATCCCTATATTGTAATAGGGATTTTTAGGACCAAACAGAAATCAATGACGTGATTTCTGTCATGGGACAATAAGAAATACCAGAACAAAATCAAAAGACAGAAATGTTGAAGAAAATGTAAAATATACCCTATCAAGAACTCACCTGGAAAACAGGTCAAGGAGAGGCAATTTAAGACTCACTAGATTACCTGAAAAAAAATGATCAAATAATAGCTTGGTTACCATACTTCAAGAAATTATGAATGAAAACTGCTCAGATCTGTTAAAACAAGAAAGCCAAGTCAGAGTAGAAAGAATCTGCTGGTCACTTCCTGAAAGAAACTTCAAAACATTATAACCAAACTAGTGCTCCAAGATGTAATATAAAAAATACTCAAAGCAGACTTGAAAAAAAATGTTCAAGTATCAAGGAGCCGCAGTAAGAATCACATAAGACCTAGTAGCTACTACTATAAAAGAAAAGAGATATTTCCAAAGACAAAAGGTGAAGGCTTTCACCTAAGAAAAACTTCTTTGCATTATCCATTCCAGAGAAAAAGAAGATTTAAAAACTAATGCTTCTCCTTTCCACACACACCCATCCTCCCAAGAGACCCAACCAGTTCTAAAGATGGCCCCAGTCAACTGGGACCCTGGGCACTGAGAACCAATAAGATAGGGAGGGGTAACTAGGTGGTACAGTGAACAGAGTACCAGGACTGGAGTCAGAAGACTCATATTTCTGTTCAAATCTGACCTCAGATACTTACTAGCTGTGTGACCTTGGGTAAGTCACTTAACCCTGTTTGTCTCAGTTTCCTCATCGGTAAAATCAATTAGAGAATAAAATGACAAACCACTCCAGCATCTTTGCCAAGAAAATCCCAAATAAGATCGCAAAGAGTCAAACACAACTGAAAATAACATAATTCTACAAAAGGAAAGATATGGATCTTTAAGGAAATAGAGAACATCTAACCATTTTTGGTAAAAAGCCCAAAGCTGAGCAGAATCTTAGAAAGGCAAAAACAGGAATTAAGAGGAAAAAAAGAAAGATAAATACATTTCAGAAATTTTAAATGCTTATGTGGTAAAAAGTGCTTACATTCCAATGGAGAGAAAACAAGTGTCCTTTCAGAACACTAATGTCTTCAACAGTCATAGAAGGAGTTGAATAAGACAAACATAGTGCCTGAAGGTGGCTCAGTTTTGTTTGGATAGTCTTATAGTAAGAAATAAAAGGGAAAGAAAAATAGATAAACTAGGGAAGAAAAGGGGAGGAAGAGAGTGGAACTTCCTTACAGTGATTTGGTGAGTATATCCCAAGTTCTTCAGTACCCCAGCATGTATTTTATCTGGATCAGGTGCATTGAACTCATTAGAATAGTTTAATCTATCAATAAATAAACATTTACCAAGCACCTATTATATTCCAGGCACTTTGCTTAGTACTAGGGTTCACTAAACATTGAGTTTACTATAATTTTACCTATTTTATATCAGGTTCATAGCTGGAAGAGAACTCAGAAATGACTGCGCCCCACTCCTCCATTTTTTAGATAAGAAAATAGGAAGAGGGAATGACTTAAGGCCATATAGCTAGTAAATGACTGAGCCAGGATTTTAACTCAGTCCCTCCTTCTCCAAATCCAGACGCTTTCCTATTTCTTTACTATTATGATAGGGTTCTGGCACATTTGTAGAACTTATCAATCTACTAAGATGACTCCAACCCCTTGGAGGTGCTTCTAGGAAAACAGTGAGGACTGACACATGAGAGGACATTCTGCAGTTGTTCCTCATTGGCCTACAACTTGGTTGGAAGGACCTTTTTTTCCAGTGGTTGCAGAGATGGAACTGCAGGCATCTTCAAAATGGCCTGTGTTAGAACCAGCCATAACTTCGCTGCATTCAAATCTGAGAGAAGGAGATGATTCCTTCATTAATGACTTCCAGTGAGAAACTATGCTATAAAAGGAAGACAAGTGAGGCCTACCTTGCTGAGGCCTTATGGCCCCAAGTCATGTATCTTTGGTCTTTTCATTTATTCTTTTGTGTTCTATGTGTAAGAGATGGAGTTTCTGATTTGGTCTGGAAGCATAAGCTACTGAGATCAGAGAAGTCCAAGAATCCAGGCTGGGTGTTACAGCCAGCCCAGCATCAATGCCTTGAAGGGCAAGTCAGGGGCCCCCAACAGATATCCCAATCCCCTCAGGGGTAACCTGAGAACTCTTGGGGGAGAGATACAACAGGCCTGGACCTGAGAAAATGGGGCTGAAGTTAACCATGTTATATTGTGTTTGTATTACCATTTGAAACTAAGGGTCATTTTCCTTGATGGAAGAAATGGAGGCAAAGCAACAGGTCAGTAGTTCTGCTCTGTCTCCACTCTCCATTAACATTATACCTCTGCCCCAAGCAAAGAGAGAACCTTTTGCTCTGGCTAGATCCTTAAGAATCCCTTTCTGTTGTGTTTAGCATTTTTCACAAGCTTCTGCTTATCCTGGATTTTAAAAACTACTCTGAAAAAATAATGTGGCTCAGCTTTCCCTGGCATACCTTTTCAAAAAACATTTGCTAGGAACTGACTGAAAGCAGAAACTAGAAACAAGCCATACATTGAAGAAGGTTCTGGAATTCCTATGCATTTCGCTTTGTGAAGATCCTTGTTTCTCTTCTGCTAGAGATGGGCCCTAAGTATTACTGAACTCTGGGCCTTTAGGCACCCAGCAAATAGAAATTTTGAGCAATCTTTCTCAGTTTGTCTCAAAGAACCCTGGGTTTGGCTAAAGTACTCCATCAAGGAAAATTTTTATGACAGGTAAACACACACAACAAATGAGTTTGTATGTCTCATATAAAATGTGAGTTTTCAGCCAGAGAAAACAAATTCTGATATATGTAGTTCATCTTTTAATTGAAAAGATTGACTTCTTAGTAGCCCAGAATTGATTTTTTTCCATATCCAAAAATGTGCAATGCACAATTTGTTGATTTTCTGTTTTGGCAAAGTGTACATATATATATGTACATACATATATATTTGTGTGTGTGTATATATATTATATATATATATATATATATATATATATATATATATATATATATACATACATACATACATACATAAATCTATTTTCACTTGGGACTCAGTTTCCTGAAAAAATGGTACTAAATTATCATATGGTATAGCTTAACATGTATTAGAGTCAGTAGACTTGGGTTTGAGTGCAGGCTAAGTAACTGTAAGTACTTTTTATGTATACTATCTCATCTAATCCCTACACCAACCCTGTGAGGTAGATGCTGTTATAACCCCCACCTCCACCCACTTTATAGCTGGGGACTCTGAAGCCAAGAGAAATTAAGTGATTTGCCCAGAGTCATACAGTTAGTAAATATCTGAGGCAAGATTTGAATTTGGGTCTTCCTGACTGCCTCACGCAGGCTCTATCATTTATTAGTTGAATACTATTGGACAAATCACTTCCCATCTCTGGGCCTCAGTTTCTTTAGAATGAAAAGTCATCAATTTAGAGCTTAGAGGTCACCTATTCCAACCCCCTTATTTTAGAAATGAAGAAAATCAGTCTCAGAAAATGATGAACCCAACTCCTTACTTTTTCTACTGTGTCATATTGAGTTTGGCCAATAGACTCTCTAAGATCTCCTCATGTTCAAAATCTTCCCATCATCCCTGACACATCCCTTGTGCTGCTATTTTCTTTCCATGCTTAGTTACACCCATGCTTCCCTCTTTTAAAGGATTCCTTTTGGGATTTGAGCTTTGAGATCTGAGTTTGCTTCTTTTCTTAATCTAGGACTCTCCATCACTGGCTGCAGTTAACAGCCACAGCTCAGGAGACCTTGTGCCTGACAGCTCAAGACAGTTTAGATTATAAAATGAGCCAAACCTAGTGCCTGAGGTGCCAAATTCAGCAAACCCTCTCTGGACCTGTTTTCTCATCTGTAAACATAAGAGAGTTGGATAAGATGATTGACATTCCTTCTAACTCTACATCTAGGATCCTAGCCCAACCTCTTAATTTCACATGTAGCGCCTGTGGTTTATTTCTCTCACCCGTGAGATTCCTAGAATATAATCTCAATTTCAAAGTATTCTGTGGATCCACATCCAGTCAAAATTATCACCCATAAGCCACCACTGATATATTTCCTTTTCTTCAGTCAGCCAAAGGACAGAATTAGTGTAAAATAAACACCTAATTAATTTGGCATAGCAAAAATATTTAAAATTGAACATTTCCCCTATAAACATAAGAGACAATGTCCTACAAATATACATTTCATATTTGTGGAGAGTGAACATGCAGAGAGAACATGTATGAGGAATTCACATATGGGAGATAGGTGTGAAGGCTCTAATAGCCATCCCTAATATTGTAGGATCCCTGATCTCTTCTGGTGACATCATCACAGTACTAGCATGAGATCTACTCCATGTTGGGCATAGTGGCCCTGTTGGGCACATTGCTCTGACAGGGTCATTGGGACTGCTTCTTACTGGGTGTAGAATCATCATCTCTCTTTGGAGCATGGGTCCCTCCTACTATCTTCTGGGCTCCTTTCTGAGCCCATGGCCAGCCATGCCAAGTCAGTTTGGGGTGTACTGTTGGGATGTACTAGTTACAACTCCTCCTCGATAAGGGATACCTGATGATTCTTTTGTCATAGCCCTCATCTTCAGCTAACAAAAACCAGGTAGCGCATCTTCAAGCTAATTAGCTCCTTCCTTTCTGAATCCTGTGTCTGGGAGAAGATCAAAACCTTCTGTTACAAATAACCGTCTAACTTTAGGGGTCTCAATCTTAAGGGTCCCGAAATCCTTTCAGATTTGGCTACATTAATTTGAGCCAGAAGAAAATGTAGTCTAAAGAGGCAAGGTTATTATTCTCTACTTCTCTAGTCCAAATTCCTGTCTTTATTATGCATAAAATAAATAATCTTTAAAGCCTAAATTCTTTTTATGCTCATGATTTTGGCTCATGTAAATCTCTTTCCCCTTCTACATAGACTGAGGCCTGGGAAAGGTCACACACAGAAGAATCAGAGGCAGGATGTGAACCCAAATCTTCTAACTCTGAACCCAGGACACTTTCTATTATACCACACTTCCCCTCTGTAACCCAAGTCTCATGACTCCCAATCCAAAGTATTTTTTTTATCATACTTGCTGTTATTGGCCTGTAATTTTGCATGTGGACTTAGAGTTAGCCTCAGGATGAGCTAAAAGGAGTTCCTGCCTGGGGAAGGTTCTACATGGCCTATAAGGACAATCCTGTCTCGATTCTAGAAAGGCTCATGTCTGGTAGACTTGACCTCTCACTCCATATTGATGTCTTAGATTTTTGTTCCACAGAAAGGAGGTAGTTGGGGAAGGGAAGAGAGAACATGACCAGAATAAAGAAGCTGCGTTGATTTAGACACTACTGATTTTGAGTATGTCAGCCAGTCACTTGACTTATTTAAGCACCTACTATATGGCAAATACTGGGAATATAAATATAGAATTTTTTAGAAAGACAGTTGCTCTTCAAAGAGCCTATAATCTAACGAAGGAAGACAGCACACAAGAGGAGCTGAACAGCAGAACCAGAATGGGGGGAAGCTGGGAAAGTTATCCTATGTGGGAACATGGAGGAAAAGTCAGAGAAGTCCCAAAGTAGGCAGTCAGGTGAGAAATGATTTGGGGGATATTTGGACACCTGAACTTAATTAAAGCTACTTTTGTACTATCCTTAAAGATAATTAGAGAATAAACAAGAAAGGGGAGCAGAGGGAAGATATATTAACCCTCTTTAGTGTTTTCAATTCCTTTGTACAGTTTTATTAGCACGTTTAAAAAAAACCCTACAAATACTACAGAATAGTGAGGAGAAAGAATTCCAATCTAAGAATTATTAAAGCAGGCCCAGTAGGTCCTCTATATGACAGTATTTTGTTATTCTAGTCAGAGTTGATGTATGTTCTCAGGGGAACGGGAAGGGAATAAATATTTATTTAACATCTACTATGTACCAGGCACAGGGTTAAATGCTTTACAAATATCACCTCATTTGATCCTCTAAACAACTCTGTGCTATTATGAACCCATTTTACAGTAGAGGAAAAGGAGGCAAACAGAGGTTAAGTGACTTACCCAAAGTCATACAGCTAATAGATGTTTAGATCAGATTTGAACTATGATATTCCTGACTCTAGACCCAGTGCTCTTTTCATTGAGTCACCAGATTAATTTTTTTAAATTTTAAAATTATTTTTCTTTCAATGATCCTTTATTTTATCAAGATAACCAGAACTTCCACCAATTAAGATCACAACCTACATGACTTTTGTCCACGTTTAATTAGTATATATAGCATAGACTAAAGCCAGGGCCAACCATCTATGACCCAAGGGCAGTATTTGGCCTTACTGTTTTTGTACAGCCAATGAGCGAAAATGGTCTTTGCATTTTAACGTAGAATAAAACTTTACTGAAGTTAGATTTTAAGTCATATCACAGCATAGCTGGAGGCCTTATTTCTTTTTGTATCTCAGGGGTACCAGTGTAGCATTTGAATTATTTGTCTATTTAGACATGGCCCTGAGAGGATAATTAAATTTCAGATAATTTATAAGTGGCAGAGTTGGGATTTAGACCTAGATCTTCTGATTCCCAATTCAGAACTAAACCATACTTCCTCATTTATTTTCACTGGGTCTCAGGTTTCTCATTTATATAATGGACTCAGGTGACCTATACATTCTTTTCTAGTTCTAAAAGTCTATGAAATATCTTCTCTATGAAAATTTTCATTCTTGATAATGTTGCCTAGTCAAACTATGGCCTCTTGAAAGTCTAGGATATTCTTCTGATCTGAATGCAGACACAATCTTGGGGCTTAAAGCCCCTCGCCTGAGGACTCTCCCTCCTAAGAAGTCTCCTACAAAAGGGAGGTAAGACAGAGTGGCCAATGAGGACTGAAATCACTTGGTTGCTGGTAAAGTCTCAGCAGCCTGACTTATACAAAGCTGGAACTTGGGGTCACAGAAGGAAGCCCAGAAAAGGAAATGGAAACTAACTCCCAGATGGGAAGTTACTGTAGGTCATCTGCTCTCTGTCAGGCTGACAAAGGGAAAAGGGAAAGGGCTCAGGCACGTGTCCAAGCAGAAATAGTAGACTGTAATCTTGGCAGCATCAATAGCAATACTAGATCCTGTGCCAGCTGACTCTGTAAAGAAATAGAGAGTGTAACTGTTTGTGTGATATGATGTAAGGATGCTAAAGACCTTCCCTGCCATAATATCAGAAAATTTCTATTACTTTCTCCTTTTAGTTAAGATACAGGCTAAATGCAAATACGCTACCTAGAAGCTATGTTACCTGATAGCTCATTAGTATTCTCAGAAACAAAGACAGGAAGGCATAATTTAGAGATGGACCTTAGAGACAGGGGTCCATGAACTAACATTCATTAACCGTGCATCCATGGATTTCATTTCTCTTAAGTCTTTGCTTTCTTATCTGTGAATTGAGGATGACAACACTTGTACTACATACCTCAGAGTCCCTGTATAGAAACTGTTCTATAAACTTTATTTTTTAAATTAAGTTTTCTTGGGGCTACATTTCAAATTCCAAAATGCTTTCCTCCCTCCCTCTCCACCCTGCAAAAGAGAAGGCCACCATTTGACATAGATTTATAAATATATTCTATATATAATATATAATATATGTTAAATATATATGTATAACATACATACTTTTTTTATCAATTCTTTCTCTGAAGGGTGGATAACATCTTCCTTTATAGGTCCTTTGCGCTGATTTGAGTCTTTATAATTCTCAAAATGACTTTGTTGTTCACAATTATTTTTCAAATAATATTGCTTTTACTACATGTTCTCTTGGTTCTGCTTATTTCACTCTTTATTGTTTCATGCAAGTCTTTCCATATCATTCTAAACTCTATCTGCTCATAATTTCTTATGGCACAAGAGGATTTCATCACAATCATGTACCATAACTTGTTTAACTATTCCCTGATTGATGAGCATCCTTTTAATTTGCAGTTTTTTGCTACCACAAAGAGAGCTGCTAAAAAATTTTTTAGAACATATAGGTTTTTTTCATTTTTCTCTGATCACCTTGGGAAACAAAACTAATAGTGATATTATTGGATCAAAGGCTATATACAGTTTTATAACTCTTTGGACATAATTTCATATTACTCTCCAAAATGGTTCACAGTTCCTCCAACAGTGTATTAGTGGGAAACTCCTAGAAATATTGTAGCCAAATACCAGAGTTCCCATATCAAAGAGAAAATATTACAAGCAATCAGAAAGAAACAATTCAAGTACTGTGGAAATACAATCAGGATAACACAAGATTTAGCAGCTTCTACACTAAGGGATCAGAGGGCTTGGAGAATGATATTCCAGAGCTCAAAGGAGATAGGATTAAAACTAAGAATCACCTACCCAGTAAAACTGAGCATTATACTTTACATGAAAAAAATGGAACTTCAGTGAAATAGAGGACTTCCAAAAATTCTTTTTGAAAAGAGCAGTGCTGAATAGAAAATTTGACTTTCAAATGCAAGAATAAAGAGAGGTGTTACTAGGTAAATAGGACAGAGAAACCATAAGGGACTTATTAAAGTTGGACTGTTTACATTCCTACAATGAAAGATGATATTTGTAACTCATGAGACCTCTCTCAGTATTAGGATAGTTGGAGGGAATATGTATGTGTACATACATATATATGTATGTATGTATATGTGTATATGTATATGTATGGAGAAAGAGAGAGAGAGAGAGATTGAGAGAGAGAAAAAATGAGCACAGAGTGAGCTGAATATCAAGGGATGATATTTAAAAAAGAAAATTAAATGTTGAGAGAAATGTACTAGGAGAAAGAGAAAGGGAGAAGTAGAATGTTATAAATCATTTCACATAAAAGAGGAAAGAAAGAGCTTTTACAATGGAAGGAGAGAAGAGGAAGATGAGAGGGAATAAGTGAGCCTTCCTTTAATTGGTTTTGGCTTCATGAGGAAATAACACCCGCACTCAGTTGGGTATGTATAGTCTTACCCTACAGGAAAGCAGGAGGGAGGGGATAAGAGAGGGGGGATAATAGAAGTGATGGCAGATTGGGGGAAGGGGTAATCAGAAGCAAACACTTTGGTAGAGGGACAGGTCAAAGGAGAGAATAGAATAAATGGAGGGCAGGACAGGATAGAGGGAAATAGAGTCTTTCACAATTGTTTTGGAAGTGTTTTACATGACTAAATATGTATAATTTATATCAAATTGCTTCCCTTCCCAATGAGGGTGGATGTAGAGGGGGCATGGGAGAGAATGTGGAACTCAAAGCTTTAAAAATGAATTTAAAAATTGTTTTTAGATGCAACTAGGGAGTAAGATAAATAGGCAATGGGATATAGAAATCTATCTTGCTCTACAGGAAAATAGAAGGGAAGGGGAATAAGAGGGGGAGGGGAGGTGATAAAAGAGAGGGCAGATTAGCAGAAAGTATAATCAGAATACATGCTGTCCTGGGGTCGGGGAAGAGGGGAGATGGGGAGAGAATTTGAAATTCAAAATTTTGTGGAAATGACTGTTGGAAACTGGAAATAAATAAATAAATACATAAAAGAATAACACAAAAGACTTTGTTCAAGCTTACTGAAATCCAGATATACTATGGCCTGTCCCTAATACAATAAACCTGTCACCAGGGAATTCCTACTAGCAAGAACCAACTGGAATTCCAAGGTGACTGCCATTTATTAAAATGGGAGTGCATCTTTCTCAATGCTTGGTTACTTATAAGCAATAATTCCCCTCATTGCTTTGGGGTTTTTTGGAGGAAGAAAGCCGTGGGAAAGTGATTGTTTTCTCCATAATCCAGTAGATGTTGGTAATTTGGTCTCTAGTTCCTCTGCCTCTTCGAAAACCTACTTCTCTTCTGGCAATTCTTCATTTACATATTGTTGAAACCTAGCTTGCAGAATCTTAAGCATAACTTTGCTGGCATGTGAGATGAATGCAATTGTTTAACAAATTACACAATTAGTTAACTGTAGACCTAGATCTAGAATCCACATCTCTAAGTGATCGTTTGTCTAACCAGCACCTAAACGTGATCTAGTCTATGGTACCCCTTACATGGTATCCCTAGCTATTCTGTCGCTGCTTCAAGACATCTATGGATGGAAAACTCACCACCTCTCAAGATCTGAGTTTTAGATAGCCTTCATTAGGATGTTTTTCCTTATGTCAATCCCAAATCTGTATTTTCCTTCACAGCTCCAGTCTTCCTTCTGTTCTATTCACTGCTTCTAGTTCTTCCCTCTGGCGTCCAAAAATTATGGGTCTAGTCCCTCTTCCATTTGACAACCTTTAAATGCTTGAAGACAGCTATCATTACAACTCCCCCACCTTAAAAAAAAACCTCTCTCTTTTCTAGATTAAACAATCCTAGATCTTCTAATATCTTTACATCTTTTTATTCTATCTTTTCAAGTTTTGGAAACAACATTCAATTTGCCTGATCTTAATCAAAATATTACTCACTGTTGTTCTGGTCCTGTCAACTCAGTTCTTTGTTCACCATTCTTAAAATAGCCCATAAACAAACACATTGATTGATTGCACCCCCACTCCCATTCCATGCTAAATGAGGGATGCATTATCTGGATTTGAGGAAAAAAAAACTGAGTGAAATATTTAAAGTTGCAAGATGTTACAAAAAAGAATGTCCTATAGAGGAATCAACACTAGAAATGCTCAAAGTCAGCCTGTTTCTTACTGTCTTTGTGAACTGGGGCAATTTCCTCTACCCTTTGAGCCGTTTTTTCCTTCTGTGAAATGAAAGGGCTAAACCAGATGATCTCCAGCACCCAATCTTATGATATTATTGTGGTTTCAAGTCCTTTCATTGTTCTTCAAAATATGTGGCTCACAGGAATGTAAAACAATAATCTTGTTCTGCCCTTTTTCCCAGGGAAAATAAGCCCTGAGGATTCATCATAACTACCCAAATTATAAGGAGGGTGCTGGGAGATATTGGCTCTCTGACAATGGTCCTTCACCAAAATGAAAGTTGTAACAATAAGCTACCAGTTAGGAGATCCTAGAACTTAGAAGGTGTTTCAGAGATTCTCTAACCCTGGGGTTCATAAGCTGGGGTCTATGGAACCCCTTAGGGAGTCATGAATAGATTTTAGGGATTCTATGCCTCTGGATGGGAAAAATGATGTCCCACTCATCTCTAACTGGCATTTAGCATTTTCTTCCATTACAAATTAAAAAAAAAGAAGTGCAGCAATAGTCTGAGAAAGAATCCGTAGGCTTCACCAGACAGATTGCCAAAGGGTCCATGATGCACAAAAACGTAAGAACTACTGGACTTCTCTAATCCTTTCTCCTTCCAGCATGCAACCCCCCTCTCCCCAACTCATACACATTTATACAGATAAAGAAACTAAGAGAAGACCAGAGAGGATAAATGATTTGCCTAAGAATTCACATGTAATAAGCAGAAGAATTGGGAACTTATGTGAGCCCAGCAGATTATTCCTGCCAAAAATTTAAAAAAATCAACTCGGGACAAGATTAGGAATAGCTGTGTACCTTTAAGGTGGGAAGGTAGGGTGGAAAGAAAGAAACTTTAGCTACTTGTTAAAAAAAACCTATTTTTTCATTAAAAAGAGAAAATTAATGTGATTAAGTCACCTAGGTAAGACTCATGAAATTACCGTAATAGCATCTTTCATTGAGATGTAGGTAAGAGATGGAGCTTTTTTTAAAAAGGTAATTCTGATTTTCTGATTCATGATAAAAAAATCCCCATCTATGGAGCAGAAAGACCACTCACTCTTTTCTCAGTTCCCCAGCTCCATGATGGCAGGTTATTGCCAGCTTCAGTAAGGAGGAAATTAAAACAATACTAATGCTGAGATGGCAATGGATGAGTTATCTACATGTTCTTGATGGTAGAGACTGTCTTTTATCTCTCTTGTATGTTCAGGACTTAGCACAGTTTCTAGCACATAGTATGCATTTAATAAATGTTTGGTAATGAACTGACTGTCCTTTCAGTTCCCGTTGTCATGACCAATCATGGCAAAATTTGACCCTGTGTTCTTAAAGGCCATTGTATTGGGAGAAGTATATCCACAGGTCCTACTGAAATAGAAAGTCTAGCAGCTTGCTTGGTAAAGAGGTGTGGGTTTATCATTCCAGGATAAAATTGGTTAAATTTAGAGAGGATCATGCAGGTTGGATGAAGAGTGATAAGTTTTTCATAAAAATTATTATTAATAACAATAGCTAGCATTTAGATAGCATGTATCATGGGCCAGACAGTGCTAAGCACTTTATAAATACTATCTCATCTAATCCTCACAAGAACCTTAGAAGGTAGGTGATATTAATATCCCCATTTTACAGTTGTGGAAACTGAGGCCAACAGGTTAAGTGACTTGCGGAAGATTACCTTGCTAGGACCAATGTTATATCTCCTGTGTCATCTAGCTGCCCTCTACCAAATCACAGAGATACTCTGTGTAAGGGGAAACCCAGACAAATTCAGAGATCCTTGAATTTTGAATATACAAAGAGAACTACATTCACAGATCTGTCCTGAATCTAAATAATCTAAACAATCTATTTATAGAATAGATTGGAAATAATCAACAGAAGGAAGGCACTAGAATATAGAGGGATCAGGAAAGGTGTCCTATAGAAAGTAGGATTTTAGCTGGGATTTGAAGGAAACCATGAAAGTCAGGAGGTAGAAATGAGGAGAGAGAATATCCAGGCATTGGGGACAGATATAGAAAATGTAATAGAATGGCATGTTGTCCTATATTTAGTATGTATTCAATTTTCATTTAACCCTGGAAAGCCTTTATTAAAATCTAATATCTCATCTGAGTTTTAGAGAAAATTTTCATTGGTAACATGGATGAAGAGAAGGAAAGGGAGAGGGAGAAGAAGACAAAGAGGAAGATAATAGCATAGGTTGGCTGGGAAATCAAAGGACTGCCACAAGCATAATTCTAATTTTGACTCCACAGAGGACCTTGTGACCTTGAGCAAGTCGCTTAACTTTCATTTAATTAGCATTTAAATTCTCACACAAGGCTAGCAGCACTATTTAGAGCTATTTCCCAATTCAGCAGTTTTTCAATGGGGTTTGGAGTTGGCACTAATAATCTCTTAATGACTCTTTCACCAAGAGCGGTTCAGTGACCCTCCACTGAAGTGTGAAAGATGCAGCCTTTGGCTTTAATCCTGGAGCCCTTGATTTTGCTAGCTTGTTTTCCCTCTAAGGATTCTAGGTTTTTTTTAGCTGAGGGGAGGAGGGTTTAGAAGGAAAGTGTGGCCAGAATATGCATGGACGGGAAAAAACAAGGGGAAGACATAGGAATTCCTCTCTAGAAAGGAAAATTACAGAAGGAATGGAGGAGAAGGTGAGGGAAGCTGGAAGAGTGGTTCTGGGAAAATAGAACAAGTTTGGAGATGGGAAACAGATACTGGAGACAGAAAAGGAGACTGAAGGAGAAATAGGGAAAATTTCTAGGACGATGGTTAAGGAAGAGGCTAATCAAGAACTTAGAAAGGACCAGAAGGCAGCCTCTGCATTCTCCATGCCTCAATTTGTTTAATTACTGTCCAGATTGTACTGATTTTATCTACCTTTCCCTCCTTTAAATAGAAGAAATACAGAGGAAAACCAAAATTGAACTTATTTCCTTTTGAACTAGTTCTCTCTCTTGACATCCCCATTTCTGTTAATGGCCCCATATGGTAACATGAAATCTAGGCAAAATGGGTCTCGGTTCAATTCTTGACTCTTCTATTTATTACCTATGTCACCTTGGGCAAATCTCTCACCCTCTCTAGTCTCCGTTTCTTCAGCTATAAAATGAAGTTGTTAGACTAGATGACCTCAAAGATCCCTGCCAGCTCTAAATCTGTGATCCCCAATGCAATCGGTTGCTTCTTTCTACAGAATATATTTCATGCCCATTTCCTCCTACCCACTGCCCCTGCACCACCTTAGTTCAGTCCTTCATTATCTCTCACTTTCACTATTTTAATGGCCTCCTGAATGGTCTCCCAGGTCATGGGCTCTCTCCTCACCAACTATTCTGCTGCTTGATTTTTCTTTCTAATGTCCTATTCTGATCATGTCTTTCTTTTTGTTCATAAGTCTTTTGTAACTCTGAACTGTTTGCTAATTAAAATTCATATTTCTTAACTGGCACTCAAGGTCTTCCATGATCTGACTAATTTTGTCAATTATTCCATATGTGACCTTGGGGTTGTCCATAGATCCTACAAACTGTTTAGGTGTTTAGTTATGGTAGTGGTAATTACAGAAAGGTAAATTTTGCTTTGATGTAAGAATACATAGCATAGTAATCACAGGATATTTATTCATCCCTACCACTTCCAGACTTTCCCTTTGCCATCATCACTCAATAACATCCTACTCTGAAGTTAATTCTATCCTTCTCTATAACCCTACCCAGATCCTTGTTGCCATGAGACCATTTAAAATAGCCACTCAAACTCCCTGGGTTTCAGATTCTTCATCTACAAGAGGGAAGTTGGACTGGATGACCTCATAGGTCCCTGAATTCATCACCTTTTCCCCTAAATCTACCATCTTCCAAACTTCCCTATTGCTTTTGATGGTATTACCATCTTTCAGTCACCTTTGACCCTTGCCTCTTCACTTTTCTTCACCCATCATATCCAATTGCCAAGTCTTATTTATTCTACTAACACAATTCTTTGCTCATATCTTTTATTTTCTCCATATTAACACAGATATCTCTCTAGTTCAGGTCCTCACTTCTTGCCTGGATTGTTGTGTTTGTTTTATTGTGTACAGCCATTTTCAGTCATGTCCAACTCTCTGTTCCCCATTTGGAGTTTTCTTGGCAGAGATACTGGAGTGATTTACCATTCTCTTCTCATTTTACACATCATTTTACAGATGAGGAAACTGACACAAACAGGCTGAAGTGACTTGCCCAGGGTCACATAGATATTAAAGTGTCTGAGACCAGATTTGAACTCAGGAAGATGAGTCTTCTTGATTCCTAGTCCAGTGTTCTATGCATTGGTAGGTGTCCCCTGGATCACTGTAAATTACCTAATTTATCTCCCTGCTTTCAGGTCTCTTCCCTCTCCAATCCTTCTTCAACACAGTTGCCAAAATTATCTTGAGGTTCATTGAACTTGAGGCAAATCACATAATCTCCCCACTGGGGATCAGTTTCCTCATCTGCAAAATGAGAGTGTTGTACTAGATGACTTCTGAGGGTCCTCTTCAGTTAGTCAGTTGATCAGCCAAAAAGAACTGATTTAAGTGCTTTTTATGTGTCAGGCATAGTGCTAAGTGCTGGGGATAGAAATAAAAACAAAACCAGATCCTGGTCCTCATGGAGTTCACAAGCTAATGAAGGCAACATGTAAATAATTATGTACATACATGTTATATACAGAGTGCATGGAAAGTAACCTCGGGCAGAAAGCACTCAGAACTGGGGCCAGGAAGGGGTAGGGAGAGATGGGAGGTGGGAAATGGAGGGACAAGGATGTATCAGAAAAACCTGCAGCAGAAAGAGGGATTTGAATTGAGTCTTGAAGGAAGTACAGGAAACTAAGAGGCAGAAGTAAGGAAAGAAAACATTCCAAGCATGGGGACATCATGGGGAAGGAAAGAAAGAAAAGAAAGAAAGAAAAAAGAAAGAAAGAAAGAAAGAAAGAAAGAAAGAAAGAAAGAAAGGAAGGAAGGAAGGAAGGAAGGAAGGAAGGAAGGAAGAAAGAAAGAAAGGAAGGAAGAAAGAAAGAAAGAAAAAGAAGGAAAGAAGGCAGGAAGGAAGGAAGAAGGAAAGAAGGAAAGAAAATAGAGAGAAAGAAAGGAAGAGAAAGAAAGAGAGGAGGGGGATAATGGAATGTTGTATAAAAACAGCAAGCAGGCTAATGTAACTGGATCATAGAGGAAGTAGAAGGAATTACTATTAAGATTAGTAAAGTAGGAAGAGAGAAGAGTTTTAAATGATGAACATTTAAGGAATTTATATTTGGTTTTGGAGATAATGGGTAGCAATCTGAGTTTCTTGAATGAGGGAAGGGATGTGTATGTGTGACACAGTTAGACCTACACTTTAGGAAAACTGTTTTTGGTTACTGCATGAAGGTCTGGAGTGGAGAGAGACCTGAGGAAAGGAGACCAATTAGAAGGTGAGTCCAATTGTCTAGGTGAGAAGAAATGAGGACTTGGACTAGGGTGATGGCTACATGAGGGCCTAGGAGACATATGCTAGAAGCCAGAACGAGATTTTGCAATAGATTGTATACATGGGTAAGTGAGTGAGGAATTAAGGATGACCCCATGTTTTGGAGTCTGGAAGGCCAGAAGAATAGTTGTACCCTCAACAGTCATAGGGAAGTGTGGAAGAGAGGAGGGTTGGGAAGAAGGATAACAAACACTATTTTGGACACATTTAGCTTGAAATGTCTATAGAACAACCAGTTTGAGAAGTGTCAAAAATTATTGGTTAATGCAAGACTACAGGTTCAGGAAAGGGTTTAGTAGACCTGAGAAATGATCATCGAACCCATGGAAACTGATAAAATCAAAAAATAAGATAGTATAGAGAGGAAAGAAATGAAGGCCCAGGAAAGAATGTCAGCATGACCTGGATGAAGATCCAACAAAGGAGACTGACAGAGTGGTCATAGAGGTAGGAAGACAACCAGGAGAAATGTCATGTCACCAAAACCAGAGAGTATTCAGGACAAAATGTAAAGAGGGAGAATGAATGTTGGAAAAAGACCATTAGATTCGTCAATTAAGAGATCATTGGTAACTCTGGAGAGAGTAGTTTAGAAGAGAGAGGAGAGGAAGATGAGACGCCTAACATAGACAGCTTTTTCAAAACAAGCCAAAAGAGAAGGAGAGATTATAGGATGGTAACTAGCTGGGAGGGTCAGATCATGTGATGATTTCCTGTGATCCTGTAATTCTTAAACTGCTGGTATGACCAAGTCACTCTCCTGCTCAAAGACCTTCTATTTCTGTCCCTCAAAAATCTGGTTCAAGTCTTTTTTTTTCAACCTCATTATTTATTATAGCCCTCACCCTCCACCTCCTTTACACAAACTACATATCAACCAAATTAGTCTGTTCTATCAACCTATGGAGAGTCCCTGTTCTGCCTCTGAATTCTCTTCTTTCAAGGTTAAGTTCAGGTGATACCTCAGCTGTGAAGTCTTTTCTGTGAGCCATACCCTTCCCGCTACCAAAGCTGCTGATCCTTTCTCATTGTCCAGCTTGTGTGTCACTAAGTTGTTTCAGTCATGTCCGAGTCTCCAAAATCCACTTGGGTTTTCTTGGCAAAGATACTGGAGTGGTTTGCCATTTCCTTCTCCAGCTCATTTTATAGATGAGGAACTGAGGCAGACAAGGTTAAGTGACTTGGAAGTGTCTGATTTGAGCTTAGGTCCTCCCAACTTGAGGGTCAGTGTTCTATCCACTGTACCACCTAGTTGCCCCATTTTCCAGCTTGCCTTATAGTTATTTATTTGAGCACATGTTTGTTTTATAAAAAGAAGTCATGGAGTACTGCAGTCTCTGAAAAGTTAAAAATTATCACTGCAAGGGTAATGGAGAGCCACAAATGGTAAAAGCAGGCTGTGCAAACAGGACAATAAGAAAGAGAAACTGAGCAAAGGATGTCATCAAAGAAACAGGGATGAAAAACAAGATGGGTTGCTCATTGATGAAAGTGAGACATAATAGATGCATGAACACTGTGTTCCACTGGTATCCTCACAATGTCAAGGGAGAACAAGGAGAGTAGGTGGAGTGGTTTGTCCCTCTTGATAGATTTATGGGGAAAAATGAACAAGTCATACAAGATGAAAAGGCAGGGTGGGTTTTAAGTGGCACTGCTGGAGGGAATACTCATAAGGGTAATATAACAGATTCATTTGAGTACTTTAGCATCCAAGAAGTAACACAGTAGACTGTCACATTTTCAAGGGCAGGGAACATTGCTTTCTGTCATAATATCCCCCAAGCCCTGCCCAGTGCATTCCTCATACTTAATAAATGATTTTCTAATTGAATTATGGAACTGTTCACAGTCATAGGGCTAATAAATACAAGAGTGGAGACTGGGAGCCAGACTTTCTGACTCTTAAGTTTCCTGTATCTTTGACCTATCTACAGGCAGCTAGATGACCCAGTGGATAAAGCATTGGGCCTGAAGTCAAGAAGACCTAAGTTCAAATTCAGCCTTAGATGTTTATTAGCTATGTGACCCTGGGCAAGTCTCTTCATCCCTATCTGCCTCAGTCTCCCCAACTGTAAAATGAGAATGATAATAGCAAGTGCTTCAAAAGATTGTTGTGTGAGGATTAAATGAGATAATATTTGTAAAAGGCTTAGCACACTGCCTGGCACATAGCAGGTGCTATATAAATGCTTATTTCTTCCCCCTGTTTTCCAAGCTATTTAGGAATATGGGAAAGATCCTGCTGATCAGTCCTCACTTGCTGCTCTCATTGCAAAAGAGGTAGAAAAATAGACTAATGCATCCTTTGCAAAGAGTCAGTATCCCAACACTGCTGAAGGAGGGGAGAGTGGGACTCTAGTTTAAGACATAGCTACAGGGCCTGCTGTGCCCCCACTAAGCTAGCGGTGGTCATTTGTTGCTATGAATCTTTCACCTGACAATACATTCTATAAACTCAATAGCTTGTGGTACACCCAGGAGTGTAGTAATGAAAATGTAGGAACCTTCAGAAGTGGGCATAATATTCCTTTTTCTGTCTGTCTCTCTCTCTTTCTTTCCTATCTCTTTCTCTCCCTCTTCCTCCCTCTCTCCTTCCCCTTTCCTCTCTTTCTCCCTCTCTCTCCCATCTCTCCCTCTCTTATGTATATATTGGGGGGAGGAAGAAGAGGAAGAAGAAGGAGAGGAGGAGGAGAAAAAGGAAAAGGAATATAAAGAGAAGAGGAAAGAGGAGAAAGAATAGGAGGAGGAGAAGAAGGAATAGGAGGAGGATGAGAAAGAGGAAGATAGATATAAATATACACATAATTATACGTATACATGCACCCATGTGAATACACATACATATATGAAACATGTAAGGGAGAGGCCTACTATATCCTACTATTAAGGGAAGTAGGATAGATATCTCTCCCCATATTTCTCCACCTTTCATTCCTACCAGGAGTGAAGATTGGGGCTGGAGGCTACTCTGCTTTCCTCAGAGAGACAGGGTATTGGACCAGGATTATATCTATCTGCTCCTTTACATCCTGTTAGTCTAGGGGATATGACTGGGTTCACTCTAACACACAGTGTGACACTGAGCTCAAAACAGCTAAGTTGCTCTCAGGTTGCATTACTAGAGGGATAGTGTTTACAATGAAGGAAGACAGTCCTCTATAATCTGTCTTGTTTAGATCACATCTAGAGTACTGGTCTCAAATTTGGGTTCTACATTTTTAGAAGAGTTTTGATAACCTGTAACTCTTCCTGAGGAGGGTGACTAAAATGATAAGAATACTGGATTTAGTGTCAAATAAAGATTGGTTGGGTGGTGGAGTGGGGAAAGGATAGTATTTAGACTAGAGAAGAAGGAATTGGGGGAAGAGAGGGAGGGTCTAATAGTTCTTCCTTCTGATCTTTTTATATTTGTTCTGTTTTCTCCCGGAGGACAGAACTGGGAGAAATATGTGCCCATCAATTGGGGAATGACTGAACAAGTTGTGGTACAGGAAAGTAATGGAATACTATTGTGCTGTAAGAAATGATGAGCAGGCTGATTTCAGAAAAACCTGGAAAGACTTACACGGACTGATGTTGAGTGAAGTGAGCAGAACCAGCAGAACACTGAACACAGTCCCAGGAACATTGTGCAATAATCAGCTATGATAGACTTAACTCTTCTCAACAATACAATGATCCGAAATAATCCCGAGAGACTCATGATGGAAAATGCTATCCACATGCAGAGAAATAACTCTGAACTGCATTCAGATCAGAGTATATTTTCACTTTTTTTGTTTTCTCATGACTTTTCAGCCTTTTGTTCTATTTTTTTCTTGCAGAACATGACTAATGTGGAAATGTTTTTACATGATTGCATATATATACACATACATATACATACATACATATATATACATATATATATATATATACATATATATGTATATATATATATATATATATATATATATATATATATATATATATATATATCCTATATTGGATTGCTTGCCATTTTGATCTAGTTGATTATTGGACAGTGCTGTTCAGTTATTCCCTAATTGTTGGGCATCCCCTCAATTTCCAGTTCTTTGCCACCACACAAACAACTACTGTAAATATTTCTGTATGTATAGGCCCTTTCCCCTTTTTAATGATATCCTTGTGATACAGACCTGGTAGTGGTATCAATGGATCAAAGGGTATGCATAGTTCGACTGCCCTTTGGACATAGTTCCAAATTGCTCTCCAGAATGGTTAGATCAGTTCACCACTCCAACAATTATGCATTAGTGTCCTAACTTTCTCATATCTTCTTTCATATTTATCATTTTCCTTTTCTGTCATATTAGCCAATCTGATAGGTGTGCTCTGAAGTCTTTTTCTTAGGTAGTTCATTGATGGCTTATTCTTCTAAAATAAGGCCATTTAAAAATTTTATTTCCTCTTCTGTTAATCTAGGCAATTT
The DNA here is from genome assembly GCA_028658325.1 of Potorous gilbertii. Lineage (NCBI taxonomy): Eukaryota > Metazoa > Chordata > Mammalia > Diprotodontia > Potoroidae > Potorous > Potorous gilbertii. The sequence continues at coordinate 592,546,709 of CM053770.1, read as the reverse complement.
ATATTTTTGTAAATATTCATCCATTTCACTTAGGTTGTCAGATTTATTGGCATCCAGTTGGTCAAAGCAGCTCCTAATTATGCTTTAATTTATTCTTCAATTAGTGGTGAATTTACCCTTTTCATTTTTGATATTGTTAATTTAGTTTTCTTCTTTCTTTTTTAAAATCAAATTAACCAACTGTTCATCTATTTTATTGTTTTTTCATAAAGCCAACTCTTAGCTTTGTTTATTAGTTTAATAGTTTTCTTACTTTCAATTTTATTAATCGTTCTTTGATTTTCAGAATTTTAGTTTGGTGTTTAATTGCAGATTGTTAATTTGTTCCTTTTCAAGCATTTTACTTTGCATGTCCAATTCATTGATCTGCTTTATCTCTATTTCATTCATGTTAGCATTTAGAGATGTAAGATTTCCCCAAGTACTGCTTTCCCATACATTTTGGCTGCCTTCCATACATTTTGGTGTGTTATCTCATTACTGTCATTCTTTTTGATGCAATTACTTGTTGCTTCTATGATTTTCTGTTTGACCCACTAGTTCTTTAGGATTAGTTTTTTAGTTTCCAATTAATTTTAATCTATTTTCCATGGTCCTTTATTATATGTAATTTTTATTGACTCATGATTTGAAAAGAATACATTTACAATTTCTGCCTTTCTGCCTTTGAATGTGAAGTTTTCATGCCCTAATACATGATCAATTTTTGTGTAGGTGCCATGTGTACTGAGAAAAACGGTATATTCCTATCAATTTTCTCCAGAGGTCTATTATAATATCTAACTCTTTTAAAATTCCGTCCACTTCCTTAATTTCTTTCTTGTTTATTTTGTGGTTAGATTTATCAAGTTCTGAGAAGAAGGGGTTGAGGTCCCCCCTAGCATAGTTTTGTTGTCTATTTCTTCCTGTAACTTACTTAACTTCTCCTCTAAGAATCTGGATGCTATATCACTTCATGCATATATGTTTAGTATTGATATTAATTCATTGTCTATGGTACCTTTTAGCAGGATGTGATTTCCTTCCTTGTCTCTTTCAATTAAGTCTAGTTTTATTTTCGCTTTTTCAGAGATCAGGATTGCTACCCCTGCTTTTTTTTAAACTTTAGATGAAGCATAATATATTCTGCTCCAGTCTTTTATCTATACTTGGTGTGTGTCACTCTGCTTAAAATGTGTTTCTTGTAAACAACATATTGTAGGATTCTGGTTTTAAATCCACTCTTTTATCCTCTTCTGTTTTATGAGAGACCCAGGAGAGATAATTTAAGGAATATTGTAGCCAAATTCCAGAACTCTCTGTGTAATACAGACTGTGGCTTCTGACTGCTTGCAATATTTTCTCCTTGACCTGAGAATTCTGGAATTTGGCTACAATATTCCTTGAAGTTTTCATTTTGGGACCTTTTTCAAGAGATGATTGGTGGATTCTTTCTATTACTATTTTACCCTCTGGGTCTAGGATACCATGGCAGTTTTCACTGCTAATTTCTTTAAAGATGCTCACCAGGCTCTTGTTTTGATCACAGTTTTCAGATAGATCAATAATTCTTAAATTATCTCTCCTGGATCTATTTTCCAAGTCAGTTACTTTTTCAGTGAGAATTTCTAATAAAAATTTTACATTTTCTTCTATTTTTTTCATTTTTTGGATTCTCTTTGATTCTTGATGTCTCGTAGAGTCATTAGCTTCTATTTGCCCAATTCTAATTTTAAGGAATTATTTTCTTCAATTAGCTTTTGTATTTCCTTTTCCATTTGGCCAATTCTACTTTGAAAGGAGTTGTTTTCTTCAGTGGACTTTTATTTCCCCCAATTTAGCCCATTCTATTATTTATTTATTTTCTAGGATTTGTCATTTATTTATTTATTTTTTAGTTTATAGCATTCATTTCCACAAGATTTTGAGTTCCAAACTTTCTCCCCATCTCTCCCCTCCCCCACCCCAAGACACTGTATATTCTGATTATCCTTTCCCCCAATCTGCCCTTCCTTGTATCATACCCCTCCCTTCCCTTATCCCCATCTTCTCTCTTTTCTTGTATGGCAAGATAGATTTCTATATCCCATTACCTGTATTTCTTTTTTCCCAGTTGCATGCAAAAACAATTCTCAACATTTGTTCCTAAAACTTTGAATTCCAACTTCTCTCCCTTCGTCCATCTCCACCCATTCCCACTGAAAAGGCAAGCAATTCAATATAGGTTATACATATGTAGTTATGCAAAATATTTCCATAATAGTCATATTGTGAAAGACTAACTATATTTCCCTCCATCCTATCCTGCCCCCCATTGATTTTATTCTCTCTTTTGACCTTGTCCCTCCCCAAAAGTATTCACTTCTAATTACTCCCTCCCATATTTGCCCTCCTTTCTATCATCCCCTTCACCCCACTTGTCCCCTTCTCCCCTACTTTCCTGTAGTGTAAGATAGATTTTTCATGCCAAATTGAGTGTGTATGTTGTTCCTTCCTTAAGCCAAATGTGATCAGAGTAAGCTTCATTTTTCTCCCCCTCAAACACCCCCCACTTTCCCCCTCCACTGAAAAAGCTTTTTCTTGCCTCTTTTGTGAGAGATAATTTGCCCCATTTCATTTCTCCCTTTCTCCTCTCAATCCCTCCAACTACCCAAATACTGAGAAAACTTTCAAGAGTTACAAATACTATCTTTCCATGTAGGAATGTAAACAGTTCAACTTTAGTAAGTCCCTTATGATTTTCCTTTCCTGTTTACCTTTTCATGCTTCTCTTGATTCTTGTGTTTAAAAGTCATATTTTCTATTCAGTTCTGGTCTTTTCATCAAGAATGCTTGAAAGTCCTCTATTTCATTGGATGACCATTGTTTCCCCCCGAACTATTATACTCAGTTTTGCTGGGTAGGTGATTCTTGGTTTTAATTCTAGTTCCTTTGACTTCTGGAATAGCATATTCTAAGCCCTTCAATCCCTTAATGTAGTCCCATAATTTTAAAATTGTCTCTCCTGGATATATTTTCCAGGTCAGTTGTTTTTCCAGTGAGATATTTCACGTTGTCTTCTATTTTTTCATTCTTTTGGTTTTGTTTTGTAATTTCTGGGTTTTTCATGAAGTCATTAGCTTCCAGCTGCTCCATTCTAATTTTTAAAGAACTACTTTCTTCAGTGAGCTTTTGAACCTCCTTTTCCATTTGGCTAATTCTGTTTTTTAAAGTATTCTTCCCCTCATTGGCTTTTTGGACTTCTTTTGCCATTTGGGTTAGTCTAATTTTAAAGGTATTATTTTCTTCAGCATGTTTTTTGGTCTCCTTTAGCAAGCTGTTGACTCACTATTCATTATTTTCTTGTATTGTTGTCATTTCTCTTCCCAATTTTTCCTCTACCTCTTTTATTTGATTTTCAAAATCCTTATTGAGCTCTTCCATGGCCTGAGACCATTGCATTTTTTTTTAGAGGTTTTTGGATGCAGAAGTCTTGACTTTTATGTCTTTCTCATCTGAAAGGATGGAAGAAAATATCTGTTCACCAAGAAAGTAACCTTCTATAGTCTATTTTTCCCCCCTTTTAGGGCATTTTCCCGGGTTGTTACTTGACTTTTGAGTTCTTTGTCCCAGGGCTGCCACTCAGGATTAAGACTCAGATCAGCTGCTCAATTCCCTCAGGGTCTTTAGGGCTGAGGGCTCCAAAAATGGATGCTGCTGCCACAGTGGCTGTCACTATCCTGGGGTCTGGCCCAGACCACACTCCCCTCTCACCCCAGTGAAGAGCTTTCTTACTGACCTTTGAAGCTGTCTTTGGCATTTGTGAGTTGAGAATGGGAACCACAGTTACTGCCCATGATTCTATGCCCTGAAGCCTTCTCCAGACCTGCCCCTGCCAAGTCGCATGACCAAGGCTGGGCTTCACTCTGCTCCAAGCCCAATGTGGTAGACCTTTCCTATCAGTCTTCCAGGCTGTCTTGGGCTGGAAATCTCTTTCCTGTCGTTTTGTGGCTTCTGCTGGTCTAGAATTTGTTTGGAGTCATTTTTTTACAGGTATTTTATGGGCAATTGGGGGACAACTGCAACAGGGCTATCCTTCTACTCCACTATCTTGGCTCTGCCTTTCTAGTTCTATTTTTTAAGTAGTTGTTTTCTTCAGTCAATTTCAGTACTTTTATTTTAAAGCTATTTTCTCTTTTTTCATAATTCTTTGGCATAATTTATTTTTTTCCCCAATTTTTCTTCTACCTCTATTATTTGATTTTTAAAATCCTTTGTGAGCTCTTCTAAGAAGATTTTTTTGGGCTTAAGACCAATTCATATTCCTCTTTCAGGCTTTGCATGTAGGCATTTTGACACTGTATTGTGGTCCTCTTCTGAGCTTGTGTTTGGATCTTTCCTATGATCAGGGTTCTTTTTTGGGTTTTTTCTCATTTTAAAAATCTGAGCTCTGCTCCCAGGGTACAGGAGGTACTATCCCAAGCTTTTTGCATTGGAGGTCAGGGGCCTCTGCCCAGGACATCTAGGGCTTGTGTCTTGCCCACTGTGTTAGATTGGCCTGGCCTAGTGGTGCCTTTTGTGCCCTAGGTTCCAGGGCTGGCAGTTTGCCTGCTGCTCTGTGGCTGGAGGCTTCACATCTGGTCTATTGTACCACTGCCCTTCTGAGCCAGGGTCACAGGGCATCTGGTGATGATCTATGCTGTGGCTAAGAGCCTCCTGCTTCTTACCTTGACAATGCCTGCACTGGCCTCCACCTTTTTTTTACTCAAGAGAAACAGACCTTTCTTGAAATCTTTCTAAGCCATCTTGGGCTGGAAAATTGTTTCACTCTCTCTCTTTGTGGATTCTATTGCTCCAGAATTCTTTTGGAGGCTTGATTTAACACAATTTCTGAAGGAAACTGGGGAAAGCTCAGCAACTTCCTGGCTTCTCTCTGCCAACTTGGCTCCACCTACCCTTCTTTCCCCACTCTTGGGTTTCCACATGGCTCTGTGTTTGGCTGAGGAGAAGGAAAGGAAAAGGCACAATGAGAATTTCAGTTAGAGTAAATTTCCTCTAGAGCTATTAATCTATAAAACATGAAAAAGGAGTGGAAACAAGGGACTGATGCCAGTCCTGTATACAATCCAAGAGCTGAGCTTATGCTCTTCATGAAAACAAAACACATAATTAACTCAAGAGCTTCCCCACTCTGGAGATGGAACTCTGTATCTAGGACATTCCACTTGCAAAACTCATAGGACATCCATGATCTAGAGCACTGGGGCACTGACTCAGGACGGTAGATGCAGAGAATTTGCTGTGTGCAGGAAAACTGGTCAGAAGTACAGACAGTTTCTTTTTCTCTCCTACCTGCACATCTATCTACTTTCCTTCTTCAGCTCCACACCCTACTGCCACTGGAGAGAGCCTTCTGGGAAGTCAACTGACTTTTAATGAGTAAGTGAGCCACAGTTGGATGGGATTGCTGAGCCTTACCATCTGGTAGAAGGAGTGAAGAGTCCAGTAGGTGGCACTGCAACTCAGGAGACTCTCCTGGGGCTCCTGGACTTGAGTTAGCACTCACCCTAAGACTTAGGATTTCTAAAGTATATGTGGATCGAGGGGAGCTTTGGGGGCCAACCAAAGTGGTTGAATGGTCAACCAAGGTGGCAAGGTCCTAGTGAGAGGCACCTAGTTTGAGGAGACTTTCATGTTGTATCATGTTGTGTCATTTTTCCCATTTCTTTCTCTTTTCTCTCTCTTCTTCAGCTAGTTTTCTTTCTCTTCTCTCTTTTCTCTGCTTTATTCTTTGCCCCTGACAAAGACAACAGTCAATTTCTAATCATGTTGGTTAGTAGAGGAACTGCTGAATTTTAGATCTTCCCTCCCTTACAAAACATCCTCCATCTTTCTTCCAGTGATAAGAAAACTGAGTCTGGAGATTGGACCAGGACAATTCTTTTCTCCCATATCTATCCATCCATCCATCCATCCATCTATCTATCTATTTATCTATCTATCTGGATATCTATCTATTTTTCTTTTCTCCCCCAAATTTCCCTATATTCTAATTTAATTTGCTTATAATTTGAGAACATTAAAATAGATTTTTTAAAATTAAAAATCAGTCATTTTACGATTTTAAAAATCTATCCTATTTTCTCCTTTTTTTTTCCTGGTTCAGAGGATGAACTATTCCTAATTTTTGCCAAGGCTGAGGCTTCTCTATTTGTGCTCTCGATCCTATTCCTTCTTGTTCTACCCAGTGCTTTGTTCTATCAGTCAGTGCCTTTCTCCTTTTTTTCCTATATGCCTGCAAACATGTTCAGATCACCTAATCCTTTTTTAAATAGCCTTCCCTTGATTTTTCTCCTACTATAAATCTCTCATCCTATTTCTGCACTTCTTTTCACAGTTAAACTTCTTGAAATTTCTTATCTCGAAATCTGATGCCTCCACTTCCTTGATACTCAATTATTCCTCAATTCCTGGTGATTTGGTTGGATTTCATCTCCACCTTCTTTTTCTCCTCTACCTACCCCTCATTCTGTTAGAGCTCTTCTCTGAAAAGGTCATCAATGACTTCCCTCTTAACAAATGCAATTACCCTTTCCAGTTCTGACTTTGTATGGCTTCCCTGCATGCAGAATATCTTCTACCACCTGAATACACTCTTCTCCTTTGACTTTCAAGACACTAAACTCTCTGGTTCTTCTGTGTCTAATGGCTACATCTCTTTCTCTTTCATTGGTTTCTCTTCCTCTACCCAATCCCTTAATGTTGGTGTCCTTCAAGTTTCTCACATATTCCCTCTTCTCTTTCTTCTCCATGCTTTCTCCTTGGGCAACCTTGTCTCCAAACTGGAGACAATCAGTCTCCCATACTGACATGGCCTAGGGAAGGCGGGGGATGATGCAGAAGGTGCAGTCACAGGTTCATAAATTGAGAACTGGGAGGAAACTCTAGGTTATTTAGACAAATCCCCTCATTTTACAGATAAGGAAACTAATGTACAGAGAGATTAAGTGGTTTGCCCAAAGTTACAAAGGTCTTAAACTATATAAATAAAAGATATGGAGTCAAGAGTTTTTAGATTTGAATCCGTCTCTGCCACTAATTACCTACTGAAGTACTACAAGACCCCTGAGGTCCCTTCCAATTCTAAACCTATAATTTTATGCCCCTATGATGGCAATGCAAACTTATCAGTCTAATTTCTTTTGTATTTAGTTCAGCAGTCCAGTCCAGCACACAAGGGTAACCAGTCAAAAATCAAATAATATCTTGTGATTAAGACCTGCTTATTTTGTTTCATACCCCTTTAACTCTCTAAGTCTCTCTATAAGTAGAATCATAAGTTTAACCTTAAAATTCAGTAGTCTTATTCTCCCTGAATTCAAGACTGCCTTCAGATTTTAACTCCCCTGCATTTCTTGCTGTACTAATATCTGTCTCCAGCCCTGACCCTTCTCTTAGCCTCTCTATCCATATCTCAAACTATTTATGGAACTTTCCATCTAGTTGTCCCAGCAGCACCTGAAACTCAACATGTCCAAAATTGAACCAGTCATATTCCCCCTAATACTTGCTTCTCCTTATGACTTCCCTATTTCGGTCAGTGACACCATCATTGGCTGTTGTTTAGGACCTTGATGTTTTTCCCTCTCTATATATTGCCACTAGGGATGCAATCAGTAGCTAAGCTGTGTCAGATTTACCTCTAAAATGCTCTTGAGTCCATCTCTTTGTATCTCTTCTCACTGTCACAACTCTAGTATAAAGCCCTATTTGAAACCCACCTAGACTATAAAAAGCCTCCTAACCAAATCATTCTCTTTTTCCCTACCTCCTACCCATTGCCCACAGGATGGCAGAATTAGGATCTGTTGATAGAAGTTAAACTAAAACAGATTTTGACTCAGCTGTAAGGAAAATTTTCCTGAATGGACTTTGAACATAGTGAATTTTCTGTCATTGGAAATTTGCTAGTAGACTGAATGATTTGTCAGGGAATGTTATGGGTGGGATTTATAATTTGAGTTATTAAGACATGAGCTAGATGACCTCTGGGGTTTCTTTTGATATCACAATTACGAATGCAGGAAAGTTGAACTGTGGAATCAAGGAGGGAATAGCTGCTGCCAGAAGCCCCAACAAGGGCTCTAAGTCTTTCCCACACTAAATACAACCACAGGCAGAATATAACATGAAGAACCAGACTGGTGTTAAAGTGTTTTAAAAGCTGTATGTATTAGAAGGAAGGATGGCAAACCAGTGAGGTGAGACTGCTTCACAGGACAGCAGTGCGGATCCATGGGGCTGGGGATCTAATTTCATTAGATGATATATTTGTCTTCCCTTGGGTTGTCTTTGTGAAACAGTGAAACTTTGGCTCCTCTTCTTCTGAACACTGCATTTTTATTAAGGCAGCCTAAACTTGAACTCATTTTTTGACTTTTTAATTATTGTTATTCGGTTATTTTTTCAGCTGATGCCCAACTCTTTGTGACCCTATTTAAGGGGTTTTTTTTTTGGCAAAGATACTGAAGCACTTTGCCATTTCCTTCTCCAGCTCATTTTACATATGAGGAAACTGAGGCAAACAGGGTTAAGTGACTTGCCCAGGGTCACACAGCTAGTAAGTGTTTGAGGACAGGATAGGCACTCTATCCATTTTACTACCTAGCTGCCCATTTGTTTGGCTATCATGTGATAATGTGTGTACACATTGAACTCATAGTTAACTAAAACCCCTATGTTTGTGATATGTATATATACATATATATATATATATATGTATATATACATATATATATACACACACACACATTATATATGTATATATGGTGTGCATGTGTATATATATGTATATACATATGTATACATACACATAATATGTATGTTTCTAGATGCATTGCTCCCATCCAACAACAATTTGCATGACACTTTAAAGTTCGCCAAGTGGTTTACAAATATTATCACATTGTATCCTCACAATAACCCTGGGAGATAGATGCTATTATTTCCATTTTATAGATAAAGAAACTGAGACAGACAGAAGCTAAGTGACTTGTGCAGGGTAACACAATTGGAATCTAAGGTGGAATTTGAACCCAAGCAGCACTCTAGCTTCTGTACCATCTAGTTAACCTATATTTTTTCATTTGATTTTTTTGTAACCTTTGAAAAGGTGCATTGATTTTTTTAAAAAAAGTTTAACTGGGCAGAGATGAGGACAGAGACCAATAACATACACCAGAAACCTTCCTCCAAGTTGACATGCACCCAATAACCCATTACTTTTTGGATCTAGTTACTAGATGAGCTACCAGTACATTTGATGGTCTTATCATTCAAAAGCATCACTTCATTTTTTCTGCATCAGAGGCTCCTTAACCTTTTTTATGTTATGAACCCTTCTGGAAGTCTGGTAAAGTCTATGAATCCCTTCTCAGAACAATGTTTTTAAATGCATAAAATAAAGCACCTAGAATTATTAAGTAAATTGTTAATATTTCAATCATATTGAAATAGTCATTAATTTTTTAAAACCACAAGTTAATGGATCCCAGACTAAGAACCTCTGGTCTACAAGGATAACTTGAGAAACTTTCTTTTCAAATCTCTTACTGAATTCAATTCAGCCAAATTAAAAGTAATATTAATGTTAAAGCACTGTATTCAGTGCTAATGATATAAAAACAAAATGAAAAATAGTCCTTAAATTAACTAGCTTACATACTGAGGGGTTGGGGAGATGGGATACAATCTGTACAAAGATGAGTAAATATAAGGTATTTTCAGGAGAGAGTAGTAAAAACTTGGGTGAATCAGAAAACAATCTCCTAGGGAGATGGCACCTGAGTTGAGACTTGATGGAAGCTATGAGGTAGGGGCAAGGAGGTGGTATATTAGGGGCATAAAAGACAGTGTGCAAAGGCAAGGAGACAGCAGATGTAATACCAAGTCCAGGGAACTATAAATAGACCAATTTGGTTGAAAAGTCAAATGAATGAGGGAAAGTAATGTGAAATAGTTATGGAAAGGTAGGCTGGAGCCAGAATGTCAAGATGTGTTAAATCTATGGAATTCAGAATTTTATCTAAGGAAAAATAGAGAACAATGAAAAATGATTGAGCAAGGGAGTGATACAGTTAGACCTGAGATTAGGAAGATTATCCTATTATCCTTGTGGAGAATAGATTGAAAAAAAGGAGCAGCGAGGTGGTGCAGTAGATAGAGCACCAGTGCAGGAGTCAGGAGGACCTGAGTTCAAATCTCCCCTCAGACACTTGACACTCACTAGCTGTATGGCTTTGGGCAAGTCGCTTAACCCCAATTACCTCATCCTGGATCCTCTCCAGTCATCCTGATGAATATCTGGTCACTAGATTCAGATGGCTCTGGAGGAGAAGTGAGGCTGGTGACCTGCACAGCTCTTCCTCACTCAAAATCAAGTGCAAGTCATGTCATCATTTTTCTGATGGCATGGTCTTCTTCGGCAATGAAGCATGAACACAAACAGTTTGAAAAAAAAGAGAGAGAGATTGAAAGCAAGGAGAGCAGTTAAGAAGCTAAGTGAATGGGAGGTAATGAGTACCTGAACTGGGTTCATGACTATGCAAGTGAGGAGAAAGGGTACAGATGTAAAAGATGTGGTGGAAGTGGAATTTGACATTCCTCTAATCTACCCTTCTAGTACCCTTATCAAGAAGGAAAATTAGACTCTCAGTTAATTCACACTGGTTTCTAGTAATTACTGCTTCTCTTTTTCAATATTCACGAGAACATTGTTCTTTGAATTCCATGCCTGTTTTTGTTTGTGTTCAGTTTTGATTATGCGCCTCTGTTTCCATTTTTTCAGATGTCCTCGGTTCATTCATTGGAGAGCTCCTAGTTACCTTTTTGTTCTTTACTTTGGTCTTTCATAACTGCATTGATGGGGTTTCATTTGGAAGTCTTCAAGCCCTCTTGAGCCAGCTTTCCTTTTTGATTCTCAAGCCTATATCAAACCTATATTTTCCCTATCTTTTTAGAATCGCTTATCTAAAAGTCTAGTGTATGTATACTATGCTAAGCAGTTTCCTTTGTCTGTTACCAACTCTAAGATGATTTGACCATTTTTCTCCCAAGTTTTAAATCATTTCCACTTCATGAATCTATCCTTCCTTTTTTACCATGAAGGGGGTAGATAGTTCCTCAGATTTCTACCTTCAGAAAGTATCAACAAGGCAATCATTTTCTCCTCCCGTCTCCACTTCCAAGCAAAATTCATGCACTTCTGTACAGATGTGATAATACCTTCTTCCCTGAACTCAGTATTCCATCTTTTACCTCCATGTCTTTGCATAGGCTGTCCCCTCTCTCTGGCATGCGTTGTCTCTCTGCTTCTATCCCTTAGAATCATTAGCTTATTGCAAGGTTTAGCTCATATGACATTTCCTATGGGAAGCCTTTCTTGATCCACTCTGCTAGTGCTCCCTCTCTCCTTGACTCTTGAGGCTAAGCAGGATGTAAGCTCCTTGAAAGTGGGCATTGTTTTTTGTTTTATTTTTGTACCCTCAGCACCTAACGAAGTGCCTTGTGCATGAAGGTGCTTAAATGTTTGTTGGACTAGATATATTAGATTGGTATGCAATGTGACTTCACCCTCCGTTCTGGCTAATCTATTTCTGTTGAATGAGGCATAAGTAAAAGTAGAGAGAGCACACGGAGTGGAGAAAATGGCACAAGCAAAAGTCTAGAGACAAGAAAATGCAGCACATCCTTAGGAAAGGAAAAATAGTCTGGTTTGGCTAGGATAGCCCTTTCACTGTGCCCTCTGGAATGCCTGCTCCATAGGCAACAAACTTCTCTTCATCTTAAATATTTTCTTCTCCCATTCCTTCTGTCTACTAACTCTTACTGAAATCTGGTTCCTCCCAATGACACAGCCTCCCTGGCCACCCTTTTCTGTTCTAGCTGCACCTTTACTCACATCCTCAGATCACTGGTCAAACCAGGGGAATTGGAATATCACTCCTCATTGCCACTTCCAGGTTCTCCCTTTCTTTTGTCACTCAATAACTTCTCTTCCTTTGAGGTTCATGTTATTCATATCAACTACCCAATCAAAATCCTGGTAGCTATTGTATATAGAACTCCAAGTCACTTCTCTTTCTTTCTCAATGAGTTTGATACCTGGCATACTTTTTCTCTCCTCCCCAAGTCTTGCCCTCATCCTAGGGAATATCAACATACATATTGATTCTCCCCAAAATACCCTAACCACTTAGTTCCTCAATCTACTCAACTCCCTTAAGGTACTCCTCCACTCTACCTTAGTCACACACAGCCATGGCCATAGCCTTGGTCTTGTCATCACTCACAAATGTATTGCCTCCACATTCAAGAATTTTGAAATCCCTTTGTTTGACTATCATCTATTGGCTTTTCACCTGTCCCTCTGTCTTACTTTACATAACACCATGACCTCTAATCACTTGATCTCTCAGTTCTCTCCCAGGCCATCTCCCCACTACTCTCTCCTCTTCTCCCCTATTGACTCTTTTTTGAACCAATTCAACTCTACTCTATCCTCCTCTCTTGAATTCCTACAAAGGTAGAAATGACAGAATTTGACCAATGACTAAATATGAAGGTTAAATAGTGAGAAATCAAGGATGATGATACCTAGGTTTCCATCTTGGGTGGCTGGGAGGATAGTGGTGCCTTCAACGATAATAGGGAAGTAAGGAAGAAGAGAGTCTGAGGGCAAAGATGATAAATTCAGTTTTGGACATATTGAGTTTAAGAAGTCTATAGGCTACAGACAATATACAGTCAAGCTGTCTAATTTGCAGTTGGAATTGTGGTGGTGAGATTAGGAGAGAGGTTTAAACTGGACAAGTAGATTTGACATCTGCATGAAGATTATAAGTGAATTCATAGGAGCCTATGAGATCACCAAGTAAAGTAGTATAGATGGAAAAGAGAATAGAGTCCAGGACAGGTTTGGGGTAAAGACCATTTTAGTAGGTATGACCTGAGTGAAGATCCAGCAAAGGAGACGGAGGAATAGTAAGATAGGCAGGGGGAGCACCAACAGTAGAATATCAAGGAAAAGAGGGTAATCAAGAGTGATAAAGGCTGTAGAAAGGTCAAGAAGGATAAGGATTGAAAAAAATTCATTTGATTTGTCAATTAGATCGTTAGGAAACAAGATATTAAAGAAATTTGCTAAAAATGTATAAAATAAAATTCCTCTTGTTTTTGTTTTTTTAGATAAATATTGTTTTTTAATGAAAATATGTTATCTACATGCAATGCATTTAATATTGGTTTTAAAATGAATTAATATATGCTTTAAATATATCAGTTTTAGTTTCTAATATGATAAATATTAATAAATGTAACTCTCATCAATAAAAGTTCTTTGGAGTCCTTAATCATTTTAGAAGGTTGTAAAAAGGAATACTGGGAACAAAGAGTTTGAGAATTGATGCTTCAGACAATTGTGAGCATTCAGAGGTTTTTAAGTGGGGCAATGACATGACCCAAGGATGGTTTTTGAATATTAATCCGGCAATGCTATGTAGGAAAAGCACGGTGTAGCCAGTTAAGAACATGTTTTGCATAATTATAACTCAACAGATCAAAAAAATTTTAAACCAGTTAAATAAATAAGATGGAGTGAAGAGGAGGGAGTCAGGAGAAAGCCTTTTATCGAGGAGGAAATTAATGGGAGTGTATAGTGCTGTACCATTCTCAAGCCTTACCTCTCCCATGAAATTTTCCTTGCTTAAGTTCACCTGCTTTCAGTTAACTAATTAATTCACTATAACAACCCATAGCTCTTGTCTCTCTGTGTCCTACATGAAATGGAAAACAACTTGCCTAGAACGTAGCAGATGCCTGATCAATGCTTTTTGAATTGAAAAGTGATCAAAATATCATATTGTTTGCCTGAACAATGGGTGGGGGAGATATGAGAGGGAGAGAGAATTTGTAATTCAAAATTTAAAATACTGATATATTAAAAACAAATTTTTAAAATGTAAAAAAGAAAAAGTGATATTATGACTAATAATTTGGTATAAACAAGTAGTTTGAATTCAATTACTTTTCTTTTTAACTTTGTTGTTGTCATTTCTGACTCTTCATTTGAGGTTTCCTTAGCAAAGATACTAGAGTGGTTTGCCATTTCCTTCTCCAATTCATTTTACACATGAAGAAACTGAGGCCAACAGAGTTAAGTCACTTGCCCAGGGTCACACAGCTAGTAAGTGTCTGAAGTCAGATTTTAACTCAGGAAGACAAGTCTTCCTGATTTCAAACCCTCCAGTGCTCTATTCACTAGACCACCTAGCTGCCCTGTTTCTTTTTAGCTAAATTCCCTCATACTGATACATGTGAGACACACTCTGTCTTTACAACTAAAGTGACTTAGTATTTTTGCAAGTTTCTCTTACTATAAGAATATTCCCATTTGTACCTCTCCTGATTCTCCCCAGTAGATTGTAAGTCAACTGAAGGTAGGGCTTTGTCATCTTCCTTTGGATCTCCCTGTACCCCTTAGTAAAGGTCCTGGCTTTTTTTTCTAAACCTGTAATTTCACAGGTGTGGGAACTAGTGACACCTCCACTACCAGATACTAATATAGATCCCCAATCTGTCTCTAATTTAGAGAATTTCATGGAATGCTAAAATTCTAAATGAGTTGTCCATGGCCACTCCACCACTGTAACTCAGAGCAGAACTTAAGTACAAGTCTTCCTAAATTCAGATCAAACTTTCTACTCATAATGCCATGTTGCCTCAAAGGTCTTAGCATATGCTGACTGATAAAGAATGACATAATGCTTTTATAAAATTAATAAGGTTTGACTTTATCCCTATACTTGCAGAATTTATATTCTGGATTTAGAGGCAAGACCGACATCAAAACATCCATTTGTATACAGATTTCAGAGAAGAAGTTAGATTATTAGCCATGTACGTGTACTAGGGATAAGCATGAGTCTTACAGCAGTGAAAAGAGATTGTCACATAATTGAGGGAGGCTTGTTATAGGAGAGGGTGTTTGCCACCGTATCCTGAAAAGATACGGTTTGCTAAAGGAAGTGGCGGGCATGTCTGGTCCCATAACTCATTGTTCTCTTGTGTTTTCTCTGGCGGTTCATCCCATTAAGATTCCCACATCAGTCATTCCAAAGTTCTGGTCAATATCCCCTGGGGATGAATGTCTACATGTTCCTGTGTATTGCATTGTTCAGGATGATGAGTTCCAGGAAAATATCATCAGTATGGAGAGAAACAACAATGAAAACCAGTAAATTTTTCTTAGAAATCTTTTTTGTGTACAGGGGTTGAAGGGAGTTATTTCAGGAATGGAGGCTGCAGATTTAGCAATAATAAACAATCATCTGTGTACTTCAGTATCCTGGTTACTAACTGGTTCTTAATCAGGAACTTAAGATAACATCTGTGCATAGGCTGATGGCAAGCAGGGAGGATGGACAGACATATTGAGAGGAGAAAGGAAAATTCACTAGAGAGAAGGGGAGCTAGAAGAGGGACAGAGAGGGTACTGAGCTTTGGAAAAGTCACTTAAGCGAGGCTTCAGTTACTCTCTAGGTTCAACAAAGCTACACTAGTCTGTGAAACCTCTCCACTCTGTAGGATTGCTCCTCTTTACAGAGGGAAATTGAAACCGTATGTCTCTGATTCATTTGCCCGAAATCAACCAGCTGGGGTCTGGTATGTTTTGGAAGCCAAAGGGCTGTTTTTATTTGGCTTGGGTATTTTTTTTTAAAGCGGTTTTCCTTTGAACTAGGAAGTTACCTTCTGCCAAGACTAAACTGAACTTAAACCTGGAATGGCTTTGAATTTCATTAAAAAAAGAATCTAGCCACTAAGATAAAACAAATACATTTTTTAAAACACACATTCCCTTCTCAATCAAAGTCATATACATGTATACATTATCTATCTATCTATCTATCTATCTACCTACCTATCTATCTACCTATCTATCTATCATCTATCTATCTTTCTACCATCTATCTATCTATCTATTTTGGAAGGGTGAATGTCCTATGATTTCTTCTGGTGACAGAAAATTCTCAATGTGGAAATTACCTCCAATGTAACTTAGGATCTTAGAATTAGTATGTAACTTCTAATCTTAAGTCCATAATTTATGGTATTGGAATTATCTGGGAATACTGTGAAATAAAGTGATTTGTCCAGTGTTACAGAGTCAGGATGAAATTCAGAGACAGAACCTAACAATAACAACAGTAAACTCTAACACTTAGAAAGTGCTTTACAAAATTTTTCTCTGGAAGGTAGGTACTATTCTTGTTCCCATTTTACAGATGAGGAAACTGAGGCAGGTCAAGGTTATTTGACTTGACCCAGAGTTACACTGGTAGTAAGTATCTGAGGCAGGTTTAGACCCAGGGTCTCCCTGATTCCAGGTCCAGCATTTTAGATGCTCCACTTAGCTGCCTCCGAAAAAGATGTGTCTAATCTTTTTGACAAGGACGGCTTTCTATCCATTACTACCAAACTGTTTTTCATGTAAGCATATTACTAACACTGTACAGCTAATTATAGAATGGCATGCCTCGATAATGGATATCGATAAATAAAAACATTCTTCAATTTCACAAGTACAGTCTGTCCAAATCCAGTATAGGGTTATGTTTCTATATAAGTCATTTGTTTGAGATGTAGCATGGTGTAGTGAGTGGGGCGGATCTGGAATAGAATCCAGCTTTTGCCACATATTAGATGTAAGACTCCAGGCAAGTTCCTTTATTTCTCTGAACCTCAGTTTTCTTTGTCTGTAAAATGGGGGATAGTAATGTCCCAAAATAACTACCTCAGAGATCAGAGACTCAAGTGAGATAATGTATGTAAACTATGTAAATGAGATAATATATAGAAAAGCCTGCTTTTCAAACTTTAAAGTGCTATATAAATGTCAGCTATTTCTGTCTGGTATCCAGACCATATATTTCTACAGAAGTATAAATGGAGGTAGACTCAACCGATACACGCTTATTTCATCCACTATGCTTATGAGACATAGAACCACATTACTACTGTCATAGAACCTAACCACCATGAGTAATTGTGTACAGGAATATAAATTCAGAGTTCCAGTGTGAGGGCCAGGAATACATCTCCCAGCCTTTCCCCTGTGCTTACCAGGCATTAGAAGTAGATCCCCTATGCCTAAACCTCTAAACCAGGCCTGGTTAGGAGTAGGGGTAGAGAGTGTCAGCAAGTGAAAGGGGCTCTAGATGGTAGGAAGGGGGCAAAGGAATGGTAGAGACAGGGCCATGTGATTTAAAATCCCAAGGGCTACCTGGTTCTCCACTGACCCCCTGCTAGAAAGTGCAGTGGATAGAGTGCTGGGCCTAGAGTCAGGAAGACCTGAGTTCAGATTTGTCCTCAGACATCTACTAGCTATATGACCCTGGGCAAATCATTAAACAAACAAACAAACAAAACCCCCCACCTCTGCTTCAGTTTCCTAATCTGTAAACTACGGACAACAATAGCACCTAACTCCTAGTATTGTTGTAAGTATAGCAGGAGCTTTAAAGCCCATTGGTTTGAGACTGTGTCCTCATTGGTGGAAATTAGAGAACTTATATGAAGGACAAGTGGGCAAGAGTGAAAGAGAAGAGAAATTCAGCCCCTTCAGTCTCTTCAGGGCCTTTTGACTTCCAGTGTTGAGTGAGAAGACACATTGGATTGCAACCTCCCTTTGGTGTCATGAAGGGAAGATGACTGAGAAGAAGCTGGCATGGAGAATTTGGATTGTGTCCTTATTCTCAACTTGCTACGCTAGAGACTTCAGGGAATTTTCCCCTTTGGATAAGATCTGGGACTTTCCCTCTTTGTTGAACTGAGTTATCCTTGCTCTCAGTAGGAGGAAAGTTCCTTCACTCTGTATTTCCTAATATATCTATATCTATATCTGTATCTACACACACACACACATATATATAGTGTGTATGTATGTATATATGTATATACACATATATACAATATATACTTTTTATGACTTCTAATTTGCTATTAACTTAGAAAAATTATTTACTACATGTATTCGTTTTGTGGAAATCAAGTCAAGCCTTGGCTATAGAACTAGGAGTCTTCTTTTCCCCATTAATGAATAGCAATCATGAGTTAACTTGATCTAGAAAACTACATCCTCTAGACTATCAATATTTAAGGGAACAGATAGATATAATTCTAGCCTCTCTGAGGAGAGAAGAGTGGTTTGCCTCTGCCTTCCACCTCCTGCTTTCCTTTCTGGAAGGAATTAAAGCATCCCTTAGAGAAGGGCAAGGGAGGAGATGCCAGAGATGTAGCTATTCCCTTCTAGCCACACATGACACCTCCATGCTACATGTGGTGGACAGACTTGCTACATGAAGACAAAATGAGTTAATATTTGTAAGCACTTTGCAAACCTTAAGGTTCTATATAAACGGTAGATATCATCATCACCCTTAACCATCAGAACTGGGGAGAGAAGAGACAACAGAATGAAAGACCAAATAGGACTGGAAAGAACACTGGGAAGGAAAATTTAGAGATGGTATTGTGAAAGGTCACTCAGCTCTTTTATACGAACTCTAGCACACAATTGTAAATAGTCCCAGAGAGATGAATAATAATTAAATATCAAAAGAAGCTCCACCATCTAGTCCAACACTACACCAAAAGGCAAACTGAAGAAGGTGTAGTCGGATGGGGTGTTAAACTAATGACTCCAGGACCAGTTCAGGTAATCCTGGAACAACCGGAGGACAGGAGAAAAGCCAGTGTGAACACCAGTAACCCAGGTAGGAAAAGTAAAGGAGTCAGGGCAAACTCCTTCAAAAGGACTAGAACTTAGTGCTCTGAGTAGAGGGTTTGCAAGTCAATGCCAGATTCTAGCCTCAGCCATCAGGATAGAACCATTTCTGATAGGTCACACACTATACAGGAAAACGGTATAGAAGGCCAGTGCCACTGTGTACAACTCAGACTAACATGAGAGGCAATATCAACTCAGCTTTGGGATATTAGTTGCAGGAAGTCTGTGGTGAACATGATCTCCCAATTCCCACAAGGGCCTATAGAAGGGGCCAAAGTCAGCATCTGACAGAGGTTTGCAAAGAGAAAGATACCACATGGGGCCTGAATCTTCAGTGAACAATGAGAAGACTGAGATGGAAGATGAGGACTGAGAAGGAGAGTAAGGGCCCTCTCCCCAGCCCTTCCCCCACCCCCAACACATACACATCCAGATCAGCAGTGCAATAGCATCCAGACTACAGAGGGTATGGTACAAGGTCAAACCATGCCTACCTCATTGTGAGGGGATGACCAGCATCTCCAAGTGAATCAGTGATAAAGAAAGACATGGGTCAGGGGAGGTAAAGGACAGCTCCTGTTTATTATTCCGAGGGCTAGAGTTTATATAGACTTTTTACAAGCAAGTGGTTAGTTTACTTCTTATACTTCCTGATCTAGTTCCTCTGGTGAGACAACCTTGGGGTACCCAGGCAGGGTCAGGGTGTTCTCATCCTTGCATATCAGGAGTGCAAATCTCAAGTAAAACCTGAAGAGTACCTCACATCCCGGACTCCATCAGTACTGGCCTTCTACACCTCATCCCTTCAGGAATGCTGGAGATGGCTCTTCCAGGTCATGTGAGCAACAAAATAAGAAAACTTGACATTTTCTCTGATTCCTTTGACCTTTCAACCTCTCCAAAACAAAAATCATACAGCAAAGGGTGCTGGAGATGACTGGCCCAAGCACTAAATCCTAAACCAAGAACAGAGACTGGACATGAGTAAATAGAAGAAAACACTGAATACAACTAAGAAATACTTTAAGTTAAAAGATGTCCAAGAAGTAAATGCAGGAGAAAAGAATAACCTTATAATATCTACAAATAGAACTCCAGACAAGAAAATGGCCTTAAGTACTGAAAAAGAGTATATGAAAAAAGAATTTCAAGGGATAAAAAGATAAAAATTAGAGTTAGGGAGAAAAAAATGATAGGAAAATAAATAATTTAGAACAAAAGGAAGAAAATCTCATCTAAGAAATAGGATCCTTGAAAAACAGAATGGAAATAAACAGAATTCAGTGACTCTGTGAGATCGTAAAAAATATTAAAGCAAACTCTAAATATTGAAAAAATAGAAGAAAATATAAAGTATTTGCTATCAAAAACAACTGACATAGAAAACAGGCTGAGTTGAAATAATTTAAAGACAATTAAATTCCCTAAATATCATAATGAAACAAAAACAATTTAGACACTATGTTTTAAGAAATCATAAAAACTGCCCAGATCTATTAGAACATAAGGGCAAAGTAGAAATAGAAAGAATCCACTGATCACTTCTTGAAAGAAATTCCAAACTAAAAATACCCAAGAATGTCATAGGTAAAATCTGGAGGGAACAGGAGAAGAAGGCTCCCAACCTTCATGCCCTGAGTATCTCTTTCCAGATCTCCACAAATTTCCTATTTGATTTCCAGTCTCCAGTGAGAGTGGAAGGGGCAGAGTTGAGTGTCACACTATCATGCCCTAAGCATCTCATACCTGATTTCCAGCCTTTGGGAGAAGAGAAGAAGGACCATTCCATCATAGTAGCTTCCTGCCACTGCAGTGAGGAGAGAAGGAACCATTCTATCAAGTTTATAGCATTATCTCCTGCTTTGGGGGAAGGAGACCATTCCCACTCCTTGTTTTCCAAGTTTTTGCTCCCTCATGTGAACAGTTTGAGACCCTGAAAGGACTCCCCCCAGAAGTCACTATTAATTTCGAAAATCTAAATTTTCATTTGACAACACACACACACACACACACACATGCACTCACCGTCATACACTTGACATCTCAATGATTCCGAACCTCTGTAAGTCATTCTCCAAAACTCATTCCCATCCCCCCCATTGCCCAATTTCTTATTCCCATTCTCCACCTCACTTCAAAATCCCAAACAAAAGTTAACCCCTCCCTTCTCTGTGCCCTCTGGAATACCTACTTTGTAGACAACAAATTTACTTTCATCTTAAATATTTTATTTTCCCAGTCTTTCCATTTTCTGCCTCTTACTGAAATCTAGCTCCCTCATGATGGCTTAGTCAAGATTTCCATTTTTGACTGCAATTTCTCTCATTCCTCTTGATTCACTTGTCAAGGTGGGAGAGTTGGAATTCTCTTTGTTCCCCCTAGTAGTCACTTCCAATAATTCAGTAATTATTCAGTAATCTCTCTTCCTTTGAGGTTCACTCAATCCACATCTTCTGCCCAATAAAAATCCTGTCAACTATAGTCTACAAACCTTCAGGACACTCCCCTTCATTCATCCATGAATTCAGTACCTGGCTCACAATCTTTCTCTAGTCTTCAACTTCTGCCATCACACTAAGGGACTTCAACATAGATGTTGATACTCCCTCAAACACTCTACCCTCCCAGATCATCAACTTACTGATTTCCCATAACTTATAAAGGACTGACCATGTCACTGCCATTGTCAATAAACTCTAGGCACTCCCTATTACCTCCAAGATCAAATAAGAAACCCTCTGTTTGGTGTTGAAAGTTGTTCATTTCCTGGTCCCTGCCTACCTTTCCGATCCTCTCACACTTAATTCTCCTCCACATAATTCATGATCCAGTAACACTGACTATAATACTCCATCTCCTGACTGTACGTTCCTGGACTGCTTTTGTCAACATGTTGTCTCCTCTATTAAATTGTGTGCTACTTGAGGACAGGGGTTGTTTTTGCCTTTCTTTGTAACTTCAGTGCTTGGCACAGTACTTGACACAATTATAATTGAATTTTGTTGACTTGACTTCTGAGAGATAGAGCAGCCATGTTCTGGGGACCCAGCTTCTCAGTCTTAGGGATCTGGACAAGTAGTGCCAGAGCATACAGCACATGTACATAATCCCATTTTCCATTCCTCTTTGTATGTTGCAAAGTCACTGTTTACAGATGTTTGTTAAAAAATTTAAAAAGAACCTCTCTTTTTTTTTTAGAAAAGTGATTTACTTTTCTCTTGCCCTACATTTTAATACACAGCAACTGCAAAGCTGATACCTTCAACACTAGTGCAGAGTACACAAGCTAAATCCAGCCCACGATCTGCTTTTGTATAGCTAGCCCTGGAAACTAAGAATGATTTGTTTACGTTTTTTAAAATTACATTTTAGACTCAAACAAAAATCGTAAACTTAAATATTGAAACTTAAATACAAAGTAAGAAAGAAAAAAAGCATGTCAGGTGCATAGCAGGACATGAGAATTCAGCGTATATAACAATAAATTTTCTTTTCAAGAAAATCTGTATGATAAATAATGCATGTTTTGTTGAGAACTGTTCATCTTTTCTTTGCTTCCTTATAAGTTTTGTTCTCTGTGGTGCACTTTTTTACTTTCTTCTTTTTTTCCCTCCCCCCCCAAAAGGCTACAATTATGCTTGGGTACATTTCTCTATAGCTGTAGATATATACATACACATATACATATATACATACATATATAGACTATACTTTCTCAAAAAATTATATTCCTGGTCTTTGTTTTTATGTTTGAGCATATCTCTTGTTCCCTATCCCTCCTGCCTCCTGCCTCCCTATCCCTTCTACCCACTATCTTGCCCTCCTATTATATGCCTACCTCCCTCCAAGAATCCCTTCCCTATCCTCCCATTCTCATAACTCTAAACATGCTTCTATACCCTTTTACCTTTTACCTATTCCCTCTCCTTCCCTCTAAAGAACCCTCTCTTATTCTCTCCCCCCACCCATGTCCCTACCATCTTATTTCTTTGAATTTAGAAGACTTTTATACTCTTCTAAATATACATATATTCCCTCTTAAACCCATTCTTGGTGAAAGTAGGTTACCAAAACTACCAGCCCTCTCCCCATCATATTCATCTGTATTGATTCTTCCTCTTTCACCTCATTTGTGTAAAATAATTACTCTTTTTAGCTGTTCCTAAATGTTTTTATTTTTTTAATTTATACTATACTCAGGTTTACTCTAATCTTTCTTATGAGCTACCCAATTATTAATAAGAATCTTAGACCTACATTTTACACATATAAAAAGTAAACGTTCTATCCTTATTGAATCCCTTATAATAAGTCTTTGATATATACGTTATATTTCTTTTGACTCTTGTATATCAAATCTTCTATCAAGTTCAGGGTTTGTTTGTTGTTGGGGTTTTTTTTTAACAAAGTCTTGAAAATATGAGACTTGATCAAATGTTCATTTTTTTATTCAGGATTACACTTAACTTGGTTGGGTAGGATATTTTTGGCTAGAGCCCCAGTTCCTCTCCTCTTCTATATATAGTATTCCAAGACCTGTGGTCCTTTAATGTCTCCACAGATAGGTCTTATGTGATTCTAATTGTGTCACCATCATATTTAAATTGTTTTATTCTTGTTGCTTTTAATATTTCATCCTTGAGCTGAGGGTTTAGGAATTTGACTATGATATTTCTATGAGTTTTCCTCATAGGATCTCTTTAAAGTGGTGATTGATGAACTTTTTCTATTTTTACCACCCCACCCCCTTGTTCTAATGCTTCAGGACAATTTTCTTTAATTATTTCTTGTCTTATATCAAGATTATTTTTTTGATTATAACTTTCAGTTTGTCTGATTATTTTTATGTTTCCTTGAGCTGTCTTCCAAATCTGTTGTTTTTCTCATAAAATGTTTCATTTTCTATTCTAGTCTTTCATTATTAATATTTTGTTTAATTGTTTCTTGATCTCTTATAATTTCATTGACTTCATCTTGCCTAATTCTAATTTCTAAAGTGTCATTTTCTTCCTTTTCTAATTGGCTGACTTTCATAATCTTCTTGTTTTTCTTGAGTTGTTTTGTTTTTCCTCCATCTCTGTTATTTGATTTTTAAAATTCTCTGTGAATTCTTTATGGGCAGCTGACCATTTGACATTACTCTTTGGGGTTTCTTTACTTCAATATCCTCCTCTGAAGATGAACCCCAGTATTCTCTATTCCCATAATAGTTTTCTATGGCTGGATTCTTTCTCCTTTGCCTGTGCATGTTTTTGTGTGGTAATAGCTTAATTTTTATAACCACCTCAACCCTGGGGTATGGGGGATGATACTTCTTGCCCCAGATCTTCAGTTTTCCCCTCTTGCCTGAAACCAAAACCTAACTCTAAGATCTTATAAGTGCCCACAGTCAGGGGCTTTCTGCCCCACTGCTTCTGCTCTCACCTGGCATGTACTGGTTCCTTGTCACCTCTGCCGCCCTTCACAGCACAGCTGGGTCTGGTGTTCCTTGTCAGCAGAGGTTTCCTTGACCTTCCTGGGCTCAGATACCCAACTCCCTTCACTGTCCCAAGGGTAAAAGTTGCTGTGGCTGGGATTGAGGCAGCCTCTCAAACCAACTAACCCCAGAGCTTGTGCTTGTTGTTAAAGCAGACCCTAGCCTGCACTCTTCACTACTCTCCCCTGGGACCAAACCTGGTCCTGGACTTTTTCTTCCTGTCTTCTCAAATTGTCCCAAAAAGAACCCCATTGTGCCCTATTCTTATTTAATTTAACCCACATTTTGTTCACTCTATGGTGCTATTTTATCTCTTTTGTAGAGGAAAATCTTGAGAACTTGGAATTATCTGACCTACTCCACCATCTTCCCACAATCCTCTCCTTGTTTACATTTTAAAATAAAATTTTATTGTATTTTAAAATGTAAAAACAATCCTTAGATCATTGACTGTACAAAAGCAGGCTTCTGGCTGAATTTGATCCTCAGGTCTTAGTTTGCTAAGGGAACTCTCAGAAGGGAAACTGGATTTTATGCTGTTACTAATTCATCCTACGATAGAATTCTCCTAAATTCTCAACTGAACACTTCATTGCGTTGTGGAGGGGAGCATGGGTTCTTCAAGGTGACATCAGCAGAGTCAAGCTAGATCCTACTAAGCTAGGAAGGCTTCTTTCAAGTACAGGTCCAGTGAAAAGCATGATTTTGACATTTAAAGAGCAGCCTAGCAACTGGGAGACTTACATATTCAGAAGGTTGGCTACCAGGAGATGAATTCTTTTGACCACAATTACTAATGAAACTGTCAACTTATGTGTGGAGGGGTTGTAACAGCATTGGTGGGGGAGAAGCTCCACATGAATATAAGTACACATTCCTTAAAGTATTTAAGAAAAATCATTTTAGATTTCTTCGACTTTCCATGTAATTTTGTTGAGGGATTGACATTCCCCCCACTAAGTCTTTTCCATGTGAACTACCATTAAACCAAATCTCCCCAGGCTGTATTTGTGAAATAGGTATTATAAGTATCATTATCTCCATATTCCCAATGTGGCAACTTGGGTCAAGATAGAGGATGACTTGCCTGTGGTCAGAAAATGTAAGTATATGTTAGAAATGGGATTTGAAACCAGATCTTTCTAAGTTCTATACTCCATCTACCACACCAGGATACCACCATCCCCGCCCTTTTTTTTTTCTTCAGGGTTTTAATCTCACTGCTTCTTAGTAACCAGGTCTAAAAGGAGTATACCTATGAAAGTGTACCTATGAATACACCTTCCCACTTCCTGATTTCTCCAATTGAAATGATTCATAAGACATTCCATTTCCTGATTTTTTTAATAGCACACCCTACTCTCTTCCTGTCTCAGTAGATTTAACAAAGTCTTGTAAGATGTAGTATCAGTAATGTAGAGAAATACAAATAAAAATAAACTTTTGCATAGGACCTAGGAATTTGGAAAAGGTATATGATATTGATCACAGAAGCAGCAGTAGCAGTAGTGTAGCAACAACAACAGCAGCTTACTTGCATGCAAGCTTTAAGGTTTGCAAAGAGCTTTACATATATTACCTCATTTGGTCCTCACCCGTGGGGTAGGTGAATTTATAATTCTCATTTTATGTATGAAGAAACAGAGGGGCAGGGAGGTAAATGACTCCCCATGGGTTGCACAGTTAATATGTGAGGCAGGCTCCTGACTCCAGATCCCACACCCTAGCCATTATGCCGGGCTTCCTTGCAGGTGGTTAGTAATCATATCTTCTGGTCCTTCTGTGAAATTAAATGGTCTCAAAGAAACAAAAACGAAAATAAAAAAATTAATTAAATGGTCTCTTCCTCCTCTGATTGCATAGCACTTTGAACTCTTCTAAGATGCTTGCTACATTAGAATTTGTATTTTATTTACCTCTATGTAAAATATGTGTGCCTATGAATAATATGTATATCTAGAGGGTTTGTATAAACATATGGACCAGTGACTTATGGGTAGCATGAAGAAATATCTCCAGAATCTGGTTCATCCCCTTTTAAGAGAAATGGTGATTCTTGCCTTGAGGGGAGCAGGAGAAATGCTGTTTCTGGGTCCTTTTCTCCAATCTCTGAGAGTGGAAACCATACTAGAATGGCATCTCTGTCCCCCTAAACATTGCTGGTCTAGGGGTACAATATTTTAGATTCAGAACAAAAGTTTCTTCCTTGGTCACTAGCCCTTCCCTGGTCACTGAGTTTCCACCCACTGACTTGACCCTTTCCAACTGACAACGTAACAGACTATCACAAATAGTGAATAGTAAATAAACTCATTTAAGGAATCAAAACAGAAAACCAAATTTGGAGAGGTTTTACAGATGAGATATGCAAGTGTAAATGAGCTTTTCTGAAAGGAGAGAGGTGAGATCCCAGTGGGAAGCAGAGGAGAGCCTCAACCTCACCCAAAGGAGAAAGTTTTTCTCTGAAGTCTCTAAGGAAACAAGTTGGAAATTAAGGGCAAATGGAAGAGATGCCTTCTCCTATGTTATCTGCAGCTTCTAAAAACCTTTCTGTCTTCTCTGTAAGCAATCTTGACAAAAGTTCACAACTATGCCTGTCTCTCAAAGAATGAATTTCCTCCCAAAAGGCCCCACACCCACACCCCCTTTCACACAGGCATAACATATCATGTCAGCATTCTTTCTACCAACTAGGAGTTGCATGGAAAAAAAAGAAAAATGCCCTAGGCTTGGATGGAAACCTGATTTTATATACTATATTTCCTCCACTAGATAGTAAGCTCATTTGAAGTCAAGGAATCTATCATATTTATCCTTGTGTTACTAGCAGGGTCTAACGCAGGGCTTTATGTTTGTATGTGTGTGTATATATATATGTATGTGTATTTATACACATATATGTATGTGTACATATATACACATGCATATATATACATACATATATATAGTAGATACATAATAATTTGGTTTTTAGTTCATATACTTTCTCTTCGTCACACCTGTAAATTTACCAGGATAAACCAGAATGTTCCCACAGAGCTTAGTGCTGGAGGGGACCATACTAGAAAGTCTGAATCCCTATGTCCCATTAGATAAGAGTTCATCCAGCCTCTGTTGGAAGATAACCTATACCAGGGAGCTCACTATCTCCCAAGGCAGCTTGGTTGACCTCCAGCTAGCTCTAATCATGAGAAAGTTTTACCTTAACCTAAATTTGATTCCACCCCTTTGCTAGTAGTCCTATTCTCTGGAGCTAAGCAAGTAAGTCTAAATAATCCTTCAAAAATTTAAAGATACTCTCTAGGGAAGAGATTCCCTGTTTGCTCTCAGAAAAGTAGCTAAGTGGTACAGTGGTTTAGAGCACTGGACTTTGAGTCAGAAAGAGCAGAGTTCAAACTTGCCTCAGACAAATGTGGCCCAGAGCAAGTCGTTTAACCTTAGCTTGCCTCAGTTGCCTCAACTATAAAATGGGGATCATCACAGATTTACCTCCCAGGGTTGTTATAAGGATGAAGTGAGAATACTTGTAGAGCACTTAGCATGATGTAATAAATTCTTCTTCCCTTCTCTCTTCCGTTCTGCCCTTCCTTATTCTGGTTTTCTCTCTCTCTCTCTCTCTCTCTCTCTGTCTCTCTCTCTCTCTGCCTCTTAAAATCTCAGACAAACATCATTCATTTTCCCTCTTTGGTTCACAACAATTACTGATCACTGCTTCCACCCTACCCTTCATAAAACAATGTAAAGTGGAGTAAGGAAAATTCAGTGTCCCAACACCCTGGAGATGCACCCAAATGTTATAACCTACTGGTTGCAAAATAGATCAGAAAATGGTACTTTGGAAGCCCAAGCCCCAGTTTTGACCTCCATTTGTGAGAACCAAGTAGCTTTCCCCTATTCTGTGACTACAGACTGAATTGCTAACCCTAGTTATACATTTCAGGAAAGCACACTTTTGATCACAGAGGGAATGGATCATTAGGGGGTTGCCCTGAGCAACCTAATTCCTCTACTGAGACTGTGTATCCAGGGTCCTCCCAGAGCTGGTTGGATGGCAGCCAGTTATGCTTTAAATCTCTTGAACACATTGCACTAATTTGCACTCGGTGTTACATTATATTCCTTTGTTGGCAATCTCAAGTCTTACCACTGCTCTGGGCTGATCTATCAGATTATGAAATTCTTTGAAAGCAAGGACCAGTTTTTCTATTTCTTTTTTCTCACTCAAATTTCCAAGAATCCAGCGTAAGACTCTTCATTCAGTTGAGACCATCTATTAGTGCTGTCGATTTGGCTATTACCACTTCCGGTACTCAAAGATGTAGTCAGCGCTGTCGCTGCTGTTGCTACTACTGCTACGACTATTTATTATAACTGACTTCAGTGTCTGCAGAGCACTTTACGTACATTATCCCATATGATCCTCTAAACAACCCTGTGAAGTAAGCATGTTATTGTCTCCATTTTACAGATAAGAAAACTGTTGCTCAGAGAGATTAAGTGACTTGGTAGAAATGTAGAAGTAAGGAAACTGCCAAGAATGCAAATCGAGGACCACTAGTCTCCACTGATAACCCTATATTTACATATATTTGGATACACTCCTATCTTTCTAAATACTGAGAAAAGTTCCCCATAGGGTTAGCCATCTATACAAACTAGTATAGATGACTAGATGACCACACCCTGGTGTACCATAGACATTCATCACTGTTAACACCAGGAGAAGATGAACAACCTATGGGGAAATGGATTCTTCTGACCTCTGCCTGGGCTGGATGACTCAAAGGGAGAGGCCTGGTGCAGTTGAATCAACAGCCTCCAAAAGCAGCTGCACCATGTCCTATCTTCCTGCCAATCTTCTCTCCCTCAGGGACAGAAGGGGAAGACTTGCATTAAACAATCTGTCATCAGCAAGCTCCAATGCCATGCATTTTCATAACTGATTACTTGACTAGAAAAACAAAAGGTGACCCCACTATTATACAAGCCATAAAGATGACACTATAAAGCTCTCTTTCATGAATTAATTAATTAATTCAATATGCATAAATTAGATGGATAAAATCCCATTTAGGACTATGACATTTGTAAAACTTGAACAGGGTCTGTGACTTGAAGTTATTTTTGTAGGAAGGAGGAAGGGGGGAAGCACTTATTAAACCCCTACTGTATACCAGGCACTTTGTTAAGTATTTAAAAAATATTATCTTATTTGATTCTCACAAT
The DNA here is from genome assembly GCA_028658325.1 of Potorous gilbertii. Lineage (NCBI taxonomy): Eukaryota > Metazoa > Chordata > Mammalia > Diprotodontia > Potoroidae > Potorous > Potorous gilbertii. Next base: position 592,517,205 of record CM053770.1, on the reverse strand, counting down.
AACCCTGGGAAGTAGATGCTCATTTTTATCATTAACCTCATTTTTACATTTGAGGAAACTGAAGCAAGCATAGGTTAAATAACTTGTTCAGGGTCTCAAAGCTAAGTGTCTGAGGCTAGATTTTCCTGACTCGAGGTCTAGCACTGTACATACTATACCACCTAGCTCTTCTACCATTTACTTGCTTATAACTTTTAAAGCATCTAGGTGGTCCAGTGAATAGAGTGCTGAACCTCAAGTAGGAAAGACTTCTTCCTGAGTTCAACTCTGGCCACAGACACTAGCTGTGTGACCCTGGGCAAGTCACCTAACCATGTTTGCCTCAGTTTCCTCATCTATAAAATGAGTTGGAGAAGGAAATGGCAAATCACTCCAGTATCTCTGCCAAGAAAACCCCAAATAGGGTCACAAAGAGGCAGATGGAACTGAAAGCAACTGAACAACAACAAACCTTTTAGGGTCTCTGCTACTCTTTTGGGCTTCAGTTTCCAAACAGAAAAATGAAAACGTCAGAATCTAGAGGTGGAAGGACTTTTATTTAGTTGACTTTCCTTGTTTTATAGATGATGAAACTGAAGCAACAGAAAGCTCAAGTGGTTTTCCTGATCATGTAGGTAGTAAGTGGAAGTAAGAAGTCTAGTGGGACTTGATGTCAGCTCCTCCTCTGATTCTAAATCCAGTGTCCTTTTCAGTATACCATACATAAATTAGCTAGATGAATTTTAAGATCCCTTCTATCAACAAGATTCTGTAGTACTTCTAGGATCTATGATTTTGTCCATTCCTTTCACCAATGTAGACTGTGATCTCTCTATAACCTGCTAGATAACCTTTAAGATAACTAGATAACCTGCTGTTATTGGGAGAGAAAAAAAAACCCAACTCAGCAGCCATCTTCATTGATTTGTTTATTCATTCATTCATTCATTCGTTTATCAAGTAGTCACTAAGTACCTACTACTCACCAGAAGAAGGCACTTAGGCTACCTGTTACTGACACCTAACTGTGGGAAGAACACAATTGATTAGGTCTCCCATGAGAGCAGATTATTCAATTTTCACTGTGATCATTGAAACCTTAGAAATTGGCAAGTGCTACAAATCAGGGTTTGATTTATTATTTTGTTGATTGTCTAGACTTAGGAAAGTGATGGAGAACAACTTAAAAGGGTATCCTGCATATATACACTTATATATACATATACATACACAGATATACACATATGTATGTATGTATGTATATACATTACATATATTTCATATATGTATGTATGTGTGTGTATATGTATATATTTACTATGGCCTGAAAACACCTCCACTGACTCAGTCAATCAGAGTTGTAAACTTGGAGTGAGCAGTCCTAGATATTTCTATTAACTCAACTAACCAAAGACTTTAGACTAGGTACTTTTGTAATTAAAAAAAAAATTAAATCCTTGATCAATGTAAGAGTCCTTGAAAGTCATTGCATGAATCGAAATGAACAGATTCAGATTAGTTGAGGAGACTTGGTCATGCCCTGTTGTAAGGGCAAGCAAAGTAACATCTTTTGCTGTTTTTGTTTTAGTAAAAGTGCCCCTGAATAATGTGATTAAGGAGGTTCTTTCCCACCCATTGTTGGGCCTGGGAAGATTTGTAGGAAGGTCCATGACTTTTGTTAGTGAGGCACGGGTTCTTAAGGGATGTGATGCCCTCTGGCTCTAAAAAGTGTTTAAAGACTCTGAGGTGAAGGTTTTACTTTGTGGCTTAGTGACTGGAAGTGTTTGTTTGGTCAGAGGAGGACTCTGGGAAGCCACTAAGTTCACCCTCTGATTACTATGGTCAGATAATTGGACCTGTCTGTTGAAGTCAGGTAAAGGAAGCCATGTGTGTTGATCTTTGATTTCTCTGTATTTTCTTTGAAGTTCAGTGTGCAGACTCCCCTGAACTAGGTGAATGATATATGTGCTTGGTTAAAGGAATGATACATGTGCTTGATTAAAGTGATTGTTAACCCCTCAAAAGTTGTCTTTCCTTTTATGAATGCAGATCTAAGAACCTGTGATAGTAGGTCCCCCTGTGTATGTTGGGGTACTTACTGATACACTTGTGAGTTTTAGAGAAAATAGAAAACAAATAATTCAGGTTGTTGAACACCTGAAGGAAAGAATTGTGCCAGTCAAGTCCCAGAGAAGGAACTTTGGGAAGTAGAGAGAACTCTGCTCTTTGTCTCCTTCCCTCCTATGCCCTTCCTCTTTAGTCTTAGGAAGACTTTATGTACTTCTAGGGATCTGGAAGATTATGGACTTCCCATCTCAGAAATCAGTGCACTTTCCAGTAAGTCAATATTTGAGGACAATAAGCAAACTAATTAATTAATGAGAAGTCACTTGGGAGAGCTGACAGAGAACTGCTCTCAGAGTCAGGAATGTCTGGTTCCAAGTCAAATATATACAAAGTGAATAAAAGGAAGGTTGCTGTTGTGTGCCCTTCCTTCTTGAAGAGGACCAATGATATGATGAGGGTGATGTCCTGATTTAAGTTTGAATTGGATGTAAGTGGGGCAGAGCTATGTAAAGTCATCAGCCTCAGTAAGGAAAGAAGATACCATTGTTTACAGAAAAGCAAGAAAGACTTGTATCTCTGTTGGTAAGGAGAGCTCCCTTCCCTAGTGAAATCACAGATATGGTTTGTTTGCTTGGTTTCTTAAGCAAATGAGAGTTTGTTGTTATTTAGTCATGTCTAATTCTTGGTGACCCCACTTGGGGTTTTCTTGGTAAAGATACTAGAGTCCTTGCCATTTTCTTCTCTGCTCATTTTACAGTTGAGGAAACTGAGGTCAACCCAGGGTCACACACATAGTAAGTGTCCGAGGTTGGATTTGAACTGAGGTTTCCATAACTTCAGGCCTAATACTCTCTTCACTACACCACTTGGCTATCCCTGTGATAGTTCTGGAGAGGTGTTTAAGCTATTTAAGAGAACCAGCTAATTTTTAAAACTTTAGATACATTCACCAAGTTCTCAAAAGCAAATTGATCATTCTTAGCTATCAAAACAAGAAGGTTAGGTGATACAGTGGATAGAGCCTTGGATCTGGAGTTAAAAAGACCTGGGTTCAAATCTGACCTCCAACAGTTACTGACTGGGACCTTGGGCACTTAACTTGTCTTCCTCAGTTTGTTAATTATAAAATGGAGATAATAGTGGCACCTATCTCTCAGAGTGGATCAAATGTCTTAGCACAGTGCCTGGCACATAGTACACACTATATAAATGCTAGCTATTATTGTTAGTATTGTTTTTCCCCCAACTCTAATGCTGTCTATAATCCCTGCTACTAGAAGAGCTGAGGTTGGGGATCACTTTACCTTGGAAGTTCTTGGGAGTCCACACAAGTCTAACATAAATATGATTATTAGATAGTCCTTGAGAAAGACTAAGGAAGGGTGGCTCCTGTACTCTCAACCTGCTTGAGTTATCAAGTTCTAGGCTCAAAAAAAAAAGGAAGAAGAAAGGAAGGAAGGAAGGAAAGAAGGAAGGAAGGAGAGGGAGGGAAGAAGGAAGGAAGAAAAAAGAGAGGGGGAAGAAGGGAGGAAGAAAGGAAAAAGAGAGGGAAGGAGGAAGGAAGGAAGGAAAAAAAAAAGAAAAATCATGTCCCCTTAGCACCTGTTCTTGGTAACATTCAGCTAGTTCACTTTGTATTAGTGTATGTCCTTGAAAGGCAAGAAATTGTGGTTTTATGAATATCCTAAAATTTGAACTAGTTCAGTCTGACCTCCCAACCAATACTGAATTATTGAGGTTTTAATGCATCATCAAATCACCATATTGGCAAGGCCTGGAAGAATAAATAATTTGAAACAGTTTCAAGGAAAGCTCCTTTAGTTCTGTATGATTCTGAATTAAATTTCCCTTGACCTCCACTAGAGAACTCAGAGACCTGGAGTCATTAAAATACTTGTTCTCTGGCATTAAAGTGGGGAGACCACCCCTCACCCCATCCCACCCCTACTTCAGCACTTCCTTGATGAAAAGTCAAAGTGGAAGTGAATAGGACCGTATCCAGAGAACTTCCTCTCTGAGCCAAAGAAGTTCCCCCACATACACCCTCATCTACCCCCATCCCCGTGTTCTCTGAATATATTTGGAACAGAGTCAGCTTCTTGAGAAGTCCCCAGAAGCCTCTTCTGTTACTGAATTTCATCATCTGCCTGAAAAATTAGGAGATTATTTCCCCGAAAGCTTGTAACAAAACGCATAGAAACTTGTGAGGCAAGTAGTGATGGAATCAAGGAGGAAAGGGAGCTCTTGGGAGTGGTGGAAGGTACATGGCATTTTTAAATTGTTTTGCATTTCTCCTTAGGGATAGGAAGCATAAATGGCCTGAGTGACTCTGCCCTGAGAACATTATTCTCCCTCCCCCAACCCTTGCATGGTCTGAAAGTTCTGTGGGATTTTTAGAAAACTAAAACCCCATCAATTCTCCCCTGGCTTCCCCGACCCTTGACTGCACTCGAGAGCTATTCTAAGGAGGGCTTCCATAGAAGGCCAAAGGGATATGGGAATCAAGGGCTGGGGTTGGGGTGGGGAAGGGGAGGAGTGTAGAGGGAGATGGGAGGCTTAATGAAGCCCTCAAAGACTCAGCTGAAGGCACCAAAACGTTTCTCAAGTTAGCCATCCAAATCTGCTGTATGGTTTGCCAATATTGGTGTTAGGCGTTACTACAGCAGATACTGTCCAACGTGACATTCACACATAGGGCTCTTAGAGACCTAAAGGCCTTCAGTGATACCCAACTGAATGAATGGCCAGTAGTGGTATTTTAGCCCAAGGTCCAACACTTTTCAACCACATCAGGAAGATGACTCCCTACTCTGCCCTTACCAGTCCTGCCCAGAGGCCAGACACCCCGAAGACCTGCCCAACTGGCTCCTGGTAGTAGTTTCCTCACAGGCAGAGTCTTATAATTAAGCAAAAAATATTTTTTAAGTGCCTACTATGTGCCAGATACTTCAGTAGGCACCAACAATACAACAGCAAACTGAAACTATCCTTGTCTTTAAAGAGTTTACAGTTTGGTTGGTGGAAACAATACAATAGCTAAAAATATAATAGCTAACAGCCACTTATGGTTTTAAAATTTGCAAAGCACTTTATAAGTGCTATTTCATTTGATCCTCACAACAACCCGGTATAATAGATACAATTATCAGCTCTACTTTAGATGAGGAAACTGAGGCAGACAGAGGTTAAGTGACTTTTCCAGAGTTGCACAGTTGGTAAGTGTCTGAGGTTGGATTTGAACTCATGTTTTTCTGACTCAGAGTCCAGCATGGGTGGTAGATAATGGATATTGGGGAGGTAAAATTCATAAGAACTTGGCCGCTGTCTGATATGTGGGGTAAATGAGAATGTCATCTCCTTCAGAGAAATGGCAGACCTTGGTGACTATAGGAATGATGGTACTCTTGACAGTAGTAAGGAAATTCAGAAGAAGCTTTGGGGGCAAACATGATGAATTCCATTTTGACCGTCTTGATTTGGAGGTGTTTACTGGACCTTCAGGGGCAGCTAGGTGGAGCTGTGGATAGAGAACCAGCCCTGGAGTCAGGAGGATGAATTTCCTGAGTTCAAATCTCGCCTCAGACACTCACTAGCTGTGTGACCCTAGTTGAGCCATTTAACCCTGTTTGCCTCAGTTTCTTCATCTGTCAAATAAGTTGGAGAAGGAAATGGCAAACCACTCCCATATCTCTGCTAAAAAAACCCCAAATGGGATCACAAAGAGTTGGGAGTCAACTGCAAAGACATGCAAACTAAACCTTTGGGAGTTAAAGATGTTACCAAGAGAAAATGTAGAAAGAAAAGAAAACCTAGGACAGAGACTTTGGGTATGCCCACACTAGGGGGCATTATATGGATGATAAATTCAGCAAATTAGACTAAGAAGGAGCGGTCAGACCAGTAGGGAAAAGTGGAAATGAAGTGTTGCGCGTTGTCTTCTCTCAAGCCTCATCCTTCTTTACCTCTCTATAGCCTTTGACACTGTCCATAAGATTCTCTCATCTCTCTAAGCTTTCATGACACTGAATTCTCCTCGTTCTCTTCCTCATTTGGTTTTTGCTGAGTCGCCATCATCTTGCCTGCTAACCGTGGATGCCCCAAGGACTGTGTTCAAGGCCCCATTCTCTTCTCCCCTCGACACTATATTGCTTAGTGATCTCATTAGCTCCTGTGATTTCAATGATCATCTTTATGCAGATGACTGTTACATCTATTTGTTTAGCCATAATCTCTCTCCTGCCCTCTAGTTTCCCATCTCCAGCTGCCTGTGGGACATCTTGAACTGACTTCCTTGTAGGCATCTTAAATTCAACATTCCCCAAGTTAAATTCATTTCTCCCCGCAAAAAATACTGCCCTCTTCCCAATTTACCAATTACTGTCAAAGGCAACAGGGTCCTCCCAATCACCCAGATGGACTCCTCACTCTCTCTCACTCTGCCACCCATGTCCAATTAATTGTTATGTCCTGTCATTTCTCCCTTTGCAATATCTCTTACATTCATCTTCTTCACTCTTTGTCCATTGCATCGCCCCATATCTGGATTATTGCAATGGTTTGCTGGTTGGTGTCTTTGCCATAATCTCTCCTCACTCCTCTCAGTTGTCAAATTAACCTTCCTCACTTTAATCACTCCCTGCTAAGCAAATTTGATTGACTCCCTATCACCTTCACAATAAACTATAAAATCCTCTATCTTAAGCTTGGCCCCTTTCTACCTTTCAGTCTTATACTTTACTTTTCATGGTTCATATGGACTATTTATGCCCAATCTGTGGTAGAGTGTTCCAAGCTTGTATTAGTCTGATCAGCCACAGTTGGACACACTGTCTTGACTCAGGCATAATGTCATTTTGGTCCTCTTTGAGAATGAAGGACAGTAACCAACCAACTTTACTTTTCTCCCCGTATTTTGTGATCCAATGACAGGGTCCTTCTTGTTGTTTCTCCTACCACCTTCCATCTTTGGATTCAGAGCATTTTCCCTGACTGTCTCCCATGCCTGGAACCTCTCCCTTCTTATCTTTGCCTCCTGACTTCCTTCAAGTATCCATGAAAATTTTACCTTATACTAGAAGTCTTTCCCAAACCTCCTTCATTTTAGTGTCTTCTTTTTAAGATTCATCCTGTATACATATTGTTTGTACATAGTTTGCATATTGTTTCCTCCATTGGACTAAGAGTTTCTTGAAAGCAGGAACTTCTTCTGGTTTGGTTTAGTTTATTTTTTTTTATTGTCTTTCTTTGTATCACTAGCGTTTGACTCAGTGCCTGGAAAAGAGCGTTATCCCTTCCACATTGCAACTTTCCCCATCGTGGTTTCAATATGTCAGTGGTCAGCATAAGAAAATAAATGGGAAGTTTTTGGGAGTTTTGTGGAAGCTACAGACGACACATGAAAGCTAGCAGATAACACGGAAAAAGTTTAGAAACTCAGAAATTCATAAAATATATGCATAGTATTGTATAATATCTACATATTTTATTTTTTAATGCCATAATAATTCAGACTTCTTTTCTGGTACAAAGGGGGCGGCAAAAAATTTTACATGGATTTTCCAGATCGAGAAGGTGCTGCCAACCCTAACCCAGGCAATGTGGAAGGGACGACTGTAGTAGGTACTTAATAAATGCATGTGTAGAATGTTGTTCAGTCCTACTGGGACTGAATTTCTAAGACTACACAGAGACTCTAAACATTCACTTCTGCCCCGACACTTCTTCCTATCCTTAGGATTTAGACCAGGGGTAGAGAACCTGAGACCCTGAGTCCAAGTTTTACAGAACAAATCCTTTTATTAATGAGATCTGTTCTATGAAGTTTGGATTTAGTCAAAGGACCGCACTTGAGGACCTGGAGGGCCATATGTGACCTCAAGGCCTCAGGTTCCCCTTGATTTTTCCTCGCCCTAGTCCCTTTACAATTCCTAGAGTTAGCCTTCCTCTCAGACCCCAAAACAAGAGCCTTTGGCCAATCTATTTTTAAGTAGGTGGATACCCAAGAGGAATGTACTTGAGAGAATGAGCAGCTCTTCCTACCCTAAAACATCCTTCTGCCCAACCCGCCAGTGGCTTTAAAACCTAGTACATTTATGGGAATTGAGACAATTTGTTGTTCAGTTGTTTTTGTCATGTACAACTCTTCATGAGCCCATTTGGAATTTTCTTGGGAAAGATACTGGAGTAGTTTGCCATTACCTTCTCTAGTTCATTTTACAGATGAGGAAACTGAGGAAAACAGGATTAAGCAACTTGCCCAGGGTCATACACATGGTAAGTGTCTGAGGCTAGATTTGAACTTAGGTATTCCTGGTTTCAGACTCACCACTCTATCCACTGAACCATCTAGATGCCCACTAAGATGGCTGATTGAGATTAAATTCCAGAAGAAATTGTTTTCAGAAGCAGCCGTGGGGCTGGCAGGATCTAAAGGAAGCAAGAGGTGACTGAAAGGAAGAGGTTTCTCAATCCAAAGGAATAGAGAAATTTCACCCACATCACAATTTTTCCTGTTCCTAGGTTACCTGAGGCAATCTCAGGTCTTCTATCTATGGTGCCTTTAGTATTGCTCTGGCTACTGGAGGAATCAGCCCCACCACAACGATTGACTTGAGGAGAATAACGCAATGATTGAGTTGAGTATGATTGGGACAGCCAGTCACACTACTGGCTGTCTATGATACAGATGTGTATATATATGAATAATGTATGCATATATATGTATATACACACATAAATACACACACAGATATTAGTAATAGCTCACACCCATAGAACAATTTCCACAGCTTATCTTTTCTCTGCATTAACCCTATGAAGTAGAAGGGCATGTGGTGAGGGTAAGGCTCAGCACTGGGAAGAAAAATTCAAATTCTCTCTTAAGCTTATTCTATAAAGGAACTTGAACAAGAGACCTATCTTTCCTGGGACTCTATTTCCTCATTTATGAAATGAGAGGGTTGGGCCAATTAGCCTTAGATTCTCTTCCAGTTTTCAATTGTCCATTATGCAACTTCTTCAGATGAGTGGATGGTGTAAAGTCAAGGGGTGGAGAATAAATTGGATATTTACTCTCTTTTTTGTTGCTGTTTTGCTTTGTTTCTCCTTTCTTGTGGTTTCTCCCATCAGTTCTAATATTTCATTACAAAATGACTAATCTGAAAATATGTTTAATATGAATATATGTAGAGTCTATATCAGATTGCATGACTTCTTGGGGAGGGGAAAAGGGAGGGAAGGGGAGGAAATTTAAAACTCAAAAACTTATGGAAGGGAATGTTGAAAGCTAAAAATTAATTAATGTAAAAAAATTTAAACTCCCGTCTTCTGACTCCCCAATTTTTCTCCTACAATTCTACCATGGTGTACAATGCATTGCTTGAGACTGCTTCATCTGAAACATAAAAATTAGGAAGCTTCCCTCCTTTTTTGCAGAGATGAGGGGGACCACAGGTGTAAAGCATTGTTTGCTATTGTTTTTATGAATTATTATTAATGATGTAACAAGTATTAATGACAATGTATTAATTAATTAATTTATTTATTTATTTATTAATTAATGATGTAACAATTATTAATGACAATAGCTAGCATTATGTAGCACTTTGATGTTTGTAAAGCACTCTACCAATCTTTCTCATTTGATCCTCACACCCATCCTGAGAGACAGGTGCTTTTATTATATCCATTTTACAGATGAGGAAACTGAAACAAAGGTTAAGCGAAGTAGTATACATTTTTAAGGCAAATACTGAGCCTGTCTGACCTTGGGCAAATCACTTAGTATCTCTCAATCTCAGGTTCCTCATCTATAAAACTCATGGGATTATTTTGAGACCCAAAGCAGATAACACATGTAAAATGCTTTGCAAACTTTCAAGTGCTGTACAAATGATACGTGGAGGCAGCTGAGTGGTACAGTGGAGAGAGGACTAGGGCTAGAATCACCAAGATTCATCTTCCTGAATTTAAATCCAGTCTTTGAGACCCTGGGCAAGTCATCAACCCGGTTGGCCTCAGTTTCCTCATCTGTAAAATGAGCTGGAGAAAGAAATGGCCAACCACTCCAATGTCTTTGCCAAGAAAACCCCAAATGGGGTCATGAAGAATCAGACACAATTGAAATGACTGAACAATAAATGCTACAGCTATTATTATTTTGGGGACTAGATATTATTATATCTATAATATAATAATATAATACAATTATATATATTTTAACTATATCTATATATAGACGTCATATATTATTACATAAGGGACTAGAGTCCTTGGCCACTGGGTGCTATCTTCCTGGAAGCAACATTTGGACTGCTCTAGAACAGAAGTCCATCTTAATTGTGCCATCAAGCCCTTTGGCAATCCTGCGAAATATATGGACCCCTTCTCATAATGTTTTTAAATGCATAAAGTAAATTACATGAGATTACAAAGAGAACCAATCATACTGAAATAAAGATGTAATTTTTTTCCCATTCAAATATACAGCCTCTTGTGATCTACTCATTGACCCCTTGCATATCACTAACCACAGGTTAAGGACTCCTCATCTAGAAGCCTTGACATCTTGGGAATGGCCCAGTATATTTGATTATATCAGCATAGTGTTCTCCTATTCCAGTCAACAATGAATGGGATGTGGCTGGCTTGATGTGGGGATTTCTCAAGTGTACTTTTCACTGTGGTGAAGTATATTCAAAAAGAAAGAAAAAGTCTATTCATCTCCAGAAAGCAGCAATAGCTTCACCCTGAATTCATTGGTGCCCAAAGTCAGCTCAGTTCCTAATAACTGAAGATGAAACTTGAACAGCAAAAGGGAACTATTCTGTCTCCTACAAGGTATCAAATCCTATTTTTAAAGGTTTCAGTTCTTAAAGGCACAGAATCCCATCTTTCCTCACCCAATGATCTAGAAGCAAAAGAAACCCCAGTAACCACTGACCACACCTCCAAGCCTTCTTGAATGGAATGCAGCAATAACTCACATGTATAAAGCACTGCATGGTTTGCAAAGCACTTTTCTCACAGCAACCTGATGATTTGGAAGTCAGGTAGATGGTGCAGTCATAGGGAAAAACAGGAGTCGATCCATACTGGCCTTAATAGGTACCCTTGCTGATAGTTGGATTCCTGGGCACATGTTGTAGCCTCCTCTTCTACACATTTGACAGTTGTATATTAGTACAATAGGCATGTGTCCTTCATTCGTTGTATTTTTTACAAAATTCATCTCATTCTAAAAATATCAATAACTCAGGAAAACTTTCAGGGGAAATAGTTACATCTTCTAATAAAGGTGGCCCAAAATCTTCCAAAAGCAATTAGAGATAAAGTCTAGCAGTTGTTTTGTATGTAAAAGGTATATTTCATATAATTTAATATTTCCACCATATATTATTCATATGGCATATGGAATATATGTTATTTACACACTATATATTTAATTCAAATTTGTATAGAATTTTAAAGTCGCATTTAATTTTTTGTTGTTTTTCAGTCGTGTCTGATTCTTTGTGACCTCATATGGGGTTTTCTTGGCAAATATACTATACTGTTTTGCCATTTCCTTCTGCAGCTCATTTTATAGATGAGGAAACTGAGACAAATGGAATTAAATGACTTGCCCAGGGTCACACAACTTAGTAAGTATCTGAGGCCACATTTGAACTCAGGATGATGTCTTCCTTTCATCCACTGTGTCATCAAGCTGCCTGATAGCATTTTAGTAGTAATTAATTAAAAAGTCATTAGTTTCTAAGTTCCTTGAGGGCAGAGGCTATCTTTTGCCTCTTTTTGTATCCCCAGCACTTAGCCCAATGCCTGGCATGTAGCAGGCAATTAATACATATTTCTTAATTGATTGATAAATAATAGGCATTCATTAAGTGCCTATGATAAGTTTGTGCTAGTATGTGTCCAGGTTGTCTCAAAAATCCTAAAGCTTTAAAAGCTTGAAACTACATTAAGACTTTTAGGACAGTCTATATATAAGTATATACAACTACGATGTGAATATATATGTACATATATATATATATATATACATATATGTGTAATTTTATTTTAGTAGGTGTGTAACTTTTGGACTTTCAGCATTCTCATCATATAATGTAATTTGATAAATTCTTTTGTTGCTTATATTTTATGTTTAGAAGTAGTCAATTATTTCTCTACTTAATAAAAATTCATTGTGCCTTATTTTAAAAAAATAGAATTTGTGATTTCAACTGTATAGGGAGCTCTCCATGAGAAACTTCAACCAGATCAGCACGTTCTTCCACAACTTCTTGTCTAAGAGACTTGTCTCCAGCACCAAGAAGTTAAGAGATTTGCCAGAACATAAGACTAGAACCCAGGTCTTCCTGACTCTAGGCTCAGTGCTCTGTGCCTTGAAAGGAGCAGATCTTTGCGTGTAAATATTCTTAACCCCATTTGATAGATGAGGGCGTATTCTAGGTGCAATCACCATTGGCTAGAGATAGAGGTCTAGTTCAGTCTCAGGTGTTCTGATTCTGAAAACAGCCCTCCTTTCACAGGTACCCTGGCTGAATGGTCGTGAGTAGCAGATTGTTTCTCAATACTTCATTTATAAGGGAGTTCAAATGTTTCTAGAAGTATCACTCCCTTGCTTTTTTTTTTTTTGCAAATAAAAGCTTGGACCTAGATCATTAGTCTAATCAAGTTATTGATCAAACATTTACTATGTTCCAGGCTCAGTGCTAAAAACACTAGGAATACAAAGTAAGACAAAAATATAGCCCTTGATCTTGAGGAGTTTGTATTTCAATGCAGAAGATGCTGTGCAAACAACTACATAGAGATAAGAGAGTATAGAAGATAAATTGGAGAGAATATTAGAGAGAAAGTGTTGACCTTAATGGAGATGGGGAAATGCTTCTTGCAGAAGATAGGATTTGAGCTAAGATTTCAGGGAAACCAGGATTTGGAGATGAGGCTAGAGAGCATAGAGGACAGCCAGTGAAACCATTTAGTGGGGAGATGGAATGGGGTGTGTAGGGGAAAGCAAAGAGGCCAGTGTCACTGGATCATTGTGTACATGGAGGGAAGTAAGGTTTAAGAGAACTGAACAGGTATAAATGGGACAAATTAAGGAAGCTTTTTAAAGCCAAACAGGGTTTTATGTTCTGGAAGTAATAGGGAATCCAAGTTCAATAAGCAATGGGGTGACATGGTCAGGTGACAGCATTAGGAGATCCATTTGACAGCTAAATGGAGGACAGACCTGAGGGAGAGAGGTCAATCAGCAGACCATTTGCAAGAGTCCAGATGAGGCAATGAGGGCCTACATCAGAATGGTGGTGATGTGAGTAGAGAGAGGAGGGTGCTCCCAAGGGAGTCTGTGAAGGTAGAAATGACAGATCTTAGCATCAGACTGGATATAACTAGTGACTGCAACTGAGTAGTCAGGGATGACACATAAGTTTCAGCCTGAGTGACTGGGATGTTGGTGGTGCCCATGACAGTAACAGTAAATTTCAGAAGAGGGGAAGATTTGGGGGAGGGGGGAAGATAGGAGTTCAGTTCACATGTTGAGCAAAGATGTTGATAAGACATCCAATTCTAGATGTCTGATAGGCAGACATCCAACTCAAGAACTCTCTCTTCCTCTTCCTCACTCTCATAGGGAAACTTTTACTAGCATTGGGTACAGTTCGTGATGATTGGAAATTCTGTTGCCCAATTAGAGTTCTGGGTAACAGTTCTGGGCCGAGAAGAGCACTGGGGGTTGGTCATAAGGGAGCAGGGACCCTGATCATAGGACTAAAGCAAAGGACATGCAGCTGCACAGGACCAGAGGCCATTCCATGGTAAAGACCAGAAGAGCAGTGACAACACCTCTCCCAGGACCACATCACCTTGGAAACACCAAAAACTTGCAGACTTTGACAACTATCTCTGAAAACAACAGCACAAAAAACTTAAAACTTGGGACAGTGTATTCCCACCCCTAAGGTGGGCAAAGTCCAACTGTAACGTAAAGTTCAAAATCAAAAAACACATTGGAAAAATGAGCAAGCAACAAATAAAAAATTTAACCACAAAAAGCTATTACTGGCAGGGAAGACCAAGACATAAACTCAGAAGTGGACAACAATGTGAAAATAGGTACAACAAAACCTCAAAGAAAAATGCTAATTGGACCCAGCCCAATAAGATTACTGGAAGAGTTAAAGAAAGATGAGTGATAGATGAAAAATTCAGAAAAGAAATGAGAGTGATGCAAGAAAATTATGAAAAGAAAATTAACTGTTGGGCAAAAGGGGCCCAAAAAATGCTAAAGAAAATGCCTTAAAAAGCAGAGTTGGTCTAATAGTTACAAAAAAAAAGGCACAAAAATTCACTGAAGAAAAGAACTCCTTAAAAGACAGAATTGGTCAAATTGAAAAAGAGGTATAAAAGTTCACTGAAGAAAACAGTTCCTTAAAAATTAGGACTGAGCAAATGGAAGCTAATGCCTTCATGAAATGACTCAAGAAAAGGTAAAACAAAGTCCTAAAAGAATGAAACAATTGAAGAAACTGTGAAATAACTGATCAGAAAAAATAACTGATTTGGAAAATAAATCAACAGAGAAGTAATAATTTGAAGATTATTGGACTATGTGAAAGTCCTGATCAAAGAAAGAGCCTTGACATCATTTTCAAGAAATCATCAAGAAAAACTGCCCTGATATCAGAGGATAAAACAGAAATTTAAAGGATCCACCAATCGGTGGTTATGGCCAAATTTCAGAGTTCCAAGGCCAAAGAAAATATGCTTCAAGCAGCTAGAAAGAAGCAATTCAAATATCATGGATCCACTTGGGGTCAGGATTATGTGATATTTAGTGGCTTCTATGATAAAGGATCAGAGGGCTTAGAATATGATATTCCAGAAGGCAAAGGAGCTAGGATTACAACCAAGAATCTACCTAATCCTTCTAGGGGAAAAAATGGATATTTAATGAAATAGACAACTTTCAAATATTCCTGATGAAAAGGCTAGAGCTGAATAGAAAATCTGACATTTAAATAGAGGACTCAAGAGAAGCATAAAAAGGCAAACATGAAAAAATAATCACAAAGGGCTCAATAAAATGAAATATTTTACATTCATATATGGGAAGAAGATACGTGTAACTCATAAGAACTTTATCAGTATTAGAGCAGTTAAAAGGAGTTTACATAGATAAAGGGCATAAGTATGGAGTTGATTATGTTGGAGTGGTCTTAAAAAAAAGAAGAGAGAAAGAATAATACACTGGAAGAAGGGGGAAAGGAGAAGTAGAATGGGGAAATTTTTCTTACATAATAGAGGTATTCAAAGAAGAGCTTTTACAATGGAGGGAGGAATGGAGGGTAAGTCTTAGGCAATGCTTGAACTTTATTCCAACAGAAATTTAATCCAAGAAGGAAGAATATATATACACATTCAGTTGTATGTAGAAATGTAACTTACCTAGGGAAATAGGAAGGGAAGGGGAAAAGAGAAAGGGATGAGGATGAGGAAAAGGAAAAGGGAAGCAATGGTCAGATACAAAATAGATTTTTGAAGAGGAATAGGATAAAGATAGAGAGAGGAAGGGATGGAGGGAAATACATAGAAATCATAATTGTGAATGTGAATTGGATGAGCTCATCCATAAAACAGAAACAGATAACAGAATGGATTAGAAATCCAACAATATACTGTTTACAAGAGACACACATGAAATAGAAGGGCAAATACAAAGTTTAAATAAAGAGCTTGAGCAGAATATAATATTCTGTAGCTGAAGTAAAAAAGATAGGGGTAGCAGTCATGATCTCAGACAAAGCAAAACCAAAAGCAAAAGTAGACCCAGAAACTACAGTTGGCTAAAAGGTGCTATAGACAATGAAGTAATGTAAAAACAATTTTACCACAAGTTTCTCTGATAAAGACCTCATTTCTCAGATGTATACTCAGTGTAGAACCGAGTCAAATTTATAAAAATTATAGACATTTCCCACTTGATAAATGGTCAAAGGATGTGAACAGGCAGTTTAACTTCAGAAGAAGAAATAAAAGCTATCTCAAGTCATACGAAGAAATATTCTAAATTACTATTGATTAGAGAAATGCAAATTAAAACAATTCTGAGGTACCGCCTTATATCTATCAGAAATGATAAAATACTTATGCCCTTTATAAATAAATATTCTAAATTACTATTGATTAGAGAAATGCAAATTAAAACAATTCTGAGGTACCTCCTTATATCTATCAGAAATGATAAATACTGGAGGGGGTGAGGGTAAAACAGGTACACTAAGTTGATGGAGTTGTGAACTGGTCCAACCATTCTGGAAAACAATTTGGAACTATGCCCAAAAGGCTATAAAACTGCATATACTCTTTGATCAAGCAATACCACAACTAGGTCTGTATGATGAAATCAAAGGAAAAGGAAAAGGACCTATATGTACAAAAATATTTATAGCAACTCCTTTTGTGGTGACACAGAATTGCAAGTTGTGGGGATTCTCATCAAATGGGTAATGTTTGAATAAGTTGTGACATATGATTGTGATGAGTACTACTGTGCTATAAGAAATGATGAAGGGAATAAGCACCAAGCAGAGAACACCCCAGCACAGGCATGCCTCGGCAAGGACAGGAGTAGAGTAGGCTTCAAGATGGGTCCCAGATTCCTCAACTCACAAACACTGAAGACAGTTTCAAAGGTCAGTGAGAAAGCTTTTTCACTTGAGTGAGAAGCAGTGGTCTAGCCCGGGCCCCAGGGAACAGCAGATTCCATTGTTGGAGCCCTGACCTAAAGTTTCTGTGGGAATTGAGCAGCTGATCTGGATCTCAGCCCTGAGCAGGGCCCTTGGGTGAGAAGGAGTGCTGGTTGGCATGGTGGAGCTAATGGAGGCTCTGGAGAGGGAATCCTACTCACAGACCAGAGTGAAGGACAGAAGAGGAATAATCTCCTCTTCCTTGATTGTGCCACCTTGGAGGAACTGAGAACTTACAGGTCCTTTTAGTATACCCTCCTCTTGACAAAGAACTCAAAAGTCTTAGTAACTGGCTGGGAAAATGCCCCCAAAAGGGAAAAAGAATAAGACAATAGAAGGTTACTTTCTTGGTGAGCAGGTATTTCTTCCATGGAAGAGCTCAAAAAGGATTTTGAAAATCAAGTAAGAGAGGTAGAGGATGTTCTTAATGCTTGTTTGCAAAATGGATGCCTTTGGCAGTTTGATGAAGCCTATGCACTTATTCTTAGAATAAAACTTTAAAATGCATAAAATAAAATACATAGGACTACACAGGAAACCAAGAGATTCAAATAGTTATCAAAAGATTTAGAAAGTTCCTGAACCCCAGGTTAAGAATCCTTGATCTAATCCAATGCCCTAACTTTTGGTGGTGTTGTTCAGTTGTGTCCAACTCACCCTCAACCCCATCTGGTATTTTCTTGGCAAAAATACTAGAGTGGTTGGCCATTTCCTTCTCCAGTTCATTATATAGATGAGAAAACAAGACAAGCACAGTTAAATGATTTGTCCAGGGTCAAAGTAAGTATCTGAGGCCAGATTTGAATGCAAGAAGATAAATCTTCCTGATTCTAATTCTAACACTTTATCCACTGTTCCACCTAGCTGCCCTAACTTTACAGGTAAGTAAATTGAGTACCAGAGTATTTTACCTAAGCATTTTTAGGGTTTTGCCTAAGATTACAGAGCCATTATTGGCATCACCTGAACTGGAAAAATTATCTAATAATTAACAATACAACACTGAAATAGTTCGAGACGCAAGCTGTGCCCCATGGATAATCAAGCATTAATTTTGTGGCTTTCTTAGCATAAAAGGAATAAAGAATACATATTTGCTATTAAATACTATTGTTTTATCATTTTTATTTTGTTTTATTTTATTTTTTGTCATTAAACAATATGCTTTTATTATTAAATTATATAATTATGAATTATGTTATAAGGAGAAATTAGAATTTATCAGCTCCTTCTGCCTGGAGACCTAAAACATTAAACAAGTATACTGACAAGAATGGATATAGACGAGATACACAGAAGTTTAGTAGGTACATAAAATTCAGACATGAGTAAACAGGGAAGGCATTGCATCATAAGATGATGTCTTGGAGTGAAAACTGGAAAGTAGTTCATGGAAAACTGCATTTATACTAGGGAGCACAAGAAGTCTCTATGTTTTCTCTGATCAATCTGAAAAGACTCCCCATAGAGGTAACATTAAAGTGACCTAAGAGGTACAAATGAAAGTCTTGAGAAGAAAGTTTTCCCTACTATTGCCCATTTATGTGCCCTAGGACAAAGTCCTGACTGACTCATGCTAGTTGAGGATTCTGTGATTGATTTGCTATCACACTTTCCATAGAGCTGCCATATCATCTCTCACATTCCACCTTACCCCACCAGTAGATAACCTCACTCCTAATTTATTGATATAGCATCCCCACTGGGGTACCATTGCATCCCAGTTTTAAGTCTAGGTTCAAGGTACTTTAAATATTGTTCCTGAACCCCTACCAGTGTATTTGCCTTTGCTGTAGTCAGTTGGAAGACGAAATTAGTTCAAGGCAAAGGCATTTTACTAAAATGGTATGATAAGAACAGTAACAAAGGAACATTTTCTCTATAAATCTAGAGTGCACTAGATTTACAAATACACACAGTCAGTGGGAATAATGAATGCCCATAGAGTTCAGGAATGGAGCAGCACACATATAGGGAACACATAGCACATTCAAGGGGCTGAGGCTTATCCTGGTCTAGAGGTGGAAAAAATCACATTCTTTCCTAGGACCTACAGGAGTTTTCACTCCAAAGCCTGTTATCTTCCTAGCAGGATTCAAGGTCTATGTGACAAAATTTCAATTCCTCTTGTGGACTCTCTCAAGTTGACCACACTCATGCTTCATTGGATGATACTTCGTGCTTCTATGAGGCAATTAGGTAGCTCAGTGGATAGGGTATTGAGCATGGGATAAGAAAGACCTGAATTCAAATTCAGCATCATATACTTAAAGACCCCTGGACAAATCACTTAACCTTTGTTTGCCTCAGTTTCCTCATCTGTAAATAGGGCATAATAACACTTTACCTCCAAAGGTTGTTGTGAAGATGAAATGAGATAATATCTGTAAAGCACTTAACATTTAATAAATTGTTCCCTTCCCTTTGGAATTCTCTTCTATGGCAAAGTACTACTACTGATTGGGGGAAGCAAAGAAAAAAATCTCTTCCTCCACTCAATTTTGCTGTATTCCAGAAGAGGGACAAGGTGAAATCTGCAGAAAAATTCTCAAGAACTAGCATTTTCTCCATAACTGGATCTCTTTACTATGAATCAACTCTTCTAGACCTCACTGAAAAGATTGAAGTCCTCCATGATGTGCTCTCCCATGTCTCTTCCTCCACACCTCAGACTCTTTCTTTCTGTGTCTTCATCCATCCCCTCCCACTTCATTGCCACATCTAATGATTTTTTCTTGGTGTCTAATTCATTGACCTTTCTGCAATTTGGCGCTGTTGACTACCTCATCTCTTTTGATATCTTATCTTTCCTTGATTTTATAAGTAGTAAGTAGATGAACCAGGATCTGAATCCAGGTCCTCTAACTCCACTTACTACTTGAAGTTTAACTGGAGTGGTGAGCTTATGAAGCCTTTCCTGGACCCGCAGATAGCACCTTCCCCTCCGAAATGACCTTGTATCTGCATTGTATGTGTTTGTATACCTATATATGAGCATGTTGTTTCCCCATTAGCTTGTAAACTCATTTGACAGCAGATCCTGTTTACTTTTAGATTTGTATACATAGTACCTGGCAAAGTATCTGGCACTTAGTAGGTATTTGATAAATACTTTTTAATTTTTTTGGATAAATTGAATAGGACAAGGAAAAGATGGCTAGATGAAAATGGTTGGAGAAGGGGAAGGCAGCATAGGTTAGAAAGAAGATGGTGAGATCAATACGGGTCAAGAGAACTATACAGCAGACAAAGTTATTCAACAGGTGATCCTCCCATTGTGGGGGTATATGGGATGTTCAGAGGACAAGTATCTTTGGTGTGAAGGCCAGGCCCTCTTCAGAGTTGCCTATCCACCTTTGGTGTTTACCTGATTTATCCAACTCTCATTTGTGACTCCAAGATGATGTAGCATGCACATTGGCTACACCGCAGTAAAACTGTCTCAGCAGACAGGCTAAATCAGGTCGAGGGTGACTGACAGGCCTTAAACCTGTCAGGTGAATTAAGTGTCTATCCCAAGCATGTGAAGATTTCCCCAACGGAACAGGCAGATAAGAACAATTTGTTCCACTGGCCATGAAGGTGACTGAAGCAGGTGCTGTGGTCAGCTTAGAGCTTGGTCAGATACCAAGGTCATCCAATGTATCCTGGGCCATCACCAGTCACCTTGACTTTGGTTCTGCCATTGGACTTTGATGACTCAGGAAGAGAGAGGGAGACTGACCACTTTGTGTAACTCCACCTCCCTTAAATCCAATTCATGAATAAATCAAGACATCCTTCGTGATTGGTCCTCTTCAAAAACAGACAAGCAACAACTCCCCTTGTACTTCACCACATTTAGGATGTAGCTGGAGATTTTGACAGTTCTCAGTACCACATTTTAAGCAAACTGCTGACAATCTGGAGTGACCAGAGATTGGGAATCAGGATGGTGAAAAAACTGGAAAGATACCATTTGAAGGTCATTTGAAGAAACTCCTTGTAATTCAGATTCTGAGAAGCTGTAAGCGCAGGGTGTTCTATCTAGAAAGCATTTAACAAAAGTATGTTAAATTCGACTGAACTGGCTCTCAGCCCAGGTACTTAATAAACATCTTTCTCTGCATCTTTTATGATTTTAAAAATTGTCTTATTTTCTATTATATTTAGTTTTATAAACCACTTTGTATCCTTTTTGGAGTAAGTGATGTGTATATGTGCGAGGGCTTATGTACATGTGTATAATGGAGGGGAGAGATGTTACAACATTAGCATTTCAAAAAGTTTGAGGGCTTCATGCTTTGTTGTATTTTCTCATGCTTTTCCTTACTCATTCACCTATTCAGTGGTTTCCTTGGCTACCATTGGTGTTTCTCCCTTGTTCAAAAATGAGAAAGAAAAAATGTTCTTGACTGGTGTACAGGGTCATGTTGTGGCTTTATGGCATTGGTGCTTGTACTTTTTATTCTTGCAATCTGATCAGGGGTGGGGGAAGGGGGGAAATCGTAGTGGAAACTCCACATGAACTAGAGACACCTCTGAAAAATGTTCCTCATTTCCTAGGGTACTTCTGGGTCTTAGGGCAATATCACCTTCAATTACCAAGAAAAACATGATTCTTGAGATAGAGAGAGAGAAATGTAGTTTGAAAATTCACAGCAGAACAAGAGACAACTTAGAAATAGAAGTGTTCTGTAGAAAAATGTAAATATAATGAAGTTTTAAAAATTTAGAGAAAGTTATTGATAGAAGGAGTAGATTTCATTAGCAAAGCGAACTCTGGAGCCAGGAAACCTCAGCCCATGCAGATTTGTGCATTCCCTATGACTTACAGTCTCAGAGATCATTGAAAGGTTAAGGGACTTGCCCAAGATCATATAGCCAGTATGAATGAATAAGACATTTATTAAGAACTTGTTTTGTGCAAAGCACTATGCTCTCTGTGTGTCAGATGTCAGAGGCAAAATCTGATTGGTCCCAGATCCTTCTAGCTTTGGGGCCAACTCTCTACTGGCATGTTGCCTTTAATAATAGCCTGTTATGGAAGTTATTCAAATAAATAGTGTTATCTTTATTTTACAGATGAGGAAAATGAGTCCAAAAGGGACAAAGAAAACTGAGTGAGTTCATACAGCTAGTAAAAAGCAAAAATTGAAGCAGAATTTGAATACAGGTCTTCCTCAGAACTCTGTCTGCTGTGTCCCACAACCCCATTTCCCCATCATTTCCTATCAAGCCTCCCGGGTATGGCACATGTGTTTTCCAGGCCTCTCACCCTTGGGGTGATTTGTCAGTGACTTTTTCTTCTCTCCAGTCAGACCCCACGGCCCCATGCCAGTAAGTATACCCAGCTGTGTTTCCTGGTACATGTGGGGCCACTTCACTGTAACGGGAACCCTGTGGATGGGGACCTCCAACACTGATGAGAAAGTGGAGAGGATAGGCTCTTTCCTGTGTTTTGAAATCGTTTGCTGAGCCAATTGGACAAAAATTGGGGACTGATTCACCAGTGAAAACCCCAAGACCTTGCCTTGGCTGCTGCTGCTACCACACTGGTCCTAGGGACAGGAAGTGGTATGGTTTGGCGTTGGCGGGAAAGACTTCCTCGATCTGAAGGCAATACTTTCTAGGTTGAAGAGTTATTTAGAGAGATCTCTTTCTCGGGTTGACTGGCTCATGGGGACGAAATTATGAGACTGAACACCACACAGATTCAGACCCCTTTCACTCAAATGAACAATGATCAGTTTCTTCAGCCCATGCCTATTTCTTTCATTTATTCTTGGTAATCAGCACCTTGCATTCAAAGTTGCTGGTGGCATGATAGTGAAGGTCATACTCCTGGGGACTTGAGCAGGAAATCCTTAGAGTACTGGATCCTCAGGGACTTGTTCTGGATCTGAGAGCCAATTGTTAAATTTTCAGTTTGAGTATTTACATCTCAAAAATTGGCAACAAAGAGGAATCAGGGCTTGATTTATTGTTTTGTCAATTGTCTAAACTTAAGAAAATTTTAATAATGAAGATTACACTTAAAAGTATGTCCTTTCCAAAGAGTCAGTCATTAAACATTTATCAGAACACTCCTGTCAAGGACCAATTATCTGTGTTTGGTCACCTCAGAACATGGGGAGGAAGAGGCTTGGTATGGTAGGAAAAATACAGGATTATTCAGAAGTCATAGGTTCAAGTTCCAATTTTAACATATTAATTGTGTGATGTAGGGCAAGTTACTTAATTTCTCTGAGCGTAGATTTCATCTTTGAATAATGCCTATTCATATCCTTTGACTACTTATCTATTGAGAATAATACCATGTTTTTTAAGAAGAATGTTCACAGAATTGAACCTGAGATGCAGAAAAATTTGAGACTCAAAAGTTGGCAGAAATCAAACCTCTCTTATTTATTAAAGTTTATCTTTTTTGTCTATTTTTCTTTCCTTCCAAAAAAGAGCATTTTAATAGTACTTGCTATTTTTTAAAGGACAAAAGAGACTGACATACAACTTAACTGGAACAGGAAGACTGAAAGTGATTGGAGAACTGTGAGAAATAAATATTTCTCTCTTATATTTAATAACTAATTATTGTATTAGGAGCAAGCCCCACCTCCCTTTCTACTTCCTCATCCAGAAACCAACTAGCATAGGAAATCTTTCTTAAAGATTTACCCGTGAGAAGATCTAATCAGATAATAAAAAAATACTAAGTTTAGGCTCATGGGTATATTTCTACTCATTGTGTTTGCTCGGACAGGTCTAAGGAAAGATTGATTCTTCCTATTATCAAGACAGGTGATAGGGAAATTGTTGTCTCTTTAACCAAGGTTTGAGTGACCTAAGTGAAGTACCCCAAGACCTTCATTTTAATATAGCCCACGCTTCTCATTGTGTTAACCAATCTGAGTTGATTGCCACCCCTCAAGAACTCCTAGTTTTCAAAGGGCATATAAACTGTGATCCCATCACCATTAGGAGTCTTTGATCTAAGAGAGATGGCCAAATGATCATTCTTTTATTAATAACCTGCTGCCCTTTTAATGAAATGATTAAATTACCCAGAAGCTATGTCTCAGAGTTTTTTAATAATCCTAGTTTTGTCCACTTTCCCCTGATTGGGCAAGGGGACCCAAACCACCATCCTCAACAAATGCTGTTCTCAAGGACATCTCAGGACCAACACAAGAGGCCTCAGTCTATCCATGCCAACCCCAAAGCCTTGGATACCCTAATCCTGTCAAGAGACCTGCCTACCAGGGAGTAGAAGAAATGTCCCCTTGTGCCATGAAGACTACTTGTGTGTGAAGAGAGAGCAGGGTGAATTGGTCCTTGTCCCTATAAGGGCATCTCTCTATTCTTTTAGGAACCTATAAAAAGTTATTAATAAAAATCATCAACATATCTTCTACTGTAAAGCTCATGGAACACCCAGTTAAGAGCATCCTAATGTTTTTGACAATTAAATCTCTGATCTAGTTAAATTCTGCATATTTGAGGCTACTCTCTGAAGTTCTCCAATTTGCCCTCCTCAACACAATTTAACTAATGCATCCCAACAGTTGAGAATGATTCTAGCCTTTATGCCAAAGGAAAATGCTTTCAAAAACACTAATTAAATCAATTATAAACTGACTTAGAAAACAGGAAAACTTTGGAGTAAGTGCTTGTTGTTTTTCAGATAGAAAGACAAGAAGAGAGAGGGCAAGGGGAGAAAAAAGGGAAGGGAGTAATTTGAAACTCAAAACTTTTTTAAAAAATGTTTAAAACAAGTAATTTTTTTAAACAGAAAGAGAAGGGAATAAGTTGGAACTCAATTTTTTGAAAGAATGTTGAAAAAAGTAAAAAAAATTTTTTTAAAGAAGGGGGAGTAATTTATTAAATGTCAAAAAAAGTAATTTTTTTTAAATTGAAAGAGAAGGGAATAATTTGGAGCTAAAAAAAATTTTTTTAAAAGAATGTTAAAAATTTTTTTTAAAAAGAAAAGGGAGTAAGCATTTATATAGCACCCACTATGTGCCAGGCACTTGTGCATTATCTCATTTGACCCTCACAACAACCCTGGGAGATACATGCTATTATTGCCTCTGTTTTACAGTTGATAAAATTGAGGGTGGCCTAAGTGAAGTGACTTGCCCAAGGTCACACAGCTAGTAAGTATCTGAAACCAGATTTGAACAAGTCTTCCTGACTCCAGACCCAGTCTTTTACCTGTTACCTAGCTGACAAATTCGGAGCCTTGGATCCTATTTCCAGCACTACTAACTTGCTGAATGGCCTTAAGTAAGTTACAGAATCATATAATTTCAGAACTCATCAGCTGGACCATCAAGTCCAACCCAAAGCTAAAAAGAACCCATCCTATGACAGCCTTTGACTCAATACTTCCAATGAGGAAAAACCTACTAATTTTTAAGGCAGCCCATTTCACTAGTGTAGATAGTGTAAAGGGGGCTAAACTGAGATTTTTGACCAATTAAATACCTTCCCCCAATCCACTTACCAAAATTGCAGGTTTCTAAGACAAGCTTGCAGCTTGTCGGTCTTAGTGATAGAGCATAGTGACATCATGAGGGTGATTTGCAAATCTGACTTGCAAATGAATTCTATTTAAGTGAGGCAGAGCTGAAATATAAGGGGGCTTCCTGACTACGTTAGGAAGTTTTTCTTTACATCAAGCCTAAATTTGACTCTTTGTCACTTCACTACATTTTCCCTCAGGGTAGCTAGGTGGTGCAGTAGATAGAGCACCAGTGCAGGAGTCAGGAGGACTGAGTTCAAATTTCACCTCAGACACTTGACATTCACTAGCTGTGTGACCTTGGACAAGTCACTTCACCCCAATTGCCTCATCCTGGGGCACCTCCAGTCATCCTGAAGAGTATCAGGTCACTGGATTCAGATGGCTCTGGGGAGAAGTGAGGCTGGTGACCTGCACAGCCCTCCCTCACTCAAAACAAAGTCAAATGCAAGTCATGTCATCATTTCTCTGATGGCATGGTCTTTTTCGGCAACGAAGCACGAACACACATATTTTCTCCAGAGACCAGAACTGGTAGTAATTGTAGTCTCTCTTCAAATACTTGAAGACAGCCATCATCTTCTCCCTAAGTTTTCTCTCTTGGCTAAATATCTCCAGTTCCTTCAAAGGATCCTCTAGATTGACCATAAGGCTCTTTGCCAGTCTGGTGGCCCTTCTCTAGGGTTTTCCAACTTATCAATGTTCTTTCTTCCTAAGGTGTGGTGTCCAGAACTGAATAAAGCAGTCCTGTTGTTGCCCAACCAAAGCAGAATACAGTGGGACTGGTACTTTCTTATTTTTCTGAGCAGGCCTTTTCTCACCTTTAAGTAAACCCATGGTCCCAGTGAGCTCCACAGTTTTTGTGCTGCTGTATATGTCTAGGGAGAGATAACTTCTGATTGACTGAGAGATTTCTAAGCTTATGAAACTAAATGTAGTATATATGTGTGAGAGAGCAAGAAAGCAGAGAGAGCAAAG
Source organism: Potorous gilbertii (assembly GCA_028658325.1). Taxonomy (NCBI): domain Eukaryota; kingdom Metazoa; phylum Chordata; class Mammalia; order Diprotodontia; family Potoroidae; genus Potorous; species Potorous gilbertii. Next base: position 592,490,922 of record CM053770.1, on the reverse strand, counting down.
GCAGAGAGAGGGAGAGGGACAGAGAGAGAGATAGAGAGAGGCACAGAGAGAGACAGAGACAGAGAGAGAAGAAGTGGGGAAGAAAGGGAGAGAGAGTTAGTACATAAAATTTGAAATGAATAACAGAATGACAAATGTGGAGAAAGTTGCCCCCACCCTCAATTCCCTTGATTACTAGCATGGTACCCCCAGAAACTTCTTAAACCAGACTTCTGGGGGAGATGTATTATTTCTTTGGTTAAACTGAGATTTCATTTTAATCCCATACTGAAGAAACCACATATGTATTCTATCATCTTTCCTAAACTGAATCTTCTGTTTTATGACCTCCTTGAATAAATGTGTTTGCTCATTTTCTGTGACTGTCTTTTTTGTAACATTTTTTTTTAGTGGGAAGGAGCTAATTAAGGTGCCAGAAAATAAGCTGTTATTTCCCCCTTTATTGTGATTAGGAAAAGTGTATTTTGACTGAACTTTCCCAAAAACGTATACCAAGACTACAAATATTTGATGTGTAGTAGACAGATTTTAACTCCTGAAGATAGGAAAGTGGAGTTGTTCAAAACTGAATCCATTCTCTTTCCTCTCCCCTCTTCCTAACTTTCTAAGGGCACCACCTACCTTCCTGTCACCCAGGCTTACAATGTAAGTGCCATCCTTGACTCTTCCCAACCCACTCACCCTATAGCCAATCTTCGGCCAAATCCCTGTCAGTTTTACCTTTGTAAAATTTCTCCCTTCTATCTTCTGACACTGCTTCCACCCTGGCCCAGGTACTCTTACCTAGACTATTACAATAGACTACTGCTTGATCTTCCTGCCTCAAATCTCTACCTACTCCAGTCTACCCTTCACTGAACTCTCAGATTGATTTCTAGCATTAGCTCTAGACTGACTATATCTAGACACACCAACCCTGCCTCCCCAATCAATAAATGCAAGTGATTTCCTATTACTTCCAGAACATAAAATCCTCTATTTGGCTTAAGTATCTATATAATCTGTCTCCTTCCTATTCTTAACAGGTATTTGACCTGGCTACTTTTCTTTCTTTCTTTTCCTTTTTGTTGGGGGGTGGGGTGGAGTGGGGATTTAGGGGAGGACAGCAATCAGGGTTAAATGACCTGCCCAGGGTCACACAGCTAGTAAGTGTCTGAGACCTAATTTGAACTTGTTGAGGTTTAGGGGTGCTGGGACTCAAAAATAGTGACACATAGGTCCTGACTGAATGAATCTGATCCAAGCTTTCTTTCAGCCAAAGACAAGGTTTATTAGAAGACTGACTGGGAAAGTATGATTCTAAAAATCCTCCATATTGGTCAGACCCTTAAGAAATCTAAGACTCTTAAGGAATCTGAGCATTTGTGACTTTTGTATTGACAAGTGGGCCAGGTTGAATCTGAGCACCTTGATGGAGGTAAGATGGAACTTATGTACAGAAGACTCTGGGGACAAAGGAAGGGTCTAGATGTAATTAAGGGAGTGGCTATCTAGAATGGCAGTTTATTAAATAGGAAGGGCTGAACACCAAGGGATCACTAAGACCTGAGCCACTGTGGGAAAGTCCAGGGGCTTTTCCTTTTTTAGGGTCCAGATCACAAAGACATGGTCTTTTCCTTTAGGGAGTTCAGATCCCATCCCCATCAAACTCAGGTCCTCCTGACTGCTAGGGCCAGTGTTCTATCCACTGCACCACCTACCTGCCCCTGGCCACTTATTTTCAAGGGTTGTTCCTCCATCCCTAGAACACTCTCTGCCTCATCCCCATATCATGGCCTCTCTGTCTACCTTCAAACCCCAACTAAAATCTCTCCTACAAAAAGATTTTCCTGATCTTTCTTAATTCTACTGCTTTCTCTCTAATATTATCTCCAATTTATCCTGTATATAACATGCTTGCACACTACATGTTGGCTGGTTATTTCTCCTCCCTCATTAGAGTATTGGCTCCTTGAGGGCTGTTTTTGTGAAGGGCAGTTTCTTGGTATCCCCAGCACTTAACACAATGCCTGGCCCATAGTAGAGGGCTGTTTGCTGACCGACTAATTAGAGGAGTGGGCACTAAGCTATGACCCTCCTCCTTCTCTGCCCCTAAATGGAAATTGAAGTCTCCGGGTAGAGGCATGGAATGGGGTTTTCCAAATCTCGGATTTTATCTTTCTAAATATAGGCCTTCGATATGTGCCAACTAGGTCTCTATGGTGATGGTTTAAACTCTTACATGAGCCAAAAAACTCTTTTACATTAAAATTAAAGGATGGATTTAGATGATTTCCAAGGACTCAGAGTCAGAAAAACACAAAACCAAAACCTGAACCTTTAATTCTGCTGAAACAGTACCATGTACATTAAGTATTTGGTTATGGGTTATAGGCAAAGAGCCAAAAGCCTACCCTGTCCCTCCAGTGCCAACACTATAAAAGCTTTCACAAAGAAATGAGAAGTTTACATTTGCCACCATGGAAAAGTACATCCTATGTAGGAGGGGAAAGGGAGAAACAAAATTCCCCCTTCAAAATAAAACTGGAGTTCACAGCAAGCTGCCTAAATTAGCATTTACATGAGGTCTGGATCTTCAGGCCCATCGAGGGATTACAATCCATTTTTTAAAATCTGTATTTGCAGCCAAACTCTTTCCTCTCTGTTCTCATTTCTGGTTCGCTATGTAATGGGACTGCCCCACCCTCATCAGTTAGACTGAAGTAACTTCTGAAGACCTATGAAAGATTAGAGACCTCTATTTTTTTCCCCTTCTCTCTCTGTTCCTCTAACACTTAAAAAAAATTCTGAAAAACCAGGTTTATGATGTGGGCCAGCAGCTCCCCCAGTGAGAGAAATCTTACCCTTACAACAGCTACACCACAGAATTTTACAGAAACAAACCCACTACCTGTACCTATGAGACAATGGGTAGCTGGGTCCACACAGGTTCATATAGCTGTACTGGCATGATGAGTCAGGAGAGGTATGATGAACATGGTTCATGGTTCCTGCTGAAGCATCAATGTAGGACAGGATCAGGAAATGTATGTGGTTGCCATCAAAAGTCAAAGTCTTAGGAAGGCATAATTTCTCAGTTATTTTGCCAACACTCCTGGGAGTTTGCCTTTGTGATTTACTGTCTGACTGCCTTGGCCAACCACAAAGGCCTGGAATTGGGTCTAGTGAAAGAACACAGAAAATTTTATTCACCATTTTTTGCTCACCAAGTTTTTTTTTTTTTTATCGCCATTATTGGAAATCTAAAAACACAGTTCTTATGGATGGTGGGTCAGGAGTATTATCTTGGTTTGTGAAGGATGCATTTATCCTATCACTGATATACTACTACAGAGTTAAGAGAGGTCATAGCTGTATAATTCCAATTTACCGATTTTATGTAGCACCCTCTCTCAAGTGACTGCTCAACTCCCACTAATGATATCCAACTGGATCCCCAGAGGGGCAATGCTACCTTCAGTTCTAGGGGTAACCTTATGAGGGACTACTTCTAATACCGTTCCCTCCATTGGTATGTTTCCTGTTAATAATCAGACAGTATATTAAATCAGTTTTTAGAAAAGACATTTACATCAATAGTATAGCCAAAATAGAATAGCAAGCATTTGCACAGTGCTTTAAAATTCACAAAGCACTTTACAAATGTTATCTCACCTTATCCTCACAAAGACCCTGGGAGGTAGGTACTATTTTTAACCTCATTTTTCAGAAGAGAAAATTGGGGCAGGCAGGGATTAATGGACTTGCCTTTGGTCACACAGCTAGTAAGTGTCTGAGGATGGATTTGAATTTGGGTCTCTCTGATTCCAGGTGGAGTGCACTCTCCCACAAGGACACACTGAGTCTGGGGAAGAGGTTTAGGCACACACTTAGAGTAGATTGGTAATGTGGTACTCATGAAGGGAACACAGCTCCTCAAGGCAACTCACCTCACCAGAATGGAGCCTGGATAACCTTTTTTTCTCTGAAAAATCTTCATGAATTTCACTGCAGGGCAAGGCAACAGCATCGTTGATGGATGATGCCTTCTGCTGATAACCTGTGAATGGTTCCACCTGCCTTGCCTTCTGGGCTTTTGTGCTAGCTAAGATTTATTTGCATGGCAGATAACCCTTTTGGGATCTCTCAGATAACTGCTAGGTATAAGACCCCCACAACGCCATCAAACTGCTTTGGCAGGCTCTCTGAAATGGGTTTAGGATAATCAGATCCCAATGAGGAATTAAGCAGTGGAATTTCTATCTTAAGTCTGAGTGAGGCCTCTGATACAAAAACTGCCCATGGTAACCTAGAAATATATTTTTTTAAATGGACTTAAGCCTAAGGACATTAGTGGAGGTGGTTCTCACTCCGAGTCACCCAACTGCTCTGTTTATTTGTAAAAGCCAGCCTTCCCAGAAACCAGATTCTGCAAATGTCCTCCTGGCTTCAAATAGCAGTTTCCTCACAGGCAGAATTGAACAGGTGAAGAAGGTACAGAGAGAGAAAGAAAACATTTGGTACTTTTTTTAATGCAGGGGGAGGGAGAGGGAATGTTAAAATGTCAAAGTCCCTAGTAAGACTAAATTTTAGAATTCAATTCATATGTTCCTTAGAAGCTTTCTCTCCTCACCCTCCTCAATCCCTCCCCATTTTCTTATCATTGGTATTTCAGACTCTTTCCCATTCCTTCCAGTTATCCCTCATTCTAAGAAAAGAGTCTCTTGTAAATGTTTTATTTTTTTTTAAAGTAAGTGACCACCCTGGTGGTGTGGTGATCCTTTGCTCCAGAGTCAAGGCACAATGGAGCGTTCTGATGCCTTGGCCGTCTTCCTAGTAGAGTAGCCCACAGGCAGAACAAGAATTGCCAAGCAAAGGGAAACGTCTTAAGTTATCTATTGACAGCTGTAGCTATGCTCTTCCGCATGAACCAAAGGCATCTTTAGGTCAATTTCTCACTCCAGTGATCAACTAATTCTATTTAAAAGGATTGTGTTCGGTCTTACCTTTACTAGCAATAGTAATATCTTCCCCTTTCTTGTACAATCTCAGTGAAACTACCCCCACATGCCATAATAGTTCTTTGTTACTTTCAACCCACTTCAGCTTTTCCCTTCAATGTTATTGGCTTCCTCTATCCCATAATCACCTTTAGTACCCACTCTGGGATGCTCTTCCAATTTAGCATCCATAGGTTTGCAGGATGGCTCTCCAAGGGGTGACTACAGACCCAAATTCCTAGTGCTCTAAGGAAAGGAAAAAGGAATGTGCCAGGCACCACGCTAAGTACATTACCAAGATTATCTGATTTGATCTTCACAATAGCCCTGCAAGAAGGGGGCTATTATTATTCCTATTTTACAGTTGAGGAAACTGAGGCAAAAGAGGTTAAATGATTTGCCCAGGTCATAATATATGCCTCGTGAGCCTCCACCTGTGTACATCCTGTGAACAATTAGAGAGAAGATGACATAGTTAAAGCAACAGCTACAAAACATTCTCCCCATAAGCCTGCCATGCACACTTGCCCACCCATATCCATGGGGAGAATAGGTACAAATAGAAATTATAATGGTACTGGTACATGGGTAGAGCACATGTGTAGTAAAGGCAATTCATAGCTCTTGATAATACATGGCCTGGAAATCTTTTCTCTCTGCATAAAGTTCTCAAGGAGGACTGGGGGGAATGTTTCTGATTGGTGGGCTCCTCGGCTGGGTTTTTCTAGAATTGGCTACTCTCCATAGCCAGGCTCTCTTCTCTGTTGCCAAAGGTTGTATTCCTAGAAGTTGCATCCTTCCTCAGGTAACCCTCTTTCTGGAGCATGTACTAGCTAATCTCTTCCCGATGTGGCATTTTCTGCTCATCAAGTACCTTCTTCTTCAAAGCAGGATCTCCTCCCCAGGCAAGCCCTGGCTGGCAACCTCTCCAACTCTCAAACTGTTGAAGTAGGTTCAGGTCTTGGTTATTTAAAGCTTTGGGGTTTGGGGGGATGGCTATTTTATTTGTTGAGCCAACCACCTTATTCCCTTCTTGATTCAATCAGAGAGGTATTGGCACCTCATAAAGGATTGGGCAATAGATGCCCCTTTATGGTTAGCTTTACACTTCATAAACACTTTTTGATTGATTCTGGACCTGAGGTGAGGATGAGAGGAACATCCTCCTTTACACATGGAATTTTAGAGTTGAAAAGAACTTCAGTGGTCATTTAATCCAACCTATATCTAAAAAAGGAATCAACACTATCGTGTACAAGTATACCTCATTTTATTTGCCCTTCACCTTATTGAACTGTGCAGATATTGTGGTTTTTTTACAAATAGGTTGGTGACAACCATGTCAAGCAAGTCTATTGGCACTGTTTTCCCAACGATGTGAGATCACATGTTGCCTCTATGTCACATTTTGGTAATTCTTGAAATATTTCCAATTTTTCCCAGGATTATTATTGTATCTGTTACGGTGATCTGTGATCAATGATCTTGGATGTTACTATTGTAATTGTTTTAGGGTACCACAAACCACACCCATATAATTCAGCTAGCGACTGTTCTACCAACCTGCCATTTCCATTTATCTCTCTCTCCTTGGTTCTCCCCGTTCCCTGAGACACAATAGTATTGAACTTAGGCCAATTAATAACCCTACATTGGCCTCTCAGTGTTCAAGTGAAAGAAAGAATCAAGCCATGGGGCAAACTTCAAAGTCGTCGTATTTTAAGACACTGCCATGGCCTCCCAGCCCAAGCTTCAGCAACGACTACTGATCAGTTAGCCGTCATCCACATCAAAGCAAGACCCTCCACCAGCAAAAAGATTATAACTTGCTGAAGGCTCAGATGATGATTAGCATATTTTTTAGCAATAAAGTATTTTTAATTAAGATATATACATTGTAGTTTTTTTAGACATAATACTATTGCACACATATTTTTTTTTTTGATTCCTTCTTTACATGAAGTTTTTATTTTCATTGAGGGAGACAAGTACAAAGAAAAACATATATGGCATTACAATAAAGTTACCACGTGGTATTTAGTGATCCCATTTACTCCCAGATTCAATGGCTTCAATGCAGAACTATTTATACTGTGCTAATCTCTCTCCTAACCTGAGATTTCACTTCACCAATTGCCATCTGGACATCTAAAACTAGATATCTTGTAGTCATCTTAAACTGTCCGAAATGGAATTCAGTATCTTTCCAACAAAACCCTCTCTTCTTCCCAAACTTTCCCTATTACTGTTAAAGGGACAATTTTGCCAAATGCCCTTGCTTGCAACTTTTTAACTCTTCATTCATACCATTTCATATATCCCATTCTTTCTTTTTTTTTTTAATTGTGGGACTCCTATTTTTAATAGCATTTTTTTTGTAATTACAGTAAACATAATTTTCATAGGCACTGGGAAACCAGAAAATCTGTGTGTCTTGCTTTATTGCATGGTCTGAAACCAAGCCCACAATATCTTTAAGGTATGCCTATATTTGACAAATGGTCATCCAGTCCCTCCAAGGAAGCATCCAATGAGTAAGACCTCACCATCTCTCAGGGCAACCCATTCCACTTTTGTGTTGCTGTGATGGATAGGAAGTTTTTTCTGATGTCAAACCTAAACTTGCTCTCTTGTGGCTTCCAACATTGGTGCTGCTTCTGGTGCCAAATAGAATGTCTCATCCTTCTGTCATGTGGCAGCCTTTCAAATGCTTTGAATATAACTGTCAAATCACCCATAAATCTTTGCTTCTCCAGACTAAACATCCCCAATCTAATGCCTTCCCTCTGTTGATTATCTCTAATTTATCCTGAATATAGTATTTTTGTACATAATGTTTTACATGTTGTCCCCCTCATTGGGCTGTGAACTTCTTGAGAGTAGGGGTAGTCATACCTTTCTTTAGACCTTCAACACACAGCAGAGTGCCTGACACATAGTAGGCACTAATTAAAGTCTAATTGACTGGTAATAGCAAGGACTCAAGGCCTTCCACTGTCCTGGTTGTCTTGAATAGACATTCTTCACCTTATGTCCTTCCTGAATTATACTCTAGGTATTGTCTGACTAGAGCAGAGTACAGAGGATTACCATCTCCTTATTCCTGGAATTGAGGCCTTTCAATGCAAGAACACATTCGATTTTTTTTTTTGACTGTCATATCACAGTGCTGACTCATTTTGAACTTGTAGTTGACTGAAATACTGCATCGTAGACATACTGGTATCTCAGTATGCCTCCCCCATCTTGTACTAGTGAAGTTGATTTTTTGAATCCAAGTATAAGATTTTACATTTATCCCTATTGAATTTCATCTTTTTAGACTCAGTTCACTGTTCTAAACAATCAAGATGTTTTGTTTGTATTTTGGCTTTGGTATCCAATACATTGGCTATCTCTCAGCTTTATGTCATCTGAAAATTGGATAAGTATACCATGCATGCCTATATCTAAGTGATTAAAATGTTAAACAGCACAGGAGCAAGTGCAAATCCTGGGGAACTCACTCAAGAACTCCTTTCAAGATATAACCATAGTTGCCATGCTAACCTTGTAGGGCTCCTCCTCTGAAGGAAGGAGGGACACTCCATGTTCTTATGGTAAAATGTGTGGTAAATTCAAAAGCACACTAGCTCTGGAGTCAGAGAATCTGGATTCAAATCTCACCTAGGATGGTTATAATGTGGGGTCTTAAACAGGTCACAACATCCCTAAGTTTCAATTTTGTCACTAGTAAGTTGAAGGTATTAGACTAGATGACCTCTAACACCTTTTTCAGCTCTAGAATTATGGTTCTATAAATTTATCCAAGAAGAGGCAAGGAAAATCTTCCAGTTCCCACGTGTCATGGTCCATGCCTGTGGGCAATAGCACCGATCCTACTTTTGTCCAAGGTCTATACTTTCTTTTTGGGTTCCCTCCCATAGTTAGATCATTAGGTCATTCCTACTTTTGCCAATGAAGGTTTGTAGATGGTTAGGAATAACTGAGTACCTAGCTCCCTACAAGTAAAGGCAACAAATCTCCAGTGTTCACTTGAGAGCTAATAATTCCTTGTTCATTGTGATGTAGTTCCTTTCCACTAAAGCCAACAGGCAGAAGCAGTAAGTATTTGAGGGTGGAGAGCGTTCCTTACGTTAATCCCTCCTCCTTTTACACCATGTTTTGCATCAGTGCTGCCCCAGTAGCTACCACAGATGCTACCAGCTCCACATCGGCACAAAAACTCATCTTTGGTTTAGATATCACAAGAAACAAGGTCATGAATCTCTTCTCCGGGGCCAAAAAGCTCCCCGCCTGCTTGATTGCCCAGTGAATAGAGAGTTCCCTCTCACTCTCATTCTGCTGCCCCTCACCATTCTGAATGGAGAATGGCTGGGAATGGAACTGGGAATAGAAATAGGAAAGGAAGAATCAATTCCCAGCCTTTGACTGGAAAAGGATCTGTGAACTTTGGAGGACCAGAAGATTTGAATTTTTCAAACAATATCCTAGCAGTCCCCAGAAATCAGTAGTTGGATAATGACTATGTCTATATTATATATTTAAGGATATATGTCTATATATCTATATCAATATAAATGACTGGGAGGGACTATATCTATATCTACACATCTAAGGATAAACTAGATCAGATAAAGAAAGACAGACCAAAATACTACAAGGAGCCCAGTAGAAGAGCTACATCATAACTAAGGGGAAGTTTATGAGTAGCTCATGAAAAACAGAAAAGGACTTTCCACAGCCAGAGTCTGTGAGTTGCACCTTTTGCCATGTGTGATCTTAGCTTGAGTCCACTTTCCCCTAAATTCTGTATATACTTCTGGAAGAGAATATTCAACACTCTTGTAGAAAAGGGATGTTGTTTTGTACCAAGTATACTACCATAGGAAATACACATTTCTAAAAGGTAACTACATCTGGTTGGGGAGAACATTGATAGGGGTCTGTGAATCATAGAATTAGAAGATCAGCCCCCAACCTTTCAGGCTTGTCCCTAGAACACTGAGGAGATCGTTTAGCCACCCTCTGGGACCCAACTTGCCATTGTGAGTGGGAACTGAGAGAGTTAACTCAGGAGTGTATACTACACGAAAGCAATGGAGGCCCTGCTTCTTAGCCAGGCAGGCTGCGAGTTTCACTAGCCACGCCACATGATGGGCGAACAGTGGCCAGATAAGGTCAATGACCATAGCTAACATTTATATAGCACTTACTAGGTACCAGGTATAAAGCTAAGTGCTTTATAATTATTACCCTGTTTGGTCCCCACAACAGCCATGGGAGGGAGGCATTAGCTTCATTTCACAGATGAGGAAACTGAGGAGAAGTGATCCACCCAGGACTGTGAAGCAAGTAAGTGTCTGAGGCTGGATTAGAAGTCAGGTCTTCCTGATTCCAGGCCTACCGATCTATCCACTGGGCCACCTAGAAGCCTATTTGACAAACCATGAACTCTCTTGAGTTTAGTGTCACACCAAATGCCACCAATCTGGCCCCATACTGTGGCTAAGCTGAGACTCTGACTCCAGAGTTCTTACATCTGCACTAGATGACGTCAGCTCTATGATAGCATGAATCAAAAGTTCTGCAAGAATTTTGTTCTTCTACTCTTTTGTCTACTTGAAGGAGGACTCAGACCGAATATGTCCTAGAATTCCTGTGTTCATATTGACCCTAAGTGTGGCCTCTGGGGTTTAAAAAATGGCAAGCTTACAGCTAAACTACATGGTAGATGTTTATATTTTATTAGCCATTATGTTCTAATTATTACATACTATTTACTTACTTATTGATTCTGTGCTGTATAGAATCCCTACCATTTAACATTCTGGCATATTTGTCTGATTTGAGGGAGAAGTTTCAATTAGAGGTAGGCCAGCCATTGGGTGGGAGCCCAAAGCTAATAATTTACATAAAACGCTATGTAAACCTTGGAGCGCCATATGCATGTCATCATCATCACTACTGTTGTTGGGTAGACCTGGAAATTCACACACTCTTAAACAAGTATCCCAGTGCTACCCTATAAATGTGAGGAGCAGGTCTCCGACATTTTAGTAACTCTGAAGTAGAGCTTGTACCAAGTGGGGCTTATACACACTGCTGGGATGAATTTGGAGCTCCTCAGGGAGTAGCCCTCAGCGCCACCTGGTGGCTATATCATAAGGTCCCCTGTTTTGTCAAATGAGGGGTCCCATGAGCCCAAAATACCACAGAATAAAATGTTCATAGAAACTTGCTGTTCCTAGAAAATTCTCTAAGGCCTTAACGTCTGCCTGTGATGCAAGTCTTTTTACAACGCCCACATATGATGAGTCTATTTAGGTCAGAACATAATCAAGATTACCTTGTTCTAGTTAAACGTAAGTAATGGTACAATTATGGCTAATATTTCTTGAACCTGCAAGATATGTTCCTGTAAGTGTTATGAGAAAAATCAGCAGTATTATCTTAATAGACCATGATACGTATACTAACCAAGACCTCCTGACTCCAAATCCAGTCTACTTTCTAGTCTACTATGGCATGTTAGGTAAGATTCACATTTTTTATTTTTACTAATACATCTTTTTTAGACTTCTTTCATCTCTAAGCACATAAGTCTCCTCTGCTACCTAGCAAACCATCCCTTATATAAGAAAGGAAGAGAAAAAAAACAGGTCAGCAAAAGTAACCAACCTAACAACCAAGTCTGATGGTCTTTTCAATAGGCAGAATACATTTCTATGGTTCTTCAAGAAAAAAGAGTCAAGTTACCTTCTTTTCACATGTAAGAAAAGACTCTAAGAGGTAAGTGAAATGATCAAAAGACTATACAGGAGTGGGGAATTGTTGGGATTTGATTCTCAGGTCTCCTGACTTCAATATTAATTTGAGGTCTACCAGAACCTCATTGGAAGGTCTTAAGTACAGTGGCAAAACTGAGAAATCCTGAACTGGAATCTATAACATCTAAACTGTTCCTGAAAGTCTGTTCTCCATTCATCCTGGGCTCTAATTCAAAGAAGGTTTCAAACCTCTGGTAAATCTAGCTTCCTATTGGGTCTATGATCCCTGCATTCTTTTAAAAATCTTAGGTCAATGCTAGTGAGTCACAAAGGATCATTTCATTTGGGCCTAAGTAATCAGTGTAGGAGTATGGTTCATCTCCCTTGAGAAGATAAAAAAAAATGTTACTACGATGCTATCAACTGAAAGTTGGTTGTACCCTCCTATGACTCAAATGTACTTTCATAGTGCTAGTCCCTCCTAATCATTTAATATCTAAATTTGTCCCTATGGGGATGGAGGGAACATATCAAGGGGAAGATCTACTGGACCATCACAGTTCCAGTGTAGAACTGCTAGTCTTTTCCTTGTCTAAGGGCAAGGATTCCTTTCCTCATCTCCACTTTAGCTGATATAGTCACAGAAAGCTCAGAATGTAATCATGAGGTATTAATGTTAAACTGGCTGTGGAGGGGAGACTGATTGCTAACCCATTTTACAGATGTGACCACATCTCTGCTCTGAGTCAAAAAGGGGAATTACAGGAGTAATTGAGAAAAATGAATCATACTCAGGGGGCTTACAGAGCTAAATCCTGAGGAGTGCATTCAAATCTCAGAGTAGTTCAAGATGAACAATGGAAAATAGTGTAAGCCAGGCACTACCTGTGGAGGAGACTCCTTTAGAGGAGGAGGGATAGGAAATTTCTGTCTCTTCTCCACCCCGCCACCCCCAGCCATTTAGCTTTGAAAAGGTGCTAATTAATCAGGAGAGTATACTGCATGTATAGGGTGTGTTTAATCTTTTTTCTCAGTCATGTCCAACTCTACATGATCCCTTTTGGGGTTTTCTTGGCAAAGATACTGGAGTGGTTTGCCATTTTCTTCTCCAGCTCATTTTACAGATGGCAAGCAGGGTTAGGTCACTTGCCCAGGGTCATTCAGACACTAGTAAGCATCTGAGGCTAGATTTGAACTCAGGAAAATGAATCTTCCTGATTCCAGACCTGGTACTCTATGCACTATGGCACCACTTCACTGCTTTCTGTAGGACAGAGATACAAACATCAGACATGGATACAGAGAAAGGGTTATCTGAGAGAGGAAGCAGCTTCAAGGCATGTGTCAGGCCACGGAGAGTAGGTCTGGGAACCTAACACAAGGACTCTGCTAAGAGACAAGGGACTTCAGGCCCTGAATTTAAGATGGTTTAGGGGAAATGCTGTAACTATATTCTTGCTGTGCCGTTCAAGTAAATGCAGTGGATGAGTGCCAGGTCTGGCATCAGGAAGACCCATCTTTGTAAGTTCAAATACGACTGCTTGCTGGCTGTGTGACCTGGGTGAGTCACTTGACCCTGTTTGCCTCAGTTCCTCAGCTATAAAAATGATCTGGTGAAAGAAACGGCAGACTACTCCAATATCTTTGCCAAAACCCCAAATGAGGTCACAGAGAGTTGGGCACAACTGAGCAACAACTTCGATAAGATCTGAGTCTACTTGATAGTTTTTTTAAAAGTTTGTTTTATTTTCAATTCACAGAACAAAACAAGCATTTCCATAGCACAATACAATAGAAGGGTGATTTCACATGAAACTGCAAATCCACCATGTACAACTTGCTATTTCTTCCAAGTATACAATGAAGTTATCATGTAAGTTTCTTTTTTCCCTGTTTTTCTCCACCCCCACACTAGAAAGGACTACCATTAGACATATATGTGTGTGTATTCATATATATATGCATGTACATGTATATGTATATACATACACATATACCATTCTATTGATCATTAATGGGAAGCTCAAGATGAGGAGGGGTGGGTCATAAGCTGAAGTGTTAGGAACTCACAAGGTTACCCACAGAACCCATCTAATAGATTGGTTCTCGGACATGGGCATCCAATTCATAAGTGCATGTGGGTTATAAACAATAGTGAAGGTATAGCTCGTACTTCTGGGACCTCTTAATTCTCTTAACTGAAATTTTTCCCTGCTGGACTGGTCCATTGTCAAACCTGGGGGGAAGGGAGGAAATATGTGTCTGATTCTTTCAGCCGATTGCAAGATGTTCCCTAGGTGGTAGTAGTGGCCTTCATCCAGTGGCTGTAGCATTCTATCATCCTGTGTAATGACTGACTTATTTACACATTTATAGGAATATTTTAAAGCATTTACTCCTGTTGATTGATTGATTCTCTTTGATATCCCTTGTTTATACATTAAAGCCTGATCATGTCTGATGACTGATTGAACTGAGGTATCAGAACCTTCTGTAACCCCATGAATTAAGGTGATGGCAGAACTTCCTCCCCCTTGCTCTTATCATTATAATACTGTTAGTGACTAGTTTCCTAGGCATATTCCTAGAACAGAGTTTGTTGAATCAACTTTCTGATATGGTTCCCCAAGCATAGTCAAAAACCCACCCTTAATTCACTGCATTTTCCAACTTCCATCAGGGAAGCTTACTAATTGGGGTAGAACTAATTCTATCACAAAAGCGCTCAATACGTCACAAAAGTGTAAGGTCATCAATGGACCTGTGTACATTTCCATTGCCCTTAAATATGGGTGGTGTTGCTATAGCAAGTAGGGAGGTGGGGAGGTCAGGCTACCCAAAGGTGCAGCAACAGGGCAGCAGTCATAGTGAAGAGTAGGTCCCTCTTTTCTAGGACTCCATCCTAATGGTCACAATTTGAAAATCATTTGAAAATCCCTAAATCTAAATAACTATGATATATTATGTTAAAAAATTCACATTTATTTTCATTTTTATTAATATTTTAGATCCCTTTATGTCTAAATATATCCCTCTCTTCCACTGCCTAGTGACCCATTACTTACAAAAAAGAAAGAAAAAAAAGCAAAGGCTTATGCCAACCCTTCTGGGGTGATAAGGAAAGGGAGGAAGTATCTTGAGTGAGAGCTGAATGCTACTAAATGCCAAAAGGGACAAAAAAGTGTGCGACTAAAGACTAGATCTACTTAAGTGTTTAGAAAATTAGGAAGCTGGTCAGGTTTTACCAGCACCTCATAGATAATGAGTTCTGGTCATAGATCCTTATCCCAGTAGAGCTAAAATCATTTGGATTTCTCAAATACATCCCTACAAGGATAGGGAGAACTCTCAATTACTTTCATATACATAGTTTATAGAATCCTAAATAGAATCCAAATGACTATAACATCACAAATACCCTTTTGATAAGCTGATGCACCCTCTTTACCCCCTCCCCCAATACTCTAGGGCAGGTGCCTCACACAATCAAAATCTGTCAGAAAGCTGTGGGGAGACATAAACATAATACATATATTGCCCCATCCTAACTGCCCTCCCAAGACTACCCAGAACATCTATACTCATGAAAATTGCCTGAGTTATCCACAGAGCTTCAGCTGCATGCTTCCTGTGCTCCAGGAACTTATTTGGATAATTTTTCTTTCCAGTGTTAAGCATTCTTCCCCCATCCCACTCAAGCAACAAGCATACTACCAAATAAATGCCGCCTCTGCACATCCTAAGGACATATTTTGGTTGCTCCCTTCCCAGGTGAGAGGCAGATGGGAAGGGAAATCCTACTAAACACCCTCTCTTTTCATTCCCTGATTGTAACATTCTCTGTACTCAAAGATGAAACTGTTGTCAGTGGGACATAAGCTTCAACTGTCTCTCCATTAGTTGGGATGGGTTAGCCCTGAGTCATCTACAATTGCCCACCTTGGACCAAAAAGGGCAGACTAATCTTAGATATGCAGTATGGGTATCAGTTTCTTTATCTGTAAAAATGTTATAGGACATATACGTGTGTATGTGTGTGTATATATATCATATATAATATACACACACACACACACGAAGAGAGACTCACTGGTGATAGATAATACACAGAAGAGAGAAGGAAATTCAAACAGGTACACAATCAAGGTAGTATTAGTACCATAACGTTAAATTTAATATATAATTTTATAAAATAATCTGTACCTAATAGATATTCTTCATGGTTTCATACATAATTTTTTCTGTTTTTTGTATATAGAAACACTTATATTGGCTAATGTTCGTGACATTCATAATTGTTTTTAAAAAGCTCTTTTATAAAAAGTAGGCCTGGACAAGATGATTTCCGAAGGTCTCATTTAGCTCTAAATCTATGAAATTCAATAGGAATGATGATGAAAATCACCAAACTAAAACATCAAAAAATGAAATCAAACTGGATAAGAAACAAGGAAGTCAAGGCTAATGGGCTTTATCTAGAAAGGGAAAACCCAAACTCATATAAGTCACATTCTCTGGGACTAGAAGCCTAAGAGAAATGAGATGCTGAGAAAGAGATAGGAATCTTTTTTACTAACCAAATTCTAAAAAGACTGAGGAAAAGGCATCTAATATTTGAGTGATAGCTGAAAGGCACTAACTGCCAAAGTAGACAAAAAGTGGAGTTAAAGACTTGATCCACTTAAGTGTTCAGAGCTTTAGATTTCACCAGCACCTCATGGGTAAAGAGTTCTGGTCACAGAGTCTTGTACATGAAGGCATAAATTGGAAAGCCACTCAGATTGGTTGAGAACAACCAGGCCTCCTCCCTTACCCTGTGGCAAGGACAGTCTTTGGGCCTCATCTGGGCAGACAGTTGGTGATGGGGTCAGGTCGAGGCATAGGTACAAAGTTCATAGAGCAGTGAAGTAGGGGACATATTTTCTCATGGTCCTTTAGCACGTCATTCAAATGCTTCAGCTCTTCTGTCAGCTTCCCAATCTCTCTCCGAAGGGAGGTGTTTTCTTGTTCCAAACATTCATATTCCTGGAAGAAGAGGAAGAAGTTGGGGTAAACCTTGGGACCAATGATGAAAAAATCATTTCTAGGGCTATTGATGATTCTCTCCCCATTTCAAAACTAACCTCCTCCATAAAACTGTTCCAATTAACCATGCAGGTCTTACTCAGACACTAGACATCCCTTAGCATTTATCTATTTATTCTGTAGTACTCTATAATAGATGGGCAGTTAGGGGGTACAGAGGATAGAGCACTGTGCTTGGAATCAGGATGATTCATCTTCCTGAGTTCAAACCCAGCTTCAGATACGTATTAGCTGTGTGACCCTGAGCAAGTCACTTAACCCTGTTTGTCTCAGTTTCTCTTCTGTAAAATGTGCTGGAGAAGGAAATGGCAAACCACTCCAGTGTCTTCACCAAGAAAATCCTAAATGGGATCACAGAGTCAGACATAACTGAAAAATAACCATTATGATAGAAATGTAAAATCCATGAATTCAAAAAGTCCATCTAGTCCATCTAGTCCAATCTCCAATGCAATGCAAAAATCCTCTCTAGTAGTCTAGAAGCAGATGTATTCCAGATGAAGCATTCCCTGTTCCTTCAACCATTATCTCACGTAATATTTTCACCTTCTTCTAGGTATGCTTTGGTTTGCCAACATCCCTTAGGAAGGGTGGCACCTAGAATGCAAAGCAATACTTCAAAAGTGGTCCTATGTGGAATACAACAGGATTTTTACCTCCTTTGTTCAAACACTATATTTTTATTAACATAGCCTAAAACAAAATTGTACTTTTTTGGCAAACATATCATCACACTGTCAAATTTTATTGAGTTTGCAGTCAACTAAAAACACATAGGTTTTTTTAATATAAACTACTGTTAAGCCCACTGATTCCCATCCTATAATTAATCAGCAAGCATTTACTATCTAAGTGTGTGAGGGGAAGGGTGTACAATCAGAAAAGATAACATATGCACATATGTTATATACCGAATTGACATGTAATATATACCAAATTGACATAAAATATATACAGAATTTACATACAATAAATACTAATTTTATATTTGTACATTTGACTTTTGTTCAATTAAATTCAACAGTTAATAAACAGTATGCTAAAGATGAGGATATAGATATGGATATCTACACATATATGTGTACATATATACATTATAGATAATGTATTCTTAAAGAGTTCCTCCCATAATGACATTTATAATCTAAGGTGGACATGAGAAATATGCATAAATATTATAATACAAAATAGAACAAGTAGATAGAAAAAATACAATTAGGTCCAAGAAAAGAAGAGAACACAAGTTCCAATGGGGGAGGGGGAACTTCCTTGAGAAAGTGATTTTTAATCTGGGTCTCTGAAGGCTAGGGAGGAATTCAATAGATGGAGATGAAGAGAAAGGCATTTAAGGCACAAAAAGATAGAGAAGAAGACAGGATCCTAAGTATGTAGGATGCATCATAATGCAATTTGACTGAAATAAAGAGTATACACACAATGCCTGCTATATATAATTGGGAGAAATACAATATGATAAGGTTGGTAAGTTAGGATACTGGGAGATTATGTAGGGTCTTAGGTATGGGGCTAACAGGATCAAACTATATTCAGTAGACAATAGGGAACTACTGAAGAGTTCTGACTACCATAGTGACATGATCCAATCTATACATCAGGAAGATGAATCTACCAGGAGAGCAAAGGAGAGATTGTAGAGTGGAGATACTGGAAAGAGGGAGATAGGGAGGTAGGAAGCTATTTTAATGGTCAAGGTGGTTGGAAATGGGTGCCTTAGTGAGAGAGATGCCAGAAAAAATAGAATGAAGGAGACAGTTTCTAGAGATATTTTGGAGGTAGAATTGGCAGAACTTGGAAGTTTGGGCAATGAAAGAGAGGGACAAATGAAAGGTAACTGAAGTTTCAAGCATGTATTACTGGAGGGTTAGTAGTTTTACTGCCAAAAATAATGAAGTAAGAAAGAGGAGAGAGTTCGGGGGAAAATATAATAAATTCAGAGTTGAATATGTCAAATTTGAAGTACCAGCTCTTGAAAATGTGAATCTGGGACTCAGGAAGGAAGAACAAGGAGACTGTGGTATCCTGGGATTCAAGGGATGAGAAAGAAGAAGGGGTGCAGAAATCAAGGAGACTGGGGGTTAAGTCAAGGCAGGTGGGTTGATCAGTCAGAAGATCACTGGTGAGAATAGTTCGTAAAGTGGTAAAGACAGATTTGAGGCTGCGGTGGCTTAAAGGATGAGGGAGTTAGAGTTAAAACATCAGATGCTACTCCTGTTTCAAGTGGCTTAGCGGTGAGCTGGAAGTAGGAGTCCAGAGTTTGGTTTGGGTTCATCACTCCATTCTGTCCATATATATATATATATATATATATATATATATATTTTGCATCTCAGATGTGTCATCCATCCACCAGCTCCATTCTGAGTTTTGTGTCACCTGAACATTTAATAAACATGTCCTTGTCATCAGCCAATTCATGAATGTAACCTTGGCTGGGGCCCTGCTGCTTGCTTGACAGCCCAGCTCTATTGTTATTGACTTATTTTTCATAACACCTGTTACTGACTTCTCTTCTATCCTCTTCCTGCAACAGAATTTTCTCCAAGTCTTTCACTCTACTGAGAACGAGACAATCTAATGTAAACTCCCCCTTAAGGTGAACTCCCTTATCTATTCCTCAGAACTCAGAATTATCATCTATTCTCTCTGTATTTTTTTTAGTCTTCTTTAGTATTTTATTTTTCCCCAATTACGTGTAAAAACAATTTTAGCGATTCATTTTGAAAACTTTGAGTTCCAAATTCTCCCCCTTCCTCCTTCTCCCCCCGCCACTGAGAAGGCAAGCAATTCCATATTCTCTCTGTATTTCTGATGCGAGATCACAAAGGACAAGCCAAATATCTTCATACACTAGTCATCTCCTTTTGTCCCCCAACTAACCTCCCAATGATTAACTTAATAAACCAATGGCATAAGCCCCAACATGGGCCATCAAGGACAGGATGGGAAAGCAGGAAAGTGGACAGAAGCACAGGAGAGTAGCAGAGGCAGAAGATGGGCAGATGAGAAAGGACAGGAGGTTGCAAGAGTACTAACACACACACACATAGATATATATAGATACAGATATATATACACACACATTAAAAACAAAAAGCAGCTCCAGTAGAAAGGTCTGGATTCAAATCTCAAATCTGTGATACAATAATTGCTATTTAACATTTTGGGGCCTCAGTTACCTCATCTTTAATTGAGAAAGATAGGCAGAGTCCATTCTATATCTTATAGGGGAGAGGCTGAAAATTCGATGCAAAGCCAGAAGCTGGCAGAAGCCATGACAACATCTTAACAGTCAAGCAACCAGTGACAATGACAAGAATTGACCTTGGAAACAACGGCCCATGATCAGGCAGAAGCCTCCAACTGGGAGTAATGCAACACCCAGACACTGGGAGAGACTATCCACCCTGGAGGCTGCACACTTCCTAGTGCCAATCAGAAGCAAGGCCTCTGGGGATAGCTTGATGGCCTCACCAGAAAAAATCTGTAGCTATTCAGTGTCAGAGGCTTAAAATGTGATCCACACTGATGTGCTGGCTTTGGTATTCTCTTGTGTGTTCACTCTTTCCCTTGATGGTGTGTGTCCATAGGAGAGAACGTGCCCTCAAAAAATAAAAATAAGTAAGAAAACTGGACTAAGTGTCCTCTCAAGTTTTCTCTAGTTCTAGAACCAAAATACTAGCGCAGACCTGAGCAACTTAGTCCGGGCTGCATTCGGTGGCCACTTGCTCACAAGCAGCCAGCAGGCCACAGGTTGTACAGGCCTGTATTAGTAGAAAAAAGGCTGCATTTAGAAACAGAGAGCCCAATTCGAAATCTCACCTCTGCTACTTATTACCTGTATGACCTTGAGAAAGTCACTTAACCTCTCTCGTCTTTAGTTTCCTCATTTGTGAAATAAAGGGGTTGGTTTAGAAGGTCAGTAAGATACTTCACAGTTTTAAAGTCTACTAAGCCTTGATAATAAAATTGAAAATAGAAGTCATCACCACCCCGGGGCAGGAACTGAGAACTGGACTGGTTTCTACAAAGTGTTTAAAAGAGCCAGAGCAGGGAATCTTAATCTGAGGTCTATGGACTTTTACTGTATTTCAGTATAACTGGGTTCCTTTACAATCCTATGCATTTGATTTTATGTATTTAAAAACATTATTCTCCTGTTTCTCCTTACTTCATTTTTTCACCATAACAACCTGTAAAACAAACAACTTCATCAATCCAATGACATCCATGGCTCCAAAGGATGATGAAACAGGCTTCCCGTGACAGAGGGGTGATGGTTTTAGAGCACAAAATGAGTATATATTTTTGTTTACAGTCACTGAGGGATTTATTTTGCATAACTATGTACATCTGTTACAAGAAATTTGCTTTTCTTAAGGGGTAGGGAAGTAGAAGGGAGAGAAAATAGATTTCTATTAGTTTAATTTTTTAAATAGAGGTGGGGAGGGGTTTCAGATATGAAATGTTGCACACACTTTCAGATGAGATCACAGTACCATGAGTTTTATTTAACGATTTTACTTAGTTACAAGAGCTCTCTCACAAAATAGGAATGAATTGTAAATGTATGCAACATAAAAACAAAATACCTTAAAAAACTTTAAAAGGGAATTTTCTGATAATGGGTCCATAGGCTTTACCATACTGCAGAAAGGGTACAGGATAACCACCCCCCCCAAATTGCTAAGAAACCCTTGTCTAAAGGAAGACTTCCAGGTGTAGATTTAAGAAAAAGAATTTTGTTGGATAGTGGACAAGAATTACACAGGATGGAAATCTGAAAGGCTTTTAATTTGGCCACACGGCTAAGATCAAAGAGCCACTGAAATACTGAATTGTCTAAAGTATTACAAGCTGTTTTCCTTACAACAGTTCTGTAAGATCAGTAGTTGCAAGTATTATCATACCGATTTTAATGAAACTGAGGCTTGGAGACATTCAGTGACTGACATAGCTTCTTACTGCCAGTAGGACAGATTACAAAATTCTCAGTCTGGCATTGAAGGTCCCCTACCTACCTTTGCAGAGATTTCATCTTACATCAATAGAATTATAAAATTACAACATTTGAGAATTGTAAGGGGCCTAGGTAGCCAGCTGATCTAACCCACATCTAAAAGGAATCTCTAATATAACAGTCCTAAGTGTTCCTAAAACCTCTACTTGAAGACCTCCAAGGAGGGGGCAACCCCAGCTCTCAACAAGCTTTGCCCCTTCTGGACAGGTCATAGAGCTTTTCCCCTCACGAACCGAACACTACTCCAGCTGAAACGATTTACTAGATGTTCCCTTGACTTGACACAGGGTCTCCTGCCTCTATGTATTTATTCATAAAGGCCACTCCATGCCTGGAATACCTTGCAAAATTCTCAGGTTCAGCTCAAATTCCACCCACTCAACAATATCTTCATCTCTCCAGACCAAAAATGATTTCCCACTTTGCTTCCATCACTTTGGTTAGATTCCTCCTCTGCCCCAATTACAGTACATGTTGCCTTAGGTTTATTTGTATTCTATTATCTTTCTCCTTAGTAGGATGTAAGCTGCTTGAAGGTAGGGGCAGGAAGTGTGTCATTTTGCAGGCAGAGCCTTACACAATGCCTTGCCCGTAATAGGTGCTTAATCAACGCTTGCTGAAATTAATTGAATTGCCTAAGATGAATCAGCTGTTGGTGACAGACTGAACACATGCTGCCTCTCAGTGGTCTCCCATCCAAGCCTGCTGACTCTTCCCTCCTGGCTTACTCTACCACACTGGGTTCAGAGTCTTCCATCTGTCTCTGAAGGCAATGTACAGGCCACACAGCCATGCTTTCCTTAGGGATTCCTTTCTCTTGGAGGTCTAGTTTTGGCTCCCCAGCCTGTGGAGGGGCCTTTGTCTGAGCTGAAAGCAAGAAAGAGGAAATAAGAAAGTAAACAAGAAGTGGTATTCTCTTTGCTGTGTGACCTGCTAGTAGGAGGCCCAGATTGTTTGAAAACCACAGGAATATCAAGAGGGTCTGGGAGGGGGAAAGAAGGGCTGCAACCTAGAGAATATCAAAAGAGAACAGAGAAAGAGGGGGAAAAACCGACCACCACCAGGGCACACTTTCATATTTAGAAGAAATTACCTGGACATAGGCAAAGCACTTCAGTCCTCTTGTTTTTTTTTTTTTTTTAAAAAAGAGGTTATCAAATTTAATGCCATCCAATCCCACTGACTTTCTAAGCTGTTTGCCACAGCAGGGTTTGAGGCCATTATCCTACTTCATTTTTCCATTTGCTAGAAAATCTTTCCAAAGAAAAGAATGAGACCAAAGACACCAAAATTACTACTCAAGTCTAGGATTCTGCTCCTCGGACACTATGCTGGGAGGAGCGGGATGAAGAAAGGGGACAGACAAGGTCATCAGGACTAAGTAAAGGATACAAGGCATAACAGAAAGAAGGATGGACTTGGAAATGAGGAAACCATGGGCAAGTCACCGTAGCTGAGATGTAATTTCCTAATCTGTCAGCCCCAAAGTGATGAGGGCCTGAACTCGGGTTGGGGCTATGTGAGCTGAGAGAAGGAGACATTTATGAGTCATGTTGGGAAGGGAAAAATGACAAGATTTAGTGAATGGACTCGCTATATGGGATGAGTGAGAGTATAAAAGGGAGATGGCACTTTGAGGAGTATACTTTTTAAGTCTTTTCTAAACCTCCCAAGAAGAATAACAGGAATAAAAAAACATCATCAAGGATATGTGTGATAGAAAGGGAAGACAGGTTTGTCACATGGCAAGAGGCAGAGGTGACAGGTAGACACTCCGTTCCCCTGGTTCCCATTTAATGTCAGGAAAAATCAAGGGAAGTCTCTAGACTTCCTATGGTGAACATAAGGGAGGACATGGCCCCAAATGTCCCACGATGAGCAGGCTGCCATCCGAAATGTTGGAGAGAACCTAGCCATCAATGAGCTCACAGATTCACTGGAGTACATGGTGTCCCAAAAGTCTTAATTCAGTTTTAAGCCATTAAAGCTTCATTGGGCTGGCTTACTGGGAGGTAAATTAGAGAATTAGACAGCAGAGCGGGTGGCTGAAGTGGGAAAAGGAAGGAATCACACGAAAGAGAAAGGGCAAAACCATTGCAATCAGATCTAGGAAATGGCAGAGCTGGACTGGATTGCAGAAATTATCCAACCACCAAAAATCAAAGTTGGAAGGTACAGCAGAGGTGATCTAGTCCAAGACATTATTGAATAGAATTTTCCTCTAAAAAATCCTCAGCCTTCTAAACCAAATCACTTAATCTCACTTAATCTCTCTGAGTCTCAGATTCTTTACTTGTAAAATAAGAGGGTTGGATTAAGTGACCTCCAAGTTCCCCTTCCAGCTCTAAATCTATAATCCTACATTCCATCTTCCTCCTTTTACAGTGGAGGTAATCCCTCTGCCACAGAGAGGTGGCACTGGCTGTGTGACCTTAAGGCAATCTTAAAAAAAAAAAAACCTTAGAAAAACCTTAGAAGACTTAGTAGTGAAGGGACTGTCTCAGTTTCCCACAAGTAGTTCATGGCAAAGCCAAGACTAGAACACCGATCCCCTGACTCTTGAGTTCAATTTTCTTTCCATTAGGTCATTCGCCATGGTAATATGGTGCTTCTGTCATTGTTTCAAAGGTACCTTGGACCCAGATTCCCCATATAATTTACTGCCTTGGAGTTGGTTAGCTAAGCTTCTCTCCCGGAGCCACTTGAACCTCAGGCAAAGGGGCAGTAGAATTTCAGGGAGGGCACGGTGACACTGATCCTGAAGGCTCCTGAGCTTATATCGGTGGGTCTGTAATCAAGCCAACTCCCAGCTAAAATTCTATCTTCTACAGGAAGCTTTTCCCAATTCCCTTACTGTTACTGCCTTCCCTCTGTGATTATATACTATTTATTTTATCTAAGTCTTGTTTGTACATGGTTGTTGGCATGTCTCCCCATCAGAGACTGTGAGCTCTTTGACAGCAGAAATTGTGTTTTGCCCTTTTTTTTAATCTCCAGGTGCCTGGCACATAGTAGGCACTTGATAAA
Organism: Potorous gilbertii; assembly: GCA_028658325.1. Lineage (NCBI taxonomy): Eukaryota > Metazoa > Chordata > Mammalia > Diprotodontia > Potoroidae > Potorous > Potorous gilbertii. Next base: position 592,466,023 of record CM053770.1, on the reverse strand, counting down.
TGACTGTTGACTGACTGACTGTTATATTTCAATGCTGAAAAACTATGCCATGGTGGCCTTCAAGGACAATAAGATATAGAAGATACCGTGATCAGTTTCTATGCCAAGTGAATATATGAAATGCATGAAGATTAGAGGGATCTTAAATAACTACTCTACATTCTGTGGCCATATATGACAGTGGAATCCTTCAGAATAATGCCATTGTCTTTCTTTTCAGACTTTTTTGACTCTTAAAATCCTTTGGTAGGCAGAATGTGTCCAAGCTAGAACCTGAGGGAATCTTTGAAATCCTAAATGACCACTTGGGTTCTCATTCCATGAGGACAGACTCAGGTAGCTACAGTCCATAGGCAAATATAAGTATTAGAGGCTGTTGTAAGGGGTATTAGTAAATTGCAAGATGTCAGGTAAATATTGAAAACAGCAAACTACTTTGTCCCCACTCTGTATGTCAAATTCTCTCCCCATAATACTCTACATTCTCTTTTCCTTTGCTCCAGTCTTTGAAGAAAAGACAGCCCTTCTTGCTAATGCCAAACCCTCTACTTGTGTCCTTGATCTCATTTTCTCCTGTCTTCCTTGGGCACTTGATTCTTATAATAATAATTTTAAAAAAATAATAGTTGGCATTCATTTATCATGTTAAGGTTTGCAAAGTTCTTTGTTTTTTAATTCAATTTTATTTTTAATTCTGAACTCTCTTCCTCCCAAATTCTCCTCTCCCACCATTGGAGAAGACAAGAAAAGTAAAACCTGTTACAAACATGTATACTCAGGCAAAATAAATCCCCACATGTGTCACATCCAAAAAGAAAAAAAGGAAAAAAAATGCTTCAATCTGCACTCTGAGTCCATCAGCTCTATCAGGAGGTAAGTAGTATGTATAACATGAGTTCTTTGGAATTGTGGCGGATCATTGTGTTCATCGGAGTTCTTACGTCTTTAGAAAGGCTTTACAAAATTGTTGTTATTGTATAAATTGTTTTCCTGGTTCTGCTCATGTCACTTTGTATCAGTTTTATATATTTCTTCCCAAGTTTTTCCAAAATCAAAACCATCATTTCTTACAATACAAAATTATTTCTATCACCATCATATACCATAACGTTTTCATTCCCCATTAGATGGGCACCCTCTCAGTTTCCAAATCTTTGCCAGCACAAAAAGAGATACTATAAATATTTTTGTCCATATGGGTCCTTTTCCTCTTTCTTTGATCTCTCTAAGGTATAAACCTACTAGCAGGTCAAAGGGTAAGCACAGTTTAAAAGCTCTGGGGACATGATTCCAAATTGCTTTCCACAACAGCTGGACCATCCTAACTCCATCAACAACGCGTTATAATACTTGCTTTCCCATAGTTGATCCAGCATTTGTCATTTTCCTTTTTTAGAAAGTCCACTTTGTCAGTCTGATGGGTATGAGGAGGTATCTCAGAATTGTTTTAATTTTGTAAAGTTCTTTACATATTTTATCCCATTGATGATTAAAACAACCCTATAAGGTGGGAACTTTTATTATCTATGTTTTAGGGACAAGGAAACTGAGGCTCAGAGGAGTTGAATGACTTGATCCAGGGTCATGCAACTAAATGTCTGAAGTAGGAATTAAACTCAGATCTTTCTGATTCCAACTCAAACACAATCTCCATTGTACTCTCTAGCTGTCTCATCTCCCATATGCCTCAATTTTCAATCTTTCCTTATCCACTGGCTCTGATCTTCACCATCCCTAAAAAAACCTTCACTTAATTCTACTATTCCCTCAAGATATTATCTTCTTTCTCTCTTTTCTTTCACAGTCAAGCTTCTAAAGGCTGTCTCCACTTGTGGACTCAACTTTTTCCCCTCTCACTGTCTTCTGAACCCCTTTCAATCTGGCTTCTCCCCTCTTCTAGCAAACTGTTCTCTCCCAAGATTACCAGTGATCTCTTCATTGATAAATCCAACAGACTTTTCTCTATACTCATACTTCTCCCCTCTCTGTTGTGATTAACACTGCTGACCACCCCTTCTGGATACTCTCTCTTCCTTCAGTTTTTGAGATGTCACTCTGTTAATGTTGCCCAATCCTTTGGAGGATCACTATTCATGTCTATGACTGTACCCCAGTATTCTGTTCTGGACTCTCTTCCCTCCTCTCCTTATACTCTTTTAGTGACCTCATCAATTTCCAAAGGTTCAACTACCATCTCTATATAGGTGACTCCCATATTTATATATCTAGCGCTCATCTATCTCTGGAGCTCTAGTCCTACATGTACAACTATACATTGGACATTTCCACTGGAGGATCCAATGGCATCTCAAACTCAATGTGTCCAAAATAGGATTAATTATCTTTCTCAAAAAATCCACTACTCTTCCTAATTTAACCCTTTCTGCAAAAGGAAAAGGAAACTGAGGCCCAAAGAGGTGGCCACACAGACAGTATCAGATGTGAGGTTTGAACCTAGGTTCTCTGACTCAAGAATCAGTGTTCATTAGTGTGCCACAATGGTGTTACTAAAGTTTTAAGCATCTGGGTTTGCAATTCAAAAGTCACCTTTGATTCAGAGGTAACAAATGGAGTTGACTTTTTCTAGGAGCTTGGCTGTGAAAGGGAGAAAGACTAAAGGATGATGGCTTGAGGGGATAGTAGGATTAAGTGAAGAATTTTTTTTACAGGATAGAAAATAACTAGGTATGCTTGTTGGGAAGTTAGGTGGTACAGCAGATAGATTGCTGGGCCTGGAGGCAGGAAGACCTTAGTTCAAATCTGGCCTCAGACACTGACTAGCTGCGTGACCCTGGGCAAGTCATTTTGCCTCAGTTTCCTCATCTATAAAATGAGCTGGAGAAGGAAATGGAAAACCACTTTAGCACCTTTGCTAAGAAAACCCCAAATGGGGTCATGACGAGTTGGGCACAACTAAACAAGTATACTTGAACGACTGAAAATTAGAGGTAGAGAAGGCATAATCGAAGGGGCAGTAAGTCACCTATTCTTATCAGCTCTTCAGTAATCCTCTTCCCTCTTGATAGCTGCCCGGGTTTAGTCCCGTCTTCACCCCCATAGTGTCCTAGCTGGTCTCCTTTAACATGACCTCTCTCCTCTCCAATCCATCCTCCACATAACTGCCACACTGACCCTCCTAAAGCACAGGTTGGACAATGCTTTTTCTCTACTCAGGAAGCTCCAAGTATTCTCTATTGTATCTAATAGAAAACGCAAATTCATATAAAATATTATAAAGCAACACAAAATCTCACTCCAGACTGTCTTTTCCATCAGATTACATATAATACGCTCCAGCCCAAATGACCCACATGCTATTCCTCATACGTATTATGACTGTATTATATCTGTGACCCTTCTCTGGGCTTTAACATAGGCCATCCCCCAAGGCTGAAATGCTCTCTCTTTTCCACATGTGAGAATCCCAAGCTCCCTCCAAGGTTCAGCTCAGTGGTCACCTCTACCAGAGGTCTTTCCTGATTCCTCCACTAGTAGTGTCCACTTCTCCCTGCTCCTATCTCTTGTTATTTATTTTGGGCTCTGGAGAGGTTTTGGCCCCGACCTATGATTTCACTGAACCCCAGAATCAAATAGAAACTCTTATTTGACAATTAAGGCTCTTCCTAACCTGGTCCCATCCTACCTGGCCAGTCTTCTTATGAAATCTTCCTCCACACTACGTATGCTATGATGTAGCTACGCTGACCTCCTTGCTGTTCCTTAAAGCCAACACCCCATCTGTTGTCTCCATGCCTTTGCACTGGCTGGAAGTGCACGGGAATCTTCCATCATGCATGGACAATTCTGCTTCATTCCCTATGTCTCTTAGCTTTCCTCAAAAATCTGATCAAATACTACTTTCTGAAGAAGCCCTCTCCTGCCTTCCCTCTCATACCGACCCCTACCACCAGGGCATTTATTCTCGTTTCAAATTACCTTCAACTGTTTCGTCTAGGAAAGGAGTGCAAGAACCATGCTTTTTCTTAAAGACAGAGCATTTATTAAATGCTTACTATGTACACAGTACTGTGCTAAGCATTAAGGATACAAAAGGAAACCAAAAAACCAAGATGTTCCCTACTCTCAAGGAGCTCACATTCCAATGGGAGAAGACCACCCATCAAGGGGAGGTGGATAGGGGAAAAGGGAAAGGGATTGGTGAGATAAGTGGCACAGACAGGAGAGAAAACAGTGTGCCTGGGACTGCCAATGATATCAAGCTAAGATTCATCAGTCATCCCTCTGGCCTCAAAGTGAAATCATGGCAGGCTTTGTAGTGTAGAAGAAGGGGAGGGGGTAGCACGTAGCTAGTGTTTAGATGGAGTAAACCTGAGAGTACACTAGGAAGGAAGTGTATCTAAACACCCTTCTTAGAATCCCCAGGCTTAGTACAATGCCTAGTACACAGTAAGTACTTCATAAGTACTTGTTAACTTTTTGTATCCCTGGTGCTAGTACATAGTAGGTGCTTTAAAAATATTTATTCAGTTTAGTGGTAGGGGAAAAAAATCTGCAGTGATTATCTGTTTAACAAGAAAATCATTAGATGCTGCTTTCTGACTCCCTCAATTTTCCTCCCATGTGCTAGCAGAACTCCAGTCTTGATGCCAACTCACCCTATGAACTAACTGGCTGCCTCTCACTTCCTCTAGGATATGATCCAGATAACTCTTGGGGACTCCAGGAGTTCATATTTTCCATATGAACAAATCTGTTGCACCGATTCACTGTGAAATTATACTTCACTACGTTTCTGAATCAGAAAACTTGCTATCATAAAATTCTAACAACCAAAATATGCGCTGCCATTTGAAATGATTATTTCTCCTTCCCTGTTCACTTCTTAATGAGCTAGGCACTCAGGAGAACCAACAGAACCATGGGACTGGTCCTAGGTTCAATCCACCCAGGAGGAAACTGGGAGTGAGCTGTAGTTGATACAGCAGTGTGTGTGTGTATGTGTGTGTGTGTGTGTGTGTGTGTGTGTGTGTGTGTGTAGAGGAAATATCATACTTTGCACAAGCACTGATAATGCTTCTGATAGGATTCTAGATATAAAATCAGAAGGGGTTTGAGAATCTGTCCCCCGATTTGAGCTCTGTTTTGAATTCAGGTCTTCCCAACTCCACATCCATTGTTTGTATAGAGGACACTAGTGGTATCAAACTCAAATAGAAATAGGGGCGAACAAACCATAATAAGGATCCCTGTTGTCTACATCCTGACATAGAAAAACACATATTAATATTCTCTATGTTCTGCTGTACTTTTATTTATTTTGTTAAGTATTTCCCAAATGACATTTTTGTTTCCTCACACTCAGGAGTGTCTTGGGTGTCATGTTTTATGCCTCTTCACTGCACCTGTTGCCCCTAAATCTACTGTCAGTGAGGCAAATATAACTATCTGTTAGTGGGGAGGATGCATTTTCCCTGAGCCATTCAAACTCTCCTTTGACCAGTGGCACCCATCTGAGGGAGATAGTTGAGCCAAATGAATAACAATAAATAGAGTTTATATAGCACTCTAAAGTATGGAAAGAAAATTCTTTACAAATATTATCTCTCGTGAGATTCCCCACAAATTTTCTGAAACAAGTACTATGACTTTCCCCAGTTTGCAGATAAGGCATGTAGCTCCAAGCCCACTCTTCCCACCTCACCATGCATTTCCCCATAAGGACGGGAACTGGTGATTTTTGCTTCCTGAGAACCACGCTCTCTAAAGGTGGCCAATAGTAAAGAGTTAGTTTCTTCCACTCTTTCATCTCCACTGGACAGAAGCAAGAGCACATGTTCACACTTCAGTCAAAAGGGCTGAATTTCAACAGGTCAATCATGCTGGCTACAGATGGAAGAAGTTTCTGTTGCATTCTGCCTGCATTACAAAGAGGTTCCTGACTCATCCAGTGATCAAATCCAAATATACTAAAAGTCATGAGCAAGGGGAAGCAAGGCTTAAGGCGGGTAGGTGATGCAATGGGTAGATGGGGAGCCAGGAATCAGGAGGAACTGATATCAAATCCAATCTCAGACACTTACTGGTTGCATGACTTGGGCAAGTCACTTAATATCTGCCTAGCTCAGTTTTCTCAACTGTATAAAGGGGATAATTAATGGCACCTACCTTACTGGGGTGTTGTAAAATAATATTTGTAAAATGGATCAGTGGATAGAGTGCTGGACCTGAAGTGAGAAAGGCCTGAGTTCAAATTTGACACTTACTAGCTGTGTGACCCTGGTTAAGTACATGTACACACACAGTTATTTTCAACGTTTTTTTCGTTTCTTCATAGGAGTCTATGTAGCTGGCTCCCACTGACAGCCCCTAGAGGGAGGGTCCTATGTTTATCTGAGTGGCTTAGCTCCCCTGCAGCCCAGTGCTATGAGCAGAGACAGGAATGGGTCCTTTGAGTTTCAACACTACCTTTCACATGAAACCTTGAGGACAGGGGCTATTTTTTCTTGTCTTTTCAGAATAGTTGTTACGTAATAGTCACTGCGTGTTTGCTGATTGCTCGTAATTCCTGTTAGCTGTAGTATTTTAGTAACACAAAGCTGAGAACTGTTCGCTAAATGTAATAGGGACAGAAGTGAGGAAGAAAGCATGGGGCTTCACAAAATCCTTCTGTGGAAATTTATAAAACTACACAAAGGCTGGGAAAGAGCTTCCCCTAACATAATTCTGGAGAAACCCTGAAAGCTCTGCTCTGGGAGTTTCTGCCCCACAGAAGGTCATGGTAAATTTTATGCTTTAAAAAAAAAGAAAAAAGTCTAGCCCCTCACCACCATGCCCTCCCTGCCCCAGGCACCAGGGTGAAGTGAAGTTTGCCCTGGGATGTCTCCAGTGTCCTTTTCTGCCTCCTTCCCTAGCCCCTCCATTGTGGAAAAAGAGCCCTGCTTAAAGGAATTTCAAGCTGTGTTTGAGGAGGATAGTTTGAGGTCAGAGGGCAGAAAAGTCACACATCCAAGAGTCTTTAAAATAATATCACCTCCTAGTCAAGTCTTTGGGCTACCCTTGTTGAATTACTTCATAGACTCAATGAGAACATATTCTTTTTCGTGGCAAATTTCAATGGCAAATTCAAATTCTATTGGCTTGAAAAAGCAATAGCAAAATCAGTACCAAAAAATATTCAAGGGACTGTCCAGAGTGAGAAGGGGCGTTAAGTGGTCCCCTAGTGTACCCCCCACAATGATAATGAAATAGAAACTGCTTGAGATGGGAATTTCAACAGATCCTTTCTAGCTATAGCCTTGACATCCATTCAGGGCCAACACAAAACTCTTTGTATCCACTCAACCAGTCAATCCCATGCAGTTGAGTGGACACAAAGATTTTTTTAAATTAAATTCTGCAAACATTTATTAAAAACCTACTATGTGCAAGGCATTAGGCTAAGTGATGGGGGAATTCAAATATCCAAATAAATGCTATGTATATTGTACTTTAGCCTTTTCCATACATTAGCTCAGTTGTCACAACAACCCAGCAAGGTAGAGGTTATCATCACTGTTTTAAAGAAGATATTGACCTTCAGAGAGAGTAAGAGATTTATGCATATTGAGCTATTACCATAGACAGGAGTTGAACCTACTTGACTCTCAGTCACCATACCCTACTATTCCTTTAATTATAGAATAAGACAAATTCTGTCCTCGAAAAGCTTACAACCTAATAGGAGGGATAAAAGAAAAACTCAAATACCTCTAAATTCGAAAAGAACTGTGTAAGGTTCAAACAGAATGGGGCCTTGGGAGTTTCAAGGAGAGCTTAAAAATGGACAGAATCAGAAGACCTCATAGTCCATTAAAACTCGAGGATATTTTTCAAACTGCTCTCTAACCATCCTTTTCCCATGTTGTGACTTAGGAAATTATTTTTTTGAACCAAAATGTAAGAGTTTATATTTCTCTCCAATAAATTTAATTTTATTAGAAAACTCCCAAGTTAGGAAACTCCCTTTATCAGGGCAGTTTGGTACTTCCTCTACAACTGAAGTCTTAGAAAATTGCCTAGACCAGTAGCATCAAACCCAAATAGAAATTGGGAACCATAAATCTGTACCTAAGGATCCCTGTGGACCACATATTGACTTTAAAAACCACATGTTAACATTATCTATATTCTATTATATGGTTATTTATACTGTTAAGTACTTCTCAATTATATTTTAATCTGGTTCTGCCACACAGGACTGTTGTAGGGTTGCATGCAGCCTAGTGAATCACTTGATACCTGCAACCTGGACCACTAAGAGGTTAAATGACTTACCCAAAAGTCAGACAGATAATATGTGTCAGAGAAAAGATTTGAATGTAAGTCACCCTAGCCCCTAGAATCCCTCTCCATTTCCCCCCTCATAACACTGTATCTTGTTATCAATAATAAAAATGTTGAACAGAATGGGTCCAGAAAAAATTTCCAAGCTGCCACTGACACATTGGTGACTACTCTTTGATTTACATGTTCTGCCAATTCAGAATCTCCCTAACTGTACTATTGTCTAATTCATCTCTTCCCAACCTGTCCACCAGAATACCAGGAGAATCTCTGTCAAATATTTGGCTAAACTCCAGATGAACCAAATTTACATTTCCCTGATCTACTAAGTCTAATCCTGCTCAAAAAGAAATCTATTTTCAAAGAAGACACGCTAGGCTGTTTGTTATCACTGCTTCTGTTTTTAGATATCCACTAACCATCCCTTTAATAATAACATGCTAAAATTTTGCTAGGAATAAATTAAATTTGCTGGCTTATAATTTGTAGCCTCCACTCATTTCCTTTAAAAAAAAACCAACTAGAACATTTGCCTTTCTCTAGTCCTGTTATATACTCGAAAGAGTACTGGTGCTGGAGTCAGATGGTTAGGGTTAAATTCAGTTGCACCTCTGATGCTACCTATGTAACCCTGGACATGTCTCTGAACCTTATCAGGCCTCAGTTTTCTCATTTGTAAAATGCATGGGTTGGACCAGATGTCCTCCTAAGCTCTAGATCTTTGGTCCTGTGATCTCTCTTGTTACCTACACTCTTTCATAGCTCAGTTATTCCATTTACTGGTTCTTTCAATACCCTAGGACTCAGTTCATCAGGACCCAGTGAACTCAGCTCCCCAAGGACAGGCAGGTTCTCTCTGACTATAGACAAATTAGCTTGAATATCAGCTCTCTAATAGCAATTTTTGTTATTCCTCTTTCCAGTTCAAAGATCATTTTTGGAAGAGAACCCAGAAGCAAAACAAGAGGGGCACCTCTCCCCTATCTCTCTAGTGTTAATCAGCCTCATACCATGCTGCAAAGAGATCAAGGAGCATGAGGCTTGGAAAAAGACATAGGTGGTGGTAATAACTAAAAAAGATGGATGATAGCTAACGCCAATATGATGCCCTCTGTGCCCGATATTTTACAATTACTGTCTCCTTTGAACTTCACAACAACCCTGGCAGGTAGGTGCTACTATTAACTCCACTCTAAAGATTAGGAAACCAAGGCAGACAAAAGTTAGGTGACTTTCCCAGGGTCACACAGCTAGTTCGTGTCTGAGCCTGGATCTGAACTCGGGCTTTTCTGACTCCAAGCCTGGTGCTCTCTCCACTGAGCTGCCTCTGCAGGATGACTGAACGAAGAAAGAAAGGGTTTGAACACACTAAAAAAGAGAGAGATTGCAGACTCTTAAACAGAAGCCATCAAGGCAGATATATATTTATTGACAGTTCACATTTTAGGATTCATGCACGTAAATGAAGTAGAATATTCACGACATTTCTAATGATAGACAACATGGCATAGAGAGATGGTTTTGGAGTCAAGAAGACCTGGGTTCAAGTCCTGCCGCTGACACATATTGTCAGTTTCCCTCTGAGTGAGTCACTTAAGCTCTCGAGGTCCCAGGCAATACTTGAAGATTCTAAGTCACAGATGAATTGTCAATCTACACTGGTGGAAAAGTTTTTTCAGAGTGAAAGGCTCCCTTTAAATGAAATTTTAAGCCTCAAACTCCCCAAAACAAAACCTACTTAGAACTTGGTTTTCCTTTTAACTTCAGGCATGATTATGAAAATTTTCTTTTTTACTCAGTTCAGACTTTGCCCACATTCCTCATCAAGTTTGCCCCCACCAAAGCATACTTGACCCGGGGAACAAGGGAAAAAGTGATGAACAAACTATCATTTCTCTCTATTCATGTTTTGGAGGAGAGTCAGTTACCCTCCCATTCTCTTCAGGACGCATACATTCAACCTGGCCTGACTACTTTGGACATTTCCAGGTCTTCAGGTCAAAGAACTGTGCTCATAAATTCTTGGTTGTTGTTTGGTCATTTCAGACTCTTCATGATGCCATTTGAGGTTTTCTTGGCAAAGATACTGGAATGGCTTACCATTCCTTCTTCAGCTCATTTTACGGATGAGGAAACTGAGGCAAACAGGGTTAAGAGACTTGCCTATGGTCAAACAGCTAGTAAGTGTCTGAGGCCAGATTTAAACTCACAAAAAGGAGCCTTTCTGACTCCAGACCTGGTGCTCCATCCACTGTGTCACATTGCTGTCCTTTGGCCAAAACAACACAGGTAAATATTGGGCCAGAAACACTATGGACCTAACCCAGTGTATTCTTAGGTGGGTGCCTTATTCTGGAATTAAAGGCCCCTATGATCTTACTCCAATTTTCCTTTCCTATCTTATAGTCTAACTTTATACATTCAATACTCCAAACAAAATAGAGGCAGTTGCCATTCCCCAGTGGAGGACCACAAGAGTCTAAGAACCAGGTTCCAATTCTGCCTCTGATAAATACTGCCATGATGCCTTGGGCCTTAGTCCCTTCATATAGTAAAGCAAAGAGGCTAAACCAAATGACCTTTGAACTACTTTCTAATTTTAGAGCTATAATTCTGTGTTCCCACTCTTCCCACCTTTGCTAACATCATTGCTTATATGTGGAATGCCTTTCTTTCTACCTCTCCCACCATTTCCACATGATAAAAGCTTTCTTGAACCTTTCAGCTGAGAGCAAGCTGTCCTTCATCTGATTTCATTTATATTACATTTGTGAGTGAACATGCTTAATCTCCCCCCATTAGATTGCAAACTCCACGCATAATGGGAATAATATGCCTTATTTACCCCCATGTATCTCTCTCTGAACTAGCACAATGACTGGACACTTCTGTTGATGTTCAGATCTGTAATTTCAATGGTATGGGGAAATATCAATGAGAAAAATTCTCTATTGGACACCAACTTGCCTAGTTCTTAAAGGTAATATGTATCAGAGGCAGGATTTGAATCCAGGTCTTCCTGACTTCAAAGCCAGTCTTCTGTCCATTACACCATTTTGCTTTTCGTAATGGACATAGTAGCCACTAAATGACTTTTGGCTAAGTGAAGAGAAGAAGGAATTCTATGCAGTGGATTGAGCGATGGCACAAAAGAGTACAAAGTGTGCTGAGTATCTCCAAAAAATCCCCCAAAACTGGAATTTAGTGCTTCATTTTTGTTTACATTTTTAAAGTAAAGCTTAGTTGTTTATTTTTTAAATATAAATATAAAATTAGCTAATATAAATATTAAATTAATTAAAATATAAAATTAGTTAAATTTTAGTTTCTTTAGTTTGATGAATGAAAAATAATCCATTATGATTATATAGCCAATGGACTTATGCCTTGAAAAAATATTAGCTGTTTATATATCGGGCATACAACCTAATGATCACGCACACCAGAATCAGTGGTTATTGACCAACTGACATTCAGGATAAGATATATAATAATAAGCACAATAACTCCTATTTATGAAGAGCTTTGCAAGGATGATGGCAAAACCTTGCTTAAGGGTCAGTGAGTTCTACGTGCACCTTTCACCACCCATAGCTACCATCACATACTCACCTCATGAAGTTTATCAGCCTTTTGTGTCTGTTTCTTCCGACTCCTCTGAGCAGCAACTCTGTTTTTTTCTCTTCTCCGGACCTTCCGGTCATCATCCTCAGGGCTCTAGGGAGGAAAAAGAGCAGGTGAGTTACAACAAAGGTAATGAAGTCTTGCAACCTATCCTTCCCAGTTGTTCATTTGCCCTCTTCCAAGCAGCCTGAGCATCCATCACCCTTTGTTTGTAATAAATGTAAACACTTCTTATCACATTATTTGATGTCATTCCCCTGCTCATAAGTCTTTACAGAATTAGAGAAATGGATGGAAACTCAATGGGCTTCTAGTCCAACCTATATTCCTAAAGTGGTCAACTAGTGTCTGCCTAAAGACTTGCAATGAAGGGTAAACTCAGTATCTCCCAAGGCACTCCATTCCACTCTTTGGACAGCTCTAATTTTTAGGGATTTTTTCCAGCCTCCTTGACACTTCCATCCATTGTTCCTGGATCAGTTCTCTGGAAGAACAAATCTAAACAGTCCAAGAAATACTTGAAGACAACTATCATGTTTCTCTGAGGCTATTCTGCAGGCTAAGCTTCTCTTATTCCTCAAAGTCATTCTCATACGACATGGACTTAAGGCCCTTCACCATTTTAGTTTCCCTCCTCTGGATGCTTTTCAGTTCATCAGCATCCTTCCCAAATTATACTGGGCAAGACTGAACAAAATGCTCCAGATCTGGACTGCCTATGATAGGGCACAGTGGGATTGTTACCTTGTTATTCTGGGAAACTAGGCCTCTCAATACAAACCAGGATCATATCAGGGTTTTTTGACAACCACATCCTTCTGCTGACTCATCCTTGGCTTGAGGTCCACTAAAACACACAGATCTTTTTCAGACAAATCACTATGCCTTCTCTGTCTTGTACTTGTGAGATAATTTGTTGAACCTGAATGCTAAGACTTTAGGTTTATCTCTACTAGATTTCACTTGTTAGACCCAACCCAATGCTCTGGTCTCTCAAGATACTTTAGGAATTTGACCCTGTCATCCACCATGTTAGTTAACCCTCTCAGCTTTATGTCATCTGTAACTTTGATAAGCATACTATCTACACCTTTATCCAAGTCATTGGTAGAAAATGTTTTATAGCATAGGGCCAAGCCCTGACCTATAGGGGACTCCATTGTAGACCTCCTTCCAGGTTGACAATGTGCTACTGACAACTACTCTTTGACTTCAACCAATTTATCTAATGTTCTTTTCCACAAAAATAACGAGCTACTTTTTCAAATGCTATAACAAAATTTAGGTAAATTATAGTCACAACATTCCCCTTATCTACCAGTTTGGTCACCACAGGGAGGGGAAAAGAAGAAAGAAATAAAATAGTCTGGCATGATCTGTTTTCGATGAAACCTTCTTCTTTGTAATTCTTGCCTCCTTTTCCAGATAATCACTAACCATCTCCTTAATGACACGTTCTAGAATTTCCCCAGGAATTGATGTCAAGTGCAGGAGCTTATGGTTTACAGACTATTTTCTCCTTTTTTTGGAAAATTTTTTCCTGCTCCAGTTCTTTGGTATCTATCCTCCATCAAGTGGTCAAATTGCTCTTCCAAAAATGCAGGTCTGACCATGTCAAATTCGCCCCCTACCCCTATCCCCATCTCAATTTAAGAAACTCCGGTGGCTTCCTATTATCTCTAGAATCAAACAGAAAATCTTCTGTTTGACTCTCAAAGCCCTTCATAACTTAGACTTTTCATACCTTTTTAGTTTCTTGCACTTTATCCCCATGCACCTACTCTGTTACCCAGTGACACTAGTCACTTAGTTTTACCTTGTTCAAGACAGTTCATTGACTGAATGCCCAGAATTCTCTCCCTATTAGTTTCTTTCAAAGCTCAGCTAAGGTATAAACTATGTAGGAAACCACCTTCAATCCCTGTAGTTGTTAGTATTCTTTCCCTCTTCAAATTATTTAGCGTTTCCTTATCTTTGTAAATATTGTACAACTTTGTCCCTCCCCCTCAAAAAAAAGTAGAAGCTCCTTGAGGGCAGATAATATTTTTAATTTTGCTTCTATATTTCCAGTTGCTTCTATATTTCCTTTTATATACTATGGTGATAAATTAAATTCTATTGAATTGATATGTTTATAGAACACCCAATGGTGGTGGTGGTGTTTGACTTAGATTTTAAACTCCCACAAAGCTAAGGATTTTGTATAACTTATTTTTGTGTAGACTCCAACATAGTGTCACACAAAAAGATATCCAAAAGCTTTTGGTAATAATGAAATACACAAATGTTGGTTTTATTAGTCATTCTGTATACCTCATACTTCCCTGTAACTTACATTGACATGTCAAATTCCATTAAATCCATAAAAAATCCTTGATTTTATAATCTAAGATAGGGCTATTTGAAAACTGTAATTATCAGCCCTTTTATTAGAAGATGACTGACTAAACCAATACATCTTGAAACTCTTTGGTGGTACACAATAGTACATGTCAGTCAAATCCCTCAAAGCTTATCACAGAACAAACACTTTAAGCCAGTTAATGTGAAATGCTGAATAGTCAAGTTGAAACAGAGATTTCACGACCTTGGGTCAAAAACACAACCTAGTAAAATAATGACTGGGCATTTGCTATGCTGGGGTTCATGGGAAGATACTTAAGAAAGAGAAGTTATGGTCTTCCCCGAAGAAATTACTATCTAACAAGGAAAAAACGACAAGGAATTGGACGCACATACGTTCACCCAAAAGAGTAAGACCAGAAGACTCGGTGATTTTGTCAGCCTTCTGGGTTCTGAGCATGGGAACTTACACTACCTATAACAAAGATCTACATGTCAGTAGATAATCAGTGGGAGTTCTCTAGGGCACAGGGTTTAAATGTTTTGCTTGGGGTCTCATAGACTAAGAGGGATTTAAACCCAGAATTTCTTGACTCATTGCTTAGTACTCAATCTACTCCAACACATGCACATACATCCAGAAGAAAATGACTGTGCTAAAAAGATCTGAAGCAAGTCTGAGATGTTCTCCCCACATTGCTGCAGACAAGCTAGTATAGACTCCAGATTTCGTGAGTCAGGGTTGAAGTCTTACCTCTGACTCTTCAGTTATGGACAAGTCACCCAACCTTTCAGTCTCTTCAGACCCCTCTCCAAGACTACTGGTAAAAGGAAATTCCTCGCCTGGAGTTTTCTAAACCAGTGAAATTGATGATATGAACAACAAAAAAGTCTATACTATGCTGTGCACACAATCATACCAGCTTATTCACTGTCATCACCATCACTCTAAAGAACTTATTAAGAAGCAGCTAGCTGGTGCAGTGGATAGAGTGCTGGTCCTGGAGTCAGAAGAACCTGAGTTCAACTCTGTCCTCGGATACTTATTAGTTGTGTGATCCTGGGCAAGTCACTTAACCCCAGATTGCCTCCAAAAATAAAATAAACTCATTTATTAAAGCAAATAAGCGCTGATCTGAAGGGTTAATAAATGTCACCTGAATTATATTGACCAGTGTGATACATGAAAATAGCACTGGCTTGGGAGTCAGGGGGCCTGGGTTTGAATCTCACCCCCAAACCCTCTATGCCTACTATCTGGGTTGGTAGGGAGTTAATATAAATTAAGTTACTTAATGAGCTTGGACTTTCTTATCTGTAAAATGAGCTCTAGCTCCTTTATTCAGAGCTGAGGGTGCTCCACATTCTGACTGGGCTACTGTGATATTTGGGAACTTGGATTCAAGATATGCCTGCTACTTAAGTGTCCTCTCCCTAACTTCTGTTAGAGGCTGATTTTGAGCTCTGATTTCTAGTGGTCTTTTCACTTACTTCATGAAGTTGGCCAGATAAATAGGGTGCGTGTGTGTGTCTGTGTCTGTGTGTGTGTCTGTGTCTGTCTATGTGTGTTGAAGGGGATGAGGACCTGGACCACAGGGGAAAAAAGCTTGAGAGTTAGCTAATAATAGTAACAAAAAGAGCTATCATTTAAAGCAATTTAAGGTTTGCAAAATATTTTACAAATATTACCTCCCTTGGCTCTTTACAACAACCCTGGGAGGTAGGTGCTATTACTATTAATTATCCTTGTTTTTCAGAGGAGGAAACTGAGGCAGGTAGAGATTAAGTGACTTGCCCAGGATCACAAAACTAGTTAACTGACCTAGCTGGTTGGTATTTCATTGCTGGGGTTGGTATAGTGGATATGAGGAGGTACTGGGTCCAGCAATAGGGCACCTAGGTTCCAGGTGAGATCCTTCCAGGAATTTTATCCGGCAAGTCATATCACTTATCCTTACTTGTACTGAGTGGTGTTGACTAAATGCCTTCTAAGGTGGCTTTCTCCAATCTGCGGAGTGCTTCCACTTTCCCCCAGCATTAGGACTAAGTCTCCATTCCTTAAGAGCAGTATTCTCTGAAGCTAGAGCAGGAGAGGAAGAAGGATGGGCAAGGGTGGAACCCTCTCCCCAGCCCCCCATTCCTCCCCTACTGGTCCTGAAAGTCCCCTTCCACCTATGGCTGGGAGATGGGAAAGCAGGGACCCCCACTGAGCCCTGGCAAAGGGAGGGCCTTGGCGACTGGCCACAGAGCGGCACCCGGAGCACCCGGAGCTGAGTTCCCACGTGCGAAGGCAGGACTCTCCCTAGCCAGACCGCGGGGCTCTGGTGCCCGCGCCCCGGGAGTAAAGTGACAGCTCAGGTGGCAGCCGCCTGCACTCCTCGTCCTCCGGGATCCAGCCTGGTCATCGCCGCCAACCCCACGCTTGCTGCCCCAAGTCCGTGCCTCCTGCCCGGTCCCCGGCCCTCTCCGCCCAGTCCCTCCCCAGTACCGCAGCCCGGAGAGCTGCGGCGGCCGCAGGCACTTCACTTTTGCTCTCCCAGCCTCTGCCCTCTCCCTCCCGCCTGCCCACCTCCCCTGGCTACCTGCGGCTGTGGCTGGTTCCCGCGGGCAGAGACACTCCTCTGCAGGACGCTGCCAGTGTCCGGGAGCCCTTGCGACATGCCGGGAGCTCCGCTGCCCCCGACCCGCCCCCGGCAGGGCAGCGCGGCGCAGCCTCCCGGGGAGGAGCAGCCAGCCCGGCCCGCCGCGCCCCTGCCCAGCCTAAGGAGAGTGTGTGGCCGCGGGCATCCTCGGCGCCCGCGCACCTGGCCCTCCTCGGGAGTAAGCCGAGTTTCCCTCCTCCCCTGCCTTCCCGGGCCAGGCTGGAGGCGCGCCACCTCCTCCCCCTCGGGCTGCCAGATCTCACTCTCACTCTACTCTCCCTCTTCCTTCCGCTGCAGGTCTTTCTCTCTTCCCCACCCCCTGCCCAGCTCCCGTCCCGTTTCCCTCTCGATCACAACCCCTTCCCCAAATTCCGATCCCTCGGGAGCCCGCCCCTCTCCGCCCTGTCCAAGTGCTGATTTACTTCCTTACCCTCCCTAACTTAGTCCCCAACCCCACGAAGATTCCCCATCCCGAGGTCCCATGGGCAGAGTCCCGCCCCAACCCCCCTCTCCGCCTCGCAGGCATTTCGTCTGGGGGGGCCCCCAGCTTAATGGAAATCACGTGTTGGTCTTCGAAACTTGGGAGGGAACTCGAAGTCAGACCACAAAGTGGGGGTATTTGAGAAGGGGGTAGGAGTAAGGAAACTAGAGCACAGGACTTTTAGAGACCCTCAGCTCTCAGTCGTACATAACAACCAGTGGGTGGTTTGGAGTTGGAGGGTTTTTTTGTTGGTTTTTTTCCCCCAAGTGTCATCACAAAAATCTCACGTCAGTTTCACCCCTTCACCCTTTGCCAGTTTTGAAGAGACTGGGGACTTCAGAGGGAACTGACAGTCATCTCTGCCTTCGGGGTGTATTTGCTCCTCCCCAATTTAAGGATCCCAGTGACCCAGCTCTCCATTCTTCCTCTTCCTTTTCCCCTTTTTGCCAATCTCTCTGAGCTTGGACCAAGCCACAGTTTTGCAAGACGCCTTCTTTCAGTCTAGCCTGGGTCCCCTTGAAAATCTGTAAAAGAGAATTACGTTTTTAAGTAAAGGATGTAAAGGAAGGGGGATGGAGGTGGGGATGCTGCCCTCCGTTCCCAGACTTTCGATGCCATCCCCATTCCCCTTCGTGCTTTCTCTGCCAGATCGCATCACACTCCATTTTGGGCTTCTAACGCTACCACAAGAGTCTGTCCATCCTTTCTTTCTCTTCACCTTAGCGCTTGCTCTGTCTCAAGACTAGAGGAGAAGGAGGGGTGGCTGATTTCGGGAGATGTAACCGGTTCAGTGTATCCACTAACAGGTTAAAGGAACTCCAGATATTCAACAGGCTAGAATTATTTTTTCTCAGGCTTTCATTGACTGGGTCTCTTAGTAATGGTATTTCGGTTCATTTTAAACCAGAAGAGGAAGAAATAGTTTTACAGGCTTCTCTCTGACCGTTTTCTCCTTGGTCTCTTCCCCTACCCTACAACTCACATCTTTAGCTTCAAGAAGGCCAAGAAATTTATCCCAGAAAAGAAGAAATGTTCAACTGGTTACACAGCCAGTCTGTTTCCTGTGGCCTATCTATGCCCACTTGAGTATAAGGAAGGAATGTTTGAAAATGTCCAAAGAGCTGCGAAGTATGCCTGTAAAACTGAATGTGACCCTGCAGATCCACTAAGTTACCAAATGAGGTCAGAAAACTGTCAATATGTGCAGTGTTTGGGGTTTGTCATATATGTGTGTATGTATGATGTGTATGTATATATATGTATAGATATTTATATGTACATAAATGAATGTGTATATATCTATACACAGACATACATACACACCTATATGTACACATACATATACATCCATACATATACATGAACACATGTTATATCTACAATATTTAAATGTGTGTGTATCACATTTACAGGTATGTATAGGTGTATTATATAAAGATATATAGGCATGTCAGTATATACACACACACACACACACACACACACATATACCTTTAAGCATATGATGAACAGAAGGAAAGAGGCCAAGAGAAGTGGAGAAGACAGGAGATTTTTAGAGTTGGATCATCTTGGTATAATGGAAAGAATATTTAATTTAGAATCAGAGGTTCTGGGTTGAAATTCTGCCTTTTTTCCACTTAGTACCTGTGTGATCTTCGGTCTGAAAATGAGGTGGTTGGACTGGGAACTATAAGGACCTTTTGAGCCCTAAAGCTAATGCAACTCTAATTTTACAGATGAAGAAACTGAGGCATGAGAATTTAAGTGAATCATTCATCATCACATAATTAGTATCAGAATCAGAACTAGAATTTTGGTCTCCAGATTTCCTGGTCAGTGTATTCCTCTGTACAACGAAATTCTCTGATTACTTTCTAAAATACAGATTCAAATAAATAAATCACAGAGTCAGTATTCAACAGACTTTTTTGGCTAGTATATAGACTAGTCTAACTAAGACAGATCAGAAATAGGGATGAGAAAGTTTAGTTTTTATAAGGCATTGTCTCAACTGAAAGCACATGGGCAGAACTAAAAACTGACGGTGGAGAAAATTCTAGAACTATTAGTGTTTTCTTCCACAGCTCTATTATCTCCATGTGTCATTTTCAAAAATGAAGTGATATTTGCCTTTAATAATAATTAATAATAATACCACTTTACGGACACTATATTTAAGCCTCACGACAATCCTGTGAGATTAGTACTACAGAATACTATGAAAATAAAAAATACAAAACTAGTCCCTACCCTCACAAAGCTTACATTGCAAGAAAGGAGACAACAAGGAAATGAATGAGCAACCCAAGATCCATACAGAGCAGAAGGAAGGGGACCTAGGAAGGGAAAGCTCAAGCAGATGGAGAAAGACCCTATTACAAAAGGTCATCTTTGAGTCTTGAGAAGAACTAAGGATGCTGAGACACAGACCTGAGGAGAGAAATCATTCCAGGCCCAAGAGACAGACAGGGACAAGGAGACTGGAGATCCAGTGTTGAGGAAGAGTAAAGTAGGCTGGTATTATTTAAACTTAGTGTTCATGGAAAGGATTAAAGTGAGAAGACTGAAAAGGTAGCAAGGCATCAAGTTGTGAAGTGCCTTAAATACTAGAGGGTTTTCTACTGAATCCTAGAAGTAATAAGGTGCAGTTGGAGTTTATTGTTGGAAAGAGGTGGGGTGAAGAAGGGACCTGTTGTTCAGTCATTTCAGTCCTGTCCGACTCTTTGTGGCCCTATTTGGGGTTTTCTTGGCAAAGATACTGGAGTTCTTTGCCTTTTCCTTCTCATTTTACAGATAAGGAAACTTGGGCAAATGGGGTTTAAAAGTCTTGCCCAGGGTCACAAAGCTAGTAAATGTCTGAGGCCAGATTTGAACTCAGGAAGATGAGTCTTCTTGACTCCAAGTCTGACATTCTATCTACTGTGCTACCTAGCTATCTCCAAAGCGACATGAGCAGTGATTTAGGAAAATCACTTTGGCAGCTGTATGTATGATGGATCGGAGAAAGGAGAGAACTGAAGAAGGGAGAATGATTAGAAGGCCATTGTAATAGTCTACAAAAGAGGTGATGAGTACCTAAATTAGGGTAGTGGTGTATAAAATGACCAGAAGGGGACATCAGAAATGTAGAGAAGGCAGAAGGGACATGATTCGGCACCTTAGGTTGAGAACCAGAGTTGAGAACTATGACAATAGTGGTGTCCTTAACAGGAAAATATGGACAAGAGGAGGGCTTGGGGGGAAGATTGTGAATTTTGCTATGGACATGTTGAGTTTGAAAGATCTACTAGACATTCAGCTCAATGTGTTGGTAGGTCATTGGAGATGTAGGATGGGAGCTCAGAAGATAGACCTGAATATATAGAGTTGGCAGCCATAAGCCTAGAGATGGTAGCTGAATCCATGGGAGCTGATGAGATTACTAAGTGAAACAGGAGAAAGGAAGAAGAAAAAAGGGCCCAGGACAGAGCCTTGGAGACACATATAGGAGGAAAACCAAGAGACAACAATGACCCCAAAACCCACAGAGGAGAGAATATCCAGGAAGAGGTAACCAACAATCCAAATATTGTGAAGAGGATGAACGTTGAGAAAAATCAGGTCTTACTTGACTCCTCGGTTCAGGACTTTTCTTGCCCTGAGTAGATTGAGTTGTATTGAGTTACTTTGTCACATATGGTCCCAACTCTTTTGTAACTTTTCTTCCCCTACTCCCCTTCTCCTGACCCTCATTCATGGTCCCCCTTCCTGCTTTGTAATTATGAGTTATGTTATTGTTCCTTTTGTGTATGTTTGCTTGTCTCTCCCTTAGATTGTGAGTTCCTTGAGGGCAGGGACTGTTTTTGCCTCTTTTTATCATCTCCAGTTCTTAGCACAGTACCTGGCATATAGTAGGTATTTAACAAATGTTTATTGATTGAATTATATTCTGTCTCCCACAGTGAAATAGCAAACTCCCTGTTTCTTTTGTAGCCCTTCAATGGGTGCACAATATTTGCTTGTTGAAAAAAAATAAACATATTGTAGTGGAAAGAACCCTGGACTGAAGTTAGGAGAACTTTAGCTCTGGTCCAAGCTAAACAATTAACCAGCTCTCTAACCTTAAGCAAATCATTTAATTTCCTTGAGCAGCATCTAAAAAAACAGAACAAAAAACAGGAGTTGGACTAAATGATAGGAGGCAGTTTGGCATAGGGGAAATAGTGATGGATTTGGAATCAGGGCTCCTTGGACAAATTACTGTACCTATGGGCCTCAGTTTCCTATTTTTAAAATGAGATGAGTTAGACTCCATCATCTGTAAGTCCCCTTCCGGCTCTGAATCTATGATCCAATGACCTTTGAATCACTTCCAGTCCTTAAAAAAAAAATTCTCTGGTTCTAAAATCCTATGATTTAAATGTTAACCCTTATGTTTGTAGCCTGAAAATGACTAACACAAAAGGAAAAACTCCAAAATCAATGAGTTTTTTAATTTCAAAAGTACTTTCATTCTCCAAAGCTATTTATAACAAGAAAGAAATATGAGTACACAATGGTACCATCTTTTAGGAAGATGTGTTACTTTCAATGCAATCGAACATCTGTTAAACCCCTTCTAGTTGCTACATGTAGGGTGCTGCATTAGATACTATAAAATGAGTGAATGAAAAAGACAAAGGCAAAATAATTCCTGTCTTTAAGAAATTTACATTTCTCATCTTAACCATTTTTTCAATGAAAAAATCTATTTTCTCTTCTACTTTCCCTTTCTCTAAAAGAAAAAAAATCCTTGTAACAAATATATATAGTCAAGCCCAAAAAATTCCAGTGTTGGACATGTCCAAAAAATATGTCTTAATCTACACCCTGAGTCTTTCCTCTTTCTGTCAAGGAGTGAGTAGAACAATTTATTATGAGTCCTCTAGAATAATGGTTGGTCAATTGTGTTTATCAGAGTTATTCAGTCTTTCAAAGTTGTTTGTCTTTAGAATGTTGTTACTGTGGTATAAATTGTTCTCCTGGTCCTATTCAATTTACTCTGTATCAGTTTATATGTGTTCCCAGATTTCTCTGCAACTGCCCCCTTTATCCTTTCTTGCAGCCCAATAGCATCCCATTACATTCTTATAGCATAATTTGATTATCCATTCCTCAACTGATGAAAACCCTTTCATTTCCATTTCTTTGCCACTACAAATACAGCTTCTCTAATTTTCAGGGTCCTTTGGGGTCTTTTTCCTCTTTCTTTGATCTTCTTTGGATGTATAGACCTACAAGAACTGTTGGAGGGTCTTACATTCTACTTGTATAAAGATAAAAGCAATAAAATAATACAAGATAATTTAACATGACCTGGATGTGACGCTGAATTGAGTCTTAAAAGAAATATAAAGATTGTGAGAAGCAAAGTTGAGGCAAGAGTGCATTCTAGGCTTGGGCAGCCATCTATAGGAATGCACAGAGACCAGAGATAAGTAATGAGTGTGGGAAAGAGCTAATACTCTAATCTAACTAGAATGTAAAAATAATGAATGGGAGTAGTGTGAAATGACACTGGATGGGAAGGTTGGAACCAGATGGTGAAAGACTTTAAATGACAAACTGAGGAACTATATTTGATCCTAGAGTAAGTGAGGGGCCACTGAGAGACTTTAAACCAAAGGGTGAAATGGTTATAGTTCTGCCTTAGTAAAATTCTACTGACAACAGTGTGGACTCTAGATTGGCAAAGGGAAAGATTCCAAAATCAATGTGGAAGGAAGAGTTAAGGAAGAGGGAAGAGTCATGGATGACTTCGAAGTTTAGAACTTGAGTAACTGGGAGATGGTGGCACCTTCAGTTGAAATAGAGGTGTTTGAAGGAGTATAAACTTTAGGCAGGAAGGTAATGAGTTCACATGTTGCCAATAGACAGGATACAGGGAATCTCTGCTTCCACTATGGGAATATAGGAAGATTATATGAGTTCCTTTATGGACATGGTAATTTTTGAGGTGCTATTGATAGTTAATAAGCAGTTGATAATATGGGACTGGAATTCAGGAGATTAAGACTCATTTAAGAGTCCTTTAAGTAGATATTATATATGATCCACTGGGGGAATGTAGAGAAGGAAGAAAAGTTAAATAACATTCAAGGCAGAATTCAGGGAGTTCTTCAGGGAAACATCCTAAGAGGATGGGAGATGAATGACCCAGTCAAGAAGATGGAGAAAATAAGTTGGACAGGTAGGAAGAGATCCCAGATATATCGATGTCATAGAAATGAAGGGAGGAGTGAGTATTAAGAAGAATATAGTACTCATAAAAGTCAAAAGCTTCTCATGGGGCAGGTAGGTTGAGAACTGATAAAAGGCCATTGGATTTATGGGGAGTTAAGGTATATCAGTAAACTTAGGGAGAGTGCCTTCAACAGAGAGATGTGCAGAGCCTTGAGGTGGGACCATAGGACAAATGAAAAACTCCCAAGGTGAGGACTGGCTGATGGATCATAGACAATCTGTTATTCACAGTGACATTGGGCTGGTCAAGAACGATGAACATTAGCTACGCTGCCCAACAAACAGATTGGAGCCTGCTGGATCATAAACAGACAACCAGGAGGCTAAAAATTCCATGAGATAAGTCAGTAGTTGGACAGAGTGGAGAAAAGTGATCCAGAGAGAGCGAATTCTGGTACTCAGTGGTTCTGCACTTGTAATGACAGATTCAAAAAGGAATCTGGTGATATATCACGTAGTGTATGTGAGAATAGGTATTTAATAAATTCCAGTCCTAACAATGACTTCAAATGTGGTTGAACAGACCTTGCCTAGAGAACCTCAACTTCCACATTTCCAGTAATGTTTATATTACTAGCCAGACATTTCAATAGTAATTGCATTGAAAAGTTTTAATTCTATCAATTCTGAAATGAAAGATGACATCTTAAGACCTCCCCTTTCCAGCTTCTCAATTAAACAAGATACATCTAAATTACACATTTAACTAAACCACAAATAAAACAAGTATTAGTTTACTTCACAAGGATTGTTTTGTTCTGAATTGTTATGTGGGAGTAATTGTAGACAAATAAATACACTTTATTGCATTAGAATGTAAACTCCTTTTGAGGAGGGATTGTTTCATTCTTTGTATTTGAATTCTTAGAGCTGAATAGAGTGTCTGGTACATAGCAGTTGATTAATAAATGCTTGGTGATTGATGGATGAAACATGGCTCTTTGAAGACAAACCCTTACCTGAAATGGGAATCCCCTCTTCAATTACACTACTTAGCAAGGGCTCCATCAGCTTCCTGCTTGAATCATTGCCAGTAATAAGGAGCCCTCACCCTCCCATAGCAGCTCATTACAATTTTGGAGAAACTGAATTCATAGGAAGCTCTTATTTAATTTGAGCTGAAATATACAACTCTACCTGTTGATCTTAATCCAACCCTCTGGGTTCAGGCAAACAAATTTAATTCTTCTTCCACATCAGGAGTCTTTATTTGATGAAAGCCATTGTTTTCTTTCTGCCTAGACTAACTATTCCTACCTAGTTCCCTCAACATCTTCCTGTGACATAATTTTTCAGAACTTCTTACCATTTTAATTGTTCTTCTCTGGAGACGTTTATCAGCATCCGTCCTAAGACAGGGTCTGAACACAATGTTCCAATGAAGGCTATAGTGCTGGACTTGGAGTCAGAAAGACCTTGATTTAAATCCCACCTCTGCCATGTGATCCTGACATGCTGCTCTTTTTCTTAGCCTTACTTTCTTCATTTGTAAAATAGGAATAATTATAGCATCCCCCTCAATGAATGACTATGATGATGTAAAAGCACTTTGGAAACCTTAAGGTACTATAACTAATATTGTTATGATTAATTAGCTTTAAGGTTTGCAGAGTTTTACATATATAATCTCATTTGATCTGCACAGCAACCCCATGATGCTGTGATGCTATGATCCACTTTTTACAGAGGAGGAAGCTGAAGTTCAGAGGTGATAAGTGACATACCCAGATCACATAGCTTTCAATTGAAATGAAATTATGAAAATCCTTTTTAAGTATTAATATAAAAAGCACTGGACTTGAGATTCCAGGTCTCATTCTTTAGTTGGGAAGCCTTGGGGCTGCAGTTACTGTACTTCTCTGAGCCTTGATTTCCTTGTAAGTAATACAGGGAGTCAGGACAATCTGAGTTCAAGTCCCATCTCTGATATATTGTAAACTTGGGTGAATCACTTAAATTCTTTGTGGTTTGGCAACTCTCTAGGACTATAAAATGCAGAGAAGGGGATGATTTACATGGGTAAAATTTCTAGCCTGCAAGTTCCCAAATCTGGTCCCACTCAAAATGGGAATAATACTATATAATCTCTTAGGGGTGTGGTAAAGGAATTAAATGCTAAAGCAACACATCAGTGATTAGCAAACTTTTCTGTCTCAGGACCCCTAAATGCTCTTAAAAATTATTGAGGATACTCAAAGAGCTTTTGCTTATGTGGGCTATATCTATTGATATTTACTGTATTAACAATGAAAATATCTTAGCCTTATTATGAAGTTTAAAGAGGGCTCACAGCCTGGCCATTTCCCACTGACTGCATTCCTTGGATTCAACTCCACAATCATCATGCCGCAGGAAAAGATTATCACCCTGGAGACCGAATCAGCTTTGGTACTCACACCTCATCAGTAGCCTCTGTCCCTCTGACTGGAGGGCTGAGCAAAATCCTCCTCCCAAAGCCTCCATTTAAGCTCTACCAAGTCCACTCCTTGGATTTGACTTCATGGTCATTATTCTACCACTATCATGCCCCATGGTACCTTCTCCTCCCCCTTTCTCCCCTTTTCAATTTCCTTTTGCATATCGTCTTTTTCCATTAGATTTTAAACTCCTTGAAGGCAAGAACTATCTTTCTTTTTCTTCTTGGTGCTTAGCAAAGTACCTGACATAGGCTGTGGTTGTTCAGTAGTTCAGTTGTGTCTGACTCTTCATGACCTTATGGACCATACAGCACCAATGCTGTACATAAGGTTTTCTTGGCAAAGACATTGGAATGGTTTGCCATTTCCTTCTCCAATAGATTGAGGCAGAGAACAAGTGACTTGCCCAGGGTTTCTCAGCTAATGTGTCTGAGCTCAGATTTGAACTCGAGTCTTACTGACTCCAGGCCCAGCACTCTATCTACTGAGCCATCTAGCTGCCTTACCTGGCATATATTAGGGGCTTGACAAATGTTCATTGACATCCCACACACATTACACTTTGAGAGCAACTGTCATGCATAAATGTGAGCTATTATTATTTTCGACAAGAATCCTACCTCTGTCAACTCTCCTAGAGGGCATATTGAAACAATATCTCCAATATCACTAAAACCCTTTGAGCCAGCAATACCATTACCAGGATAGTCCTTAAAGAGACCAAAGACAGAGCGGGGGGGGGGGGGCGGGGGGAGAGGGAGAGAGAGAGAGAGAGAGCCGGCAAAGACAGATGGAAGGACCCATCTGTATAAAAATATTTCTAGCAGCACTTTTGTTGTAGCAAAGAACTGGAAAACTAAGGGGATGCCCATCAATTGGGGGTGATTAAACAACTTCTGTCAATGAATATAATGGAATAGTATTGTACTGTAAGAAATGATGGGAAAAAAGACAGATTTGGAGAAACCTGGGAGGATTTGTATGAATTGATGCAGATTTCAATGAGCAGAAACTCTCAGGACAATTTATAAAACAATAACAGAATTGTAAAGAAAAATAAATGTGAAAGTCTTAAAAATGCTGACTAATATAATAGCCAAGCATGATGCCAGATTCCCACCTTTTTTTTTTTTTGATAAAGCAGATTCCCACGTTTTGACCAAGATGTTAAGTCTAGAGGTGCAGAATAGAGAAATATATTTGTAGGCAAAGTCAACGTACAGATTTTTAACTGGCTTTTATTATTTGGGGGGAGGGATTAAAGCAAGAAAAATGGGTAGTAATAGTGATATTTTTCAAAAGGGAAGAAATAAACTCACTGAATAATTTTAAAATACATAAAAGAAACTAAAGTATAGAGATAAAGATGAGAAGGGCAATGTTGGAATTACCATGTTAAAAATGAAATATGTAGAAAAAACTACAAATTAATGTAGTGATTATGAATGGTTTATTCCCTTCCACTCTGTATAGGGAATTGATCATGTTTGCTGAGGTTTATTACTTTCATAATTATAAAAAAGGAAAAAACTTAAGCTTATCAGATAATTATTTTAATTGGCCCTACTCTGATGTTTCATCATGGTGTAGCAGTGATCTTGGGGGGTATTTTGGCGGGTCCAGTCATGCTGGAAAGTCTTTGAGCACAGGACTGACATGACATGACCCTCTTTGAGAACCAAGGATGAACGTCAACAATGGACTAGGAAACTCAGAACCATTGCCAGAAGATTGGGAACTAGGGAATAGTGTATTTTTTTTTTTGCCTTAGAAATTAATGAAATTAGATATTGAGAAATGGAGAGGTTGCTATCAGTGTCCATTTAGAGAACTCCCATGCTAATAAGATTAGCATTGGATTTTAAATTTTTTAGAAATATTTGAAAGGTAGTATATTCAGGAGAAGGCAGTTAAAAATCTAGTCTTTTAGTTGTTGATTACCTCTAAAAAATTGTGACACAAGTCCATACATAGTTTTGTGGTAAAACAATGGAAAAATCCTCATTATTGTGGATTCCACCAAGTTAGAATTTGTAATGTTTATAATTCCAAGGGATTTGGAAGTTTATATTTGCATTATGAAGGAAAAGTTTGCTATGCAAATTAACCAGTGTGTAGTGAAAAGATTATAAGCAAAAAATTTAACCTGAGTAAGAGAATGTATTTATTTAAACATCCACAAAATGGGTAATATAACAATAGCTAACATTTATGTAGTATTTCCTGTGTGCTAAGTGCTTTACAACTATGATCTCATTTGTTCCCCACAACAACCCTCAGAAGTAGGAGCAACTCTAATTCCTATTTTACAGATCAGGAAACTGAGGCAAACAGATTAAATAACATGCTCAAGGTCACACAGCTAATACATGTGTTTGATGTCAGATTTGAACCAAAAGTAAATTTGACCAACAGCATAGCATCTTGTGTTTTGCAAACATTATTGTCAGTGGAACCAAACAAAAAACCTGTCAGATAAGAACCAAATCTCATTCTTACTGTACAGATGAAAACAAAAGAAAGGGTGGTCGGTAATTGATCACAAAGGGGTGATTGGGGCCTCTTGCTGAGAGATGTCAACTTTGTTGAAATGATGCAGAACTGCCTGGGTGGTCCTTTGGTCTCAATGAGTATGGATAAGGGAAAGGGAAGGTTGATTAGCAGTTGATTAGAAGTTAGAGTTGTAAGGAACTACCTGTACTGAGTAGTCTCTAAAAGGAATGAGGAGAAAGTCTCTGTCTTTTGAGCCCTTCTCTCAGTTTCCATATTTTCTCTCTCTTGGTCCATTTCTTCTTAACCACCACCCACCTCTTAAGGTAGCTACATCCACATGACATCAAACGCATGTGCTTGCCTAACTCAGCCTGAGTCTCTAACAACTACCTTCTGCTTTCTTCCCAGAGCCAAGGTCAGATTCGGAGAAGCAGACTTTTCCAACCTTGGTGGTAGCCTCATCAAACAAGAGTTGCAAAACTCTGGAGTCAATGTCAGCTAACCAGAAGAAGATGTTCCCAAAGGGTGAGAAGCTCATCAATAGTTGATCAGTTAAAGAAATCTCAAGCCATAACCTGACTGGGTGGGAGAGCTGGGGTTTGTTTGTTATTATCAAGATGTTAGGAGATACCCTGATTTCCAGAGCTAAGGCCCAGCAAGCAAGCTGTGCCCTGAGCTTGGCATAACAACAATCCTTTGCATTCGACCTCTAAATGATCCCACCCTTTGGCAAAATTACATAATTATTATACTGCCTTGACCAGGGCTGGGCATACTCTGAGCTAGGACAAGGACCAGACAAGCTTGTACAAATACCCATGTTCTGGTCATGAAACCTTGATATGAATCAAACTTGTCACATTGCCAGGGCTACAGCTCACTGTGCAACCACTGGTATAAGTATTGAGATCTCCCCTCACTACCTTGGGTCCCCCCACTAGGAGCTGGGTTCCAGCACATGTATCTTTGCTTGCAATACATTTCCTTCACTTTGAAATTAAATTTCTGTTTGATTCCTGACTCTCCCATCTCTAGCCTGCTCTCTTTGATTCTGGCTATCCACAGGTTAGAAGTCAATTTGGTCCAGTTGACATTACTAAGCTGGGGCAGGTTTGGAGTGAATGTGAAATATCTCTTCAAATGTCCCACAAATAATCTGTCTTTACTTTTCAGGGGGAGTATAAGTATTGTGGGCTATTTAAGATTTTTTTTCATGTTTTCTGTATCTGTCTAGTCATGGCTTTCCAATTTTTTTATGTATTAAGCGTTTTTTGAGGTAGAAGAAACAAACCACTGCCCTATATCTGATATTCATATTTACATTTAGCACCCTTCCTAGAAGGGACCCTGTTGTCCGCATTATTCATTTATTTTTTAGTGTCCTACAATCATTACCAAAAAGCTTAGATTTTTACCCCCCCCCACTCCCCACACCACCCTCCCTCCCCAAGACGCCATACAATTCTATATAGGATCTGCATATACTTTCCTATGAATACATTTCCACTCTAGTCATGCTGTGCAGATGAACTAAAATAAATGGAAGAAATCATATAACAAATCAAAATATACTACACACACACATACATATACAAACATGATCTGCTACATTCTGCAAATGAATTCCATAGTTCTTTCTCTGAGTGTGGAAAGCATTTTGCCTTAGAAAACCATTGGGAATTTTTTTTTTAAGTTCTTGCATTATTATGAAGTTCCAAGTCTACCAGAAAAAATTCTCACGCACTGTGGTCGTTACTGTGAACAAAGTTCTCCTGGTTCTTCTCCTTTCCCTCAGCATCAGATCATCTAAGTCCTTCCAGGCCTCTCTGAAGTCTTCTTGTTCATCATTTCTTATGGCGCAATAGTACTTCATTACATTCATATACCACAACTTATTCAGCCATTCCCCAATTGATGGGCATCCCCTTGATTTCCAGTTTTTGGCAACTACAAAGAGTGCTGCTATAAATATTTTTGTACATGTGGGACCCTTTCCCATTTTTATGATCTTTTGGGGATACAGTCCTAGTAGCAATATTGCTGGGTCAAAGGGTATGAACATTTTTGTAGCCCTTTGGGCATAGTTCCAAATTGCTCTCCAGAATGGCTGGATCACAGCTCCACCAACAATGAGTTAGGGTTTCAACTCTCCCACATCCTCGCCAACATTTATCATTTTCCTATTCTGTCATGTTTGCCAGTCTTATAGGTGTGATGTGGTACCTCAGAGTTGTTTTGATTTGCATCTCTCTAATCAAAAGTGATTTAGAGCATTTTTTCATATGATTATAGATATCTTTTATTTCTTCCTCTGAAAATATCCTTTGACCATTTATCAATTGGGGAATGAGTTGTATTGTTGTACATTTGACTGAGTTCTCTATATATTCCAGAAATGAGGCCTTTATCCCCAAGATTAGCTGTAAAAATTCTTTCCCAGTTTACTACATCCCTCCGAATTTTGGCTGCATTGGGTTTGGTTGTGCAAAAACTTTTCAGTTTAATGTAATCAGTTATCCATCTTGCATTCATAATGCTTTCTATCTCTTCTTTAGTAAAAAATTCTTCCCTTCTCCATCTGATAAATACACTATTCCTTGCTCCTCCAGTTTGTCCATGGTATCAATCTTTATACCTAGATTGTGTACCCATTTGGACTTTATTCTTGTGTATGGTGTCAGGCATGGATCTATGCCTAGTTTCCACCACACTATTATATGGTTTCCCCAGCAATTTTTGTCGAACAGCAAGTTCTTATCCCAGAAGCTGGGGTCCTTGGGTTTATCAAACAGGAGGTTGCTATATTCCTTACCTACTGTGTCTTGAGTGCTAAGTCTATTCCACTTGTCTACCCTTCTGTTTCTTAGTCAGTACCACATGGTTTTGATAATTGCTGCTTTATAGTACAATTTGAGATCTGGTAGCGCTAGCACCTTCCCTAGCATTTCTTTTCATTAGTCTCTTTGATATTCTGGACCTTTTTTTCTTCCAGATGAATTTTGATATTATTCTATCCAGCTCTAGAAAAATAATTATCTGATAGTTTAATTGGTATGGCACTAAATAAGTAAATTAATTTAGGTAGAATTGTCATTTTTATTATATTAGCTCAGCCTACCCATGAGCAACTGATGTTTTTCCACTTACTTAAATCTGACTTTATTTGTGCAAAAAATGTTCATATAGTCCCTGGGTTTGTTTTGGCAGGTAAACTCAAGTATTTTATAGTGTCTATCCTAGCTTTAAATGGAATTTCTCTTTCTATTTCTTGCTGTTTGACTTTGTTGCTAATATATAGGAACGCAGAAGATTTGTGCAGGTTTATTTTGTAACCTGCAACTTTGCCAAAGTTGTTTATTATTTCAAGTAGTTTTTTACTTGAATCTCTGGGATTCTCTAAGTATATTATCATATACTTAGAGTGATGCAGAGTGATAACTTAGTTTCTTCTTTGCCTTTTCTTATTCCTTCAATTTCTTTATCTTGTCTAATTGCTACAGCTAACATTTCTAGTATCATATTGAATAACAGTGGTGGTAATAGACATCCTTGTTTCACCCCTGATCTTATTGGAAATGCATCTAGCTTATTCCCATTGCATATAATGCTTGTTAAAGGTTTTAGGTAGATACTGCTTATTATTTCATGGAAAGTTCCCTTTCTTCCTATGTTCTCCAGTGTTTTTAATAGGAATGGGTGTTGTATTTTGTCAAAAGCTTTTTCTGCATCTATTGAGATAATCATGTGGTTTTTGTTAGTTTTGTTGTTGATATGATCGATAATGCTAATAATTTTCCTAATATTGAACCAGCCATGCATTCCTGGTATGAATTCTACCTGATCATAATGTATTATTCTCATGAAAGATGCTGTATTCTTTTTGCTAAAATCTTATTTAAAATTTTTGCATCTATATTCATTAGAGAAGTTGGTCTATAATTTTCTTTCCCTGTTTTGTCTCTTCCTGGCTTACGTATCAGAACCATATTTGTATCATAGAAAGAATTTGAGAGGACCCCTTCTTCCCCAATTTTCAAAAATAGTCTATACAGTATTGGAATGAACTGTTTTTTAAATGTTTGATAGAATTCACCTGTAAATCCCTCTGGCCCTGGAGATCTTTTCCTAGGGAGTTCATTGACGGCTTGTTCA
Source organism: Potorous gilbertii (assembly GCA_028658325.1). Classification (NCBI taxonomy): domain Eukaryota; kingdom Metazoa; phylum Chordata; class Mammalia; order Diprotodontia; family Potoroidae; genus Potorous; species Potorous gilbertii. The sequence continues at coordinate 592,433,327 of CM053770.1, read as the reverse complement.
GTTTCATTTTTCTGAGAAGGGATTGTTTAAGTATTCAGCTTCCTTTTCTGTTAATCTAGGCATGTCATCCACATTTTAAGGGGTACTATAATTTCTGTTTTAGAGATTTCCCTGGAGTTTTACTCTAGGGTAAATTCATAATAAACCAGAGAAAGAAACCAGAACCTCCCTTCTCCCTTTAGGAGAAGTAAGGCTTCCCAGGATACATTCAGGTTCATATAAACCTAAACAGTCCTTTCCCTTTAAGGCCCTCAAGGCAGAATATCAGGCCAAGGTCAGTAGATTTGAATACAGGTTTTCCTGACTGCAATTCTACCACTTGATCAAGTTGCCTCTGTTGTCCAGATTATGACGTAGAACTGACTAGGTAGTTCATTAAAGTAATATAGTAACGTGTGTGGGTGGCTAGGGTGGCACAGTGGATAAAGCATTGGGCCTAGGGTCAGAACGACTTGAATTCAAATCTGGCCTCAGACACTTATTAGCTATGTGACCCTGGGCAAGTAAGTCACTTAACCCTTTTTGCCTTAATTACCTCATCAGAAAAAGGAACTGGAGAAGGAAATGGGAAACCCCTCCAGTATCTTTGCCAAGAAAACCCCAAATGAGGTCATGAAGAGTTGGGCACGATTGCTATGACTAAACAATCAGAACAGCAACATTCTACAAGAATAGGCATTGAGAATATCTTGAGTTAATTCAGCTGAGCAGCATTCCCATCACAATCTGCCAGCCACACATCTGAACCCCGACACACTCCATGAGGCTAATCTGTACTCAAGTGATGAGAAAGTGACCACAACTGCCTGAGCCCCTTACTTCCCTGAGACAAACAAATCTTATGAAACATTTAAGGAAAACTAGCTTCACCTGCACAGGAGGGAAGGGTAAGGATATTTCTCCTATCACACTCTACACCTTAGTGGTAAGGTCCTTAAGGTCTTCTAGAAAACCTTTCAACATTTAAATGACTTTTTAAAACACTTCAAATAAGTTAAATGGCTGTTACTGTTTGGCCCTAACCTCAGGTATTCAAGAAGTCTGATACAGGTAGCACTAAAGTAGGAAAAGAAAAACTAAAACAGAAACCCAACAAAAACAAAGCAAATAATGTAATAGTTCCCTGAAAGAATAACTGAAGATGGGAGAAGTCCAGGAAGGATGGAGTTCCAGGTCTAGATGATCAGGTCCCTATGGTGGTGCCAAATCTTTGCAATTCACAGTGGTCTACCAATATGAACAGGTGACCATCGACAGCAGCAGGACCAGGAACACCAGGGCTACAGTAAAGATGACATTTACTGCATAGTTCCTCTATTTCCCTTGGGGCCTTAGAGGAGCAGCAGGGATAAAGTACAGAATCTTGGCCACATAAGAGGCCTCAGAGGGACCACTCTTATTCTTCTTTGGTTACTGCAGAAGTTTCCAAACCTATTTGGCCTAACACCCCCTTTTAAAAAAATTACTTAGTGCACCCCTGGAAAACTACTTTCTTTAACCCTTTAACAGGTTAATTTTTAATTGCATCATTTCAAAAAATATGAGACATTTTTTCAATGATACATATTAAATTCAATAATTTATTGTAAATTTATAGGGGTTTTCCTGCATTGAAATTTTGATGATGCAATGTTGCATTGTGTAACATTGTGTATCATATTGCAAACAAATCATTACACACACATATTCCTGCTGATGCATGCTGGACTTCCCAACAATCAAGACATACTTACCTCCCAACATTTGCTTGTTTAGATCTGTTGGTGGACTTGACCACTGATCACTTGCATTTTGTACGTTTATTTGGAAAATAATGTAATCACTACAGCTTGAACTCTATTACATAACAGATAAAACATGTACAAATGGTTTTTCAAAATTTTATCTTTTCTTCTTTCCATATGCTTCCACTGCCCCCTTATTCAAAGCCCCTCATTTCCACCAGAGCCTACTACCACCCCTCCTGATGACTTCAACACCCCCCCGTGGGCAGTATCTCCCACTTTAGGAACCTATGGGGGACTGGTTAGACACTTTTGACTCCCCATTATTGCCAGAAAACAAGCTTCCTCCTAATAATGCCACCCAATAATACTACCTCCTAATAATACCAAGGAGGGCCCCAAGCCCTGTTTGGAGAGGAGTTATACAAAAATCCATGGATTTTTTACTGGCAGCAATGGAGTAGGGCCAAAGTTTTACTTTAAAGTCAATAGCAGCGGGTCTGTCTTTTGCCACATGCCAGTGCCCAATCTTATATCATCACTCCTAGGAAATTAATCCACCATCTGCTGCTCCTAGGGACTTGGTCTCTACCCCCTGCCAGTGGAGCCCACATCTCTACCCATCACCTCCTCTGCTATCTGATCCATTGCTGTACTCCTGTACTAGGTCAAACCAACTGCTGTTGCTACACTGAGACAGTGTTCCTATAGGCCTGAGAATTATGACACTCCTGTCACTGGGGTCTGAATCCCCTGGCCAGCCTCTGCTTGTCTTTGTTTGACAGGAATGATGAGAGTTCTGCTTCTGTGGGGCCTGACTCCAACATCCTATGCCAGGGAAAAGCATTTTGTAACACAAAAAAGAAAAAAAAAAAGAAGACTCCTCTAGGCTCTATTTCCCAAGTACAAGTAGGAGACATTTCTGTGGGCTTCCATAAATACTCCTGGGTCCTGAGTTCTGTGCTCTTCAGGGGTCTTTCACTGGAAGCTCAATTGCACATTTTATAATTCAGATGTGAGAGTGGAAAACTTTAAAAACAGATATACCACTCCTGCTTGTCCTCAGTTAATTAAATGGGGGTTCAACTGGCACTTTTGTTCACATCTCTAATTCCAGAAATGTCTCTGGGCTCCTAGGAAGAAATTAGCACTGTCGTTTCAAATGCCCTCTACAATGGCTTTCACCAAATCATCTAAATAATCCATATGAAAAAATTATGGTTGGCGTCTCAAATTACAAATGTTGAAAAACTAAATAAAATTCAGTTTCCTCAGCACAATTGTTGGACTATTCTAAAATTCCAGGGATTTGCCTTGGTTTGCTTTCTCTCACTATTGGAATTCTTTCTGCTACCTCTCAATGGCTAGTTTTGCTCATATATAACTGCTTCAGCCATGTCTTACTCTTCATGAACCCATTTGGGGATTTCTTGGCACAGATACTGGAGTGGTTTGCCATTTCTTCTCCAGTTTATTTTACTGATGAGGAAAGCAAGGCAAGTAGGGTTAAGTGACTTGCCCAGGGTCACAAAACTAGTAAATATCTGAGACCAGATTTGAACTGATGAAGATGAATCTTCTTGATTCCAATCTAGTGCACCACCTAGCTACCCCGTATACAACTGTAGGACTGCTAGTTCAGTTGTATTGTTGTTTCTAAACAATCATTCAAAACCAAACAATTTACATAAATGTGACTCCCTTAAAGCTGAGAGGAACTTTTTTCAGAAGTGCTTCCCCCACCCCCACATCAGACAATTGGAGGATTACCACTGGCAATATAAAGGCATCCAGTCCCAACAAAGATAGACCACATTTGTTCTTCAGAATTTGCTTAGTTCTAATGAGGAAATTGCTGGGAAGTCTAGGTATAGTCTAAATCAGAGGTTCCTAAACTTATTTGGCCTACTGCCCCCTTTCCAAAAAAAAATATTCAGTGTTCCCCCCAAAATCTACTTTCTTTAATCCTTTAACAGTTTTTTTTTTAAATTTGTATCATTTCTTTTGAAATGAGGTATCTTAAATTTAACAATTCATTGTAAATTTATGGATTTTTTTTTCCTGCACTGGAATTTTGATGATGCAATATCGCATTAGCAATATTGTACATAGTATCATATTGTAAACCAGTCATAACATGCACATATTCCTGCCAATGCGTGCTGGGCTTCCCAACAATGAGAGACACACTTACCTGCCAACACTCACTTGTTAAGACCTGTTGATGGACGTGACCACTGATCAGTTATAACTTGCATTTTGTGTGTTCATTTGAAAAATAATGTAATCACTGCAACTTTAACTATGTCACACAATGGATAAAACAAGTAACAAGTTTTTCAAAAATTTCTTATCTTCTGTTCTTCCTTGTGCTTCCACAGCCCCCTTATTTTTATTCATGGCCCCCCCAGTTGCACCTGAGGCTACTACTGTCCCCCATATCATTCCAGTGACCCCCAGAGGCAGTATCTCCCACTTTGGGAACCTGTATACAAATGATGCTGTTAATTACAAATGAGTCTTATCTATTTATTAAAGTAAGCTATATAAAACCTCCATTTAGAGGCATTAGTGTCAGTTACTGTTAAAGATTAAAAACAAAACTCATTGGCCAGAGGGGTGGAGGGAGGAAGTGGAGAGGAGACAGAATATTCTATATCATTAATGCTTTCATACTTTTCATTGATTCAGATGAGCCTTAGTTAGTATGAATGGACAGGTGTTCAATGTGCCATTTGGAATTAAAATTCTTTTTCTTCTTTGGGTATTTGCTCTAGAAATGAGTGAACTAAAGTAGAATTCCGATACTTGCTGTTGATTAAAAATAAAAACTACTTAAGTTTTTAAAGAAGTCTGAAAGAGTATATAAGGAAAAATATATGTGTGCATATATACATATTATATAATATATACATATTATATATATTATATATAATATATACATTATATATATATTAGGGAGAGAGAGAGAGAGAGAGAGAGAGAGAGAGAGAGAGAGAGAGAGAGAGAGAGAGAATGTGCAGCTTGGAATTCTAAGGGTCTGTTCAGTTTGTCCTTAGTGGGAAGCTCTGATCAATGGTTTCTACTAAGATTGGGAGAGAGGGAGACAGGAACAAGGCTATTTGTAAATTGTATTGCATGATTTAATTTTATCCACACAGACTGTGCCATCTCTTCTCTAGAAAAGTTTGGAGTTAGAACTTATTTATTTTCTCACTTCTTGATTTGTCTCTTCTCTGCTTCTCTCACTGACATAAATACTAAGCTCTGCAGTCAGTAACCAAAGTTCATGTTGGAGAAGAAAATACTCACTGAAGGGAGCAAGATAGGTCTCTGTTGCTAGTGGACAAAAGCCAGTGATGTCTTTAGCTTTGTCTCCTTCTAACCCCTCTGAGTTTACTGAAATGAGGGGTAATTCGGGTAAGGTCTTTGTTTCCAGAGAAGCCACCATTCGTCAGATCTGAAAACTTGTGAAAATAATAGTTCTTGAATTTGGCTCATGACCAAAAGAAATTGCAACAAGCACTCTGGTTTGCCAGCAGTGACAGGAAACTCCTACTACTCTAACACAGCTTCCCAAACAAGCCAAAACAACTTCTTGCAAGTAGCTAGTTCCTCAGAAATTAAAAAAAAAACTATCAGTTTACCCTAGTACAGTGGTTTCCAAGCTTTTCTTTTTCATCAAAAAAATTTCAGGTCCCTTTGCCATGAAAAAACTATGCAAATATTTCTCTTAGCTCTTATTTATTCAAATAAAACTACAAATTCATTATAATTTTAAACAGCACAAATTTAATTATTGAAAATCTCAAGTGGTTAACTATAATCGTTTTAAAGTTATTCCACTTTTTAAAATTTGCAGTGTTTTGAGGGCTTCTATATTTTATTGTACTTACTAAAATGAATGACATTGAGAAATAAATAGTAGATATTATGGGCTCAACTTCCATGCAAATATTATTTGACCCTGAGTTTGTAAATTTCAAGTTTAAATATGGCAAGAGCGATGACACACCTAATCTGTGCCATGCATCTATAGCCATCTACAGTTGGGATCCCATAGGTACCAACTCAGGTTTGACCTCCTCTGCACATACCACATAAAGTAATTTTAATTGCTTCTGTATTCATTCTCAGTTGAAACAAATTTCTTACATGAATGTCACTTTTGTTGAATTTGATTTGAATTTTCATTGAAAAAAGTAGATGTATTTCTGCAGAAGTTGTATTTTAAAAAGCCAATGATTTTGATCACTGATTTTTTTCCTCTCCCTCACCACTCCCAAGGGTGTTTCTAGCCCCACGCCTCCCGGGGCACATGCTCCATAGCTTAGGAAAATGCCCTAACATCTTCCTTCTGTCTAGAAGGAACTTCATTGTGTTCCCCAGAAAGGAATGTAGATTTTTCTACACTACTAGAATGTTCCTCCCCCACTCCCACATTTGTCCCAATATATAGTTATAACTGGATTTCTTGTGGTCAGAAAAGCTCTTGAGGCCCAGTAACTGTGGGTCAAATGTTGTCCTACAGAATGAGTAAATTTAAATGGTAAAAGGTTCATTGGTATAACATCCTACTTTTGTGGTATAGTTGGGTAGGGTATCAGGTAAAACATATATAATGGAAAATAGAGTGAAATGAAATGCTTTTTTGCTTTCTCCTGTACATTACCTTTTTATTAGAGTTACTACAGGAGCAAAATGTACAGATACTAACCTTGTCTCTCCCATTTTCTACTCCCCATCTTAGGGACAGCTAACAAGGAGTAAAATAACCCCCTGCATCAATGCATAGGTATGTGTGTATGGATGGATGGATGGATGAGTATGGATGATATGTGTCAGAGGCAAGACTTGAACCCAGTCCTTTCTGACTTAAAAACTGGCCTCTAGCCATTGTGACAAGTTACAAACATATCGTATGCCAATGTAACTGGAGCAAAGATAAGGGAGAATTATGAAGGCTAAAGAGATCACTAAAGTAACTGATGTTTTTCTTTTTTTTTGCATTCGAACAACATAACTAGCCCATTGGAGTTGCACTCTTAGAGAGCATAGATTGAATACTTGGCAGTTCAGCTCAAGCAAGGACTTCAGTGTCTGGTACCTTATCTTGCCAGGTGGTCTTCAGAATCTTCCTAAGACAGTTCAAAAGGAAGAGATTCAGGTTCCTGGCATGGCACTGGTAGACTGTCCATGTTTCACAAGCATATAACAATGAATTCAGCACAACAGCTCCGCAGATCTTCAGTTTGGTAGTCAGTCTAACACCTCTTCACTCCCAAACCTTTCTTCAGAGCCTACCAAACATTGAGCTAGCTCTGGCAATGCATGTATCAACCTCATTGTCAATGTGTACATCCCTGGAAAGTACACTACCAAGGCAAGTGAACTTATCCACAGCATTCAAAACATCTCCATTTGTTGTAACTGATGGTTCCATGTATGGATGGTGTGGTGGTCAGGAGCCTCTTGTTATGCGTGCTTTCTTGTAAAGGACCAAGACACAAGTGTCCCTCCTTATGGATCCCATGTGTGTGTGCCCCTCTCCCCAGGTCATGCTCCCATCCAACCCACATTACAATGAGGTGACAAGAATCACCTCAAGCTGACAAGGTTAGTCTGGGAAGCCCCAATAGATTTTTGGAAATGAATGATTTTGGCAGAAGGGAAGGACAAAGCTCAGCAAAGAGGTCTTTCCTGGTCAGAATCAAGGTTCTGAGATGGGCAGAGAGAACAAGCTCAGAATAGGAGTTGTTAAGTTGTAGGAATGAGCGATAGGTAGAGGACTTTGAAGGTCAAGGAGAGAGATTTTTAACAGCATTTCAGAGGCATTCTGGAGCCATTTTATACCCACTATCAGCTCAGTTCATCTCAAAGCCTTCTGGTGGCATCATGTGGGCAGCAGGAAGGGCAGATACTATCCCATACAGAAATCACTGAGAGGAGGGCAATCAAATGAGTCAACTCATCTCATCTGGATTCCCCTGAGCCAGTCAAGTTCTGTCAAGGGGAATACAGCCCAAAGGTCACAGTAACTGGAGCTATGAAAAACAGGACAGAAGACAATTGTCTTCTGTTTAAACATAGGGTCAACCAAATGTGCCTCCCCAACCTCCAATTTACTTTGATTCAAACAACTCAGAAAATTTCCATGGACACTTTGGCATTGTTAACCATGCTAAACTCATCTGCAATCTCTAATAGGCTAAAGACCTGCCCTAGAACTAACCTCCTGGAAGGCATATATTCTCCAGAGCAATAAAAAAAAAGTGAGACCTTACTGTACAATGCAGTTCTTAGAGCGCGTACAATTTGTCCAAGAAGAAATCACAGGGAAAGTCAGTATAAGCCTAGGAAAGACCTAGGGGTTGGTACTTGGAGTGGTTGGAGAACAAGAAGAACAGGAGGCAACAATACTCTGTGTATACACATACACACACACACACATACCCATACACCTTCGTACATATATACATATACATATATATATATATATATATGTATATGTATATACACACTCCTGTATATTCTGAGCCACTTACATGTTATCTTCCCCATTAGAACATGAGCTCCTTCAAGGCAGAGACTGTTTGGTTTTTATCTTGGTATCTCCATTGCTGATACGTAGTCAGCACTTAATAAATGCTTATTGACTGAGAGAAGTAGAACTGAGTATGCATACAAAAGGGATTCATTTCTCAGTTTTCTTTTTCTCTAGTTTCAAGGGAGGATTGCTTTGAACTACCAAGTAGAGGCAGGACAGCTAGTCATATTCCTCTATCAGGAGTCATATTTTTATGACTACATACCCCTTTTTAAAAATTTTGTGTATTCTTTCTTGATAATAAGCAAATGAGTACTCCAAAAGTGAATACATATAGGCAGTGACCATATGAGTTTGGGAGATCTAACATCCCATCCCATACTGCTTATTGGAGCTGGTAACAGAAACTGGCCAAAGTAGGTATTATTAGTAGCAAAGAGGGTTGGGTGATGACTCCAAAGCAGCCTGAGGATAGATGTGCTCAGGTAGCAGTCTTGTGGGCACTGCATGGTTTGAAGGAATTACAGTTTGGCATTTGAATGGCCTAGCCCAGAAACAGCCAAGCCCAATGAGAAGACAGCATAATAGCTGGACAGCAGTTAGCATCTTCTCCTTCCCCAACTCTTAAGCAGAGGGAAAGAAAGAGCACCAATAGCAGAGGAGAGGTCTGTCCTAGCAGCAGATGAATCCCAAGCAGAGACAAACACATAAGGAGACTTTTGTCAAGACTGTAGGAAGGGAAAAGAGGCCATCTAGGGCTAGGGATTGGGAAGTACTCCAAGGCTATATTGAGATTATTGTTACAGGGCCTTTGGTTTTCAAGAAAAAAATGTGACCCCAGTTCTAGGAAAACCTTTTGTACCAACTCTTCTCTCTACACTTGCTCAGAAAACCCTTTTGTAAAAGCTAATGAACATCTAGTAGCAATCTATTAATCGGAAGTTACAGCAGAGACTCATGAAGTACAGTACAAGAAACTCCTGTCCTTCCTTAAGAGGTACCTCCAGAATCCCAAGGGGAATAGTTAGTACTTGAGCCAAATTGGGGAAGGAGTCAAAAGAGCTCTTCATTAAGAACATCTCATGTCAACACTTCACCAGCAAGGTAAGTCAGCCTTCATTGATGGACATCAAAGACTGAGATCACCATCTATCTGAAAGAAGGAAAAACAAGGAAATGAGACCACACTCTGCTGTAACCATTGAACCAACATGAAAGGGCTGTCTCTTTGCCCATGTTACTGTGCATTTGTAAATCAAACTAAACCATCATTTTCTTTCTTTTTCAAAATGAATTTATTTAATTTTTAGTTTTCAACATTCAATTCCATAAGATTTTGAGTTTTAAATTTTCTCCCCGTTCTTCTCCTCCTTCCTCCCCAAGATGGCTTGCAATCTGATATAGGCTCTACTTATACATTCATATAAACATATTTTCACAGTAGTCATCATGTAAAGAAGTATTAGAACAAATGGAAAGAACCATGAGAGAAAGGTAACAAAACAGCAAAAGAAAAGGAGAGCAAATAGTCTGCTTCCATCTGCATTCAGATGCCATAGTTCTTTCTCTGGATGTAGACAGTATTTTCCATCATTAGTCTTTTAGAGTTATCTTAGATCCTTGCATTGCTGAGGAGAGCTAATATTTCCTGTTTATCCTGTATATAGCTTGTCTGGACTATTTGCTTTAGTGTTTTTCCCCCTTTAAATTATGAATTCTTTAAAGACAGGGACAATCTTTTGCCTTTTTTTGTATTCCTAGAATTTAGCACAATGCTTGACGCATAGTAGGTGCTTAATATATGCTTGTTCACTAACTTAGAACACAGATGCTAAGGGATCGAGCCAATAGCAGCAGAGAAGAACTCCCCCCACAATCCTTCAGTGTACCCTAGAACCCTAAAGTGCAGATATAGCCTGACTGCTCTGGAAAAGTAAACCAAAGCATACTAACTACACCTGTAGTAAATATGTGTATATATATTTACTTAATGAAGTCTTGTTGACTTGCAATGAATTGTATTGAAGTGAACTTTAATTGGGAACACTATTGTCCCTGAAACCATTTTAAGGTCATAGGTTTAGAAATGAATAGGTCCTTAAATGGCAACTAGTTCAACCTCCTAATTTACAGGTGAGGAAACTGAGTGCAAGAAAGATTAAAGTACTTGCCCAACATTACACCATAGCTCCAAACCCACTAGTCTTCCACTGCAACACCTTAATCATGCTGGGCTAAACTCCCCATGCAGGTAAATCAACAATTAAATTTGTACACAGAAAGTATTTTTTAAAATGCTTGTTTACAAAACTATTGAAAAAGGAAGAAACATTTTTCACTGCTACGGCTGGTAAAATGAAACAAGTGAGAGATCAACAGGCTAAGTGTACACCACCACCATCATCATCATTGGGTTCACCATTTTCCCAGATTCTTACTATTAAAGAGAGTATCTATTTCATTTTATCCAAGCAAGTGGAGGTCTACACATGCTAACACTACAACCATGTATTCAGGACACAGAATGCCCTGGCTCGCTGAATAAGGACATATAATCAATGTTCCAGGAATGGTCATCAATCTGACACAAAATTATTCCACTGGTGCTAACTCATTGGAGCCAAAAGTCCTTGCAGTCCGTCTTTCTAAGCCAAACCAGATAACAGCTGCTTCACCACTCTCTGGCACCACAAAGGCTGAATAATAATGTGCTTGTGGTTTCATCACTGGGCTCTGGAGAACATTCCTGGAGTGCTTTGGCAGTCATAACTAGTATAAAGAGAGCAGTCTTCCTGCCAGCTCTCTTCCTGGTAACATGCTGTAGAACTAATATTCCCTTTAATTCACTTTTAAAAGCGATCACACAGGAGGTTTTTTTCCTAGTCATCTTTTTCTTACTTTCTTTTGGTTTCAGGGAACTGTGACATCTCAGACAAACTGGTTCCAGATGTCTAACCGCCTTTTGGGGAAAGCTTATTAAACCAACCAGGAACCAAGGGCAGCAATTCCACCCTCTATACCCCCTGCAGGAATAAGGTAACATTCCAAATATCAGTTTATTTCTTGCTACATTAAATGATTTGTCTTTGTCTGGCAATATAGATAGACATTCAATTCGAATCAAAAAGAGCTGAGTTCAAATCCTACCTTCAGATATTTTCTAGCTGTATAGCCTTGGATAATAAGTCTCTTAACCTCTCTCAGTCTCAATTTCCTCATCTGAATTTGGGAAAAACAACAGGGTTGTTTTGAGAATAGATTGGGGCAACATTAGGCACTCTGAAAAATCTTAAAGCACTTTTAAAATATTATTTTTATTAATGATACAGGTACACACTGCTCAGTCATTTTTTCAGTTGTGTCCAACTCCATGACCCTATTTGGGTTTGGTTTTGATTTTAGCAAAGATATTACAGTGATTTGCCATTTTTTTCTCCAGTTTATTTTACAGATAAGGAAACTGAGGCAAATGAGGTTAAGTGACTTGCTCAGGGTCATTCAGTTAGTGCCTATGGCTAAATTTGAACTCAGGAAGATGAGTCTTCCTAACTCTAAGATCTGCACTACCCACTGTGCTGCCTAGCTGCCTCCAGGTATACACTACATAAGGTCTATCTGACCAACATAATTCCATGATAGTGTAACATAAAAATATTATTACTATTAATGCAGGTATACACTACATACAATCTCTCTGACCAACATAATTTCACAATTACCTCATTAGTATGTTACAATCAAACCCAACAGTAAAGTCAATAAAGCTATGTACTAACAATATGGCCATTCACACATTTATTTTATAACATTTTTCCTTATGAAACTAACCACTCCCTGTAATGTCATTTTGCTTAACATCATGGTTTCATAAAACAGGTTAATAATGTTAGGTAAGGTATTACTGTAATTTTATTGAATGCTGGCTTCAAGTAAGTCAATTTGATTCAACAAGAAGTTACTCAATTTCAAATGTGTGTGAGGCTCCGTATGGAAAACTGGGGACAAGGAGAGAGAAAACAACATGGCCCCTGCCCTCAAGAAGTTGACCACCGACTAAAGAAAAATACAAAATGAGATATCTGGACAAAGTGCTCCAGTAAAATATGAGCAAGGAGGATACTTTCATCTAGAAAAGTTGTATAGGGGTGGTGGTATTTGAGCTGAACGTTGAAGAATTTCACTGGTGACAAGGATAAGGTGGGAGCACATCACAGGCATGGGAGATGCATGGAGATGGGAGACAACAGGATGAGACCAAGAAACGGCTTGACCGGAACTGAAGAGCAAGAGGAGTGGTAAGAAATAAGACCAGAAGGGTCTTTGGAATCAGGTTGTGGAAGGTCTTAAATATCAGACAGAGGAGATTTATTTTGTTTCACAAGCCACTGAAGATTTTTGAAAGGTCTACACTTTGGTATGATGTTTTCAAAGCTCTGTGACTGTTGGAGGGATCAGAAACTAAAGATAAGGAAACCAGCTAGGAGGGCTTTAGGATGTTAGAATCGGCTCAGAGCCTATAAGCATAAGGAAGAGAGGAATGTGATCAGATCAGGGAAGAGAAGATGGATCTTGGTTTAGTTTTGTCCAGGGTTTTTTTCCCATCCCACTCATTTGCATGAGAGAGAAATGGGCTTTTGGAGGTGAAAAAGACTGAGATCTGCCTTTGACAGTCTGCTGGAAAGGTTGCCTCCACTAAGATGACTACTAAATAGTAATTAGACAGGAAACAACGCTGATTTGCTAGCCCTAGAGGAGACCCAAGCCCCACTGAACAAGAAACATTAAAAAAACCAGAATTAGGCCTGAGCGTATTTATTAGATAGCATAGTATGACTTGGCTCTGTGTTCCAGGGAACTTGCCAGCGTAGGTCTTTTTTGGATAAGCTTTGAAAGAAAAAAATATTCTCAATGAAGAAAAACATCTGGGATGTCCCCCTTCCTCCAAAAAGATTTTTCCCCATAGACTTGTGTTTTCTTTTTGTCTATCTTTTTTTCCCTAACTCATCCTGTTTGAAAGTACAGAGACGATTTTGTCTCAGGTATATGATGTACATCTACTTTTTCCATTGATGGCATGTGTATTTGTGAAAGAATTTGCCCCACTTTTAGGGGAGAAACAGTTTACCAGTAGTTGTCATTATATGATATTTCATAAAATGCTTTTGCTTTGAACTAATAGTGACTGGCTAATTAGTTAAGGTAAAGACTTGAAGGGGGTGTTGGGATGGTGGCATGAGCTATGATTTGAGTAGCTAAAGAGCCAGAGAGTATCTTGAGTCTGGGATAGCTTTGTCTAGAAGTCTCCTGCAGGAGGTGGGCATGTCCCTGGGTGCTGCATACAACAATAATCTAGGTTAGAGCAAATGAAGGTCTGCAAAAGGGTGGTGGTGATATCATCAGAGAGGGGGAAAGAGATATGAAAGATGTTGTAAAGGCAGAATCAGTAGAACCTGGCAACTGATTTGCTGTGAGGAGTGGAGTAGTCAAGATGACTCTGAAGTTTTCATATAAGTGGCTGGAGAGACATGATTCCATGAACTGAACTAGGGCATTCTGGAGACTGAATAGACTTAGGAAGAAGGTGATGAATTCAACTTGGGATTTATGGAATATGAACTGCTGGTAATATATATATATGTATGTATATCTATGCTGGTTTTATATATATATATAATGTATGTATGTATATATATGTTTATCTAGATGGGGATGTCCAGCAAGCATTTGAGGTGTGGGACTGGTGCTCAGGGGAGAAATCAAGGCCAGATATCTAGATTTAGGTGTCAGCCTAGCAGTAACCATTTTACCAAAGCAAGGATGTACCAGATAGAGTGCTGTACTTGGCATCAGAAAGTCCCAGGCTCCAACATTCTCACTGGTGGCATGGTCATGGGTTTCAGTTTCTCCCCTTTGTAAGATGGGAATAATACTACCTACCTCAAAGGGTCAGTGCGAGGATCAAGTCAGATAACATAGGTAAAACATTTTGTGAACTTTTGCAGAATCACAATGTTACATAAAGGGCCACTATTATTATTTATGAATAAAACCAAGGCAGCAGATAAAGATGGTCAAATGAAAGAGTATGAATAAATAGAGAAGATAGTCAAGGACTCTTATGGGAGCAGCCATAAGGAGAGGTTTGGGGAAAAAAACAAAAAGGAATGATCAGTCAGACACATGGGAGAATCAACACTGGAAAAGGTGGCAAGGGATGGGGTTCACAGCTTTAGAAAGAAAAATCCTGTTGTACTGACCAGACATCTTGGAGAGCTCACAGTCCACAGCCTTCCCTCACTCAAAACAAAGTAAAGTGCAAGTCATGTCATTATTTCTCTGATGGCATGGTCTTTTTCAGCAACAAAGGACAAACACACACGTAAAATGCTCCAGGTCCTTTACTATATAATAAAATCAGGAACTGATAGGAACTTTGGAAGGTCATTAGATTTTCCCTTCTCCCAAGGGATAGTGTACTCATATTATGGCAAAAGACAAAGAGTCTTCTTTCAAAAAAATACTTCTCAAAGAACATTGCACTTCCTCTAATGGTTTTGAATTATAATTCTTATAGTTTGAAAATTCTTTCTGATGTCTATTCCCAATCCCTTCAGCAAAAATCTGAACTATCCTTAGTCTGAGTATAGACCAGCCTACAATCTCTTTTTCTGACAATCCCTGTTTCATCTTTCTCTTTTCCAAGTTAACGTAGTCCAGTACTTTAACTTGTCCTCTATCTAGATATTTTACAAACTCTGAATGATTACACGTTTGAAAAGAAAACAAGTTAAGTGCCTACTATGTGCAAGTCACTGTCCTAAGCACTTTACAAATATTTAATCTGATCTTCACAACAACCCTGTGAGGTAGGTGCTATAATTATCGCCATTTCACATTTGGGGAAACTGAGGCAGGCAGCCATTGAATGATTTGTCCAGGATCACACAACTAATAAGTGTCTGAGCCAGATTTAAACTTAGGTCTTCCTGATTCTAAGCCCAACACTCTCTCCACTACACCACTTAGATCTAGTACCTAGATAAAAATAGACACACAAAAATGCTTTTATGTAATAACAATGTAAACAGATTGTGGCACAAAGGTCCCAATGTCCAGATTTCCAAATATAACTCCACCAATACACTTCCTTCTATAACTCCACCAATATACTTCCTCCGAAGTTCCTCACCACCATTTTCTCATTTCTGGCTCTTGTAGAGAAGATTAAGGGTGCTGGATTGAGAATGATTTTGTTCTGAGCAAGAACCAATCTTCCATCTAACGCATTTCCAATTCATACTAGAGACTGAAACTTTAAAATAAAACATTTACAGGAACTAGAGAAAGGAACTTTTGAAATGACCTTTAATTGCCTTGCAAGAATTGATGCTTTGGAAACTAAATCTGGAACAAAGGCAAGTTAATGAGAACTTGTGTCGAACAGGAAGGAAATCTAGAAATCCACTCTGATTTGGGTTTGCAAGAGGAATGCTGCTAAAGATGACATTCACAGGCAGTGTCTTGGCTCACCCAACTTACTTTCACATCTCCAAATTAAAAAAAAACAACAAAACACTGCTCCTACATTCAGTGCATACTAATACAAGATTGGTCAAATGAGTTCTGTGTTCTCTCCTTAATTTTTTTGCCTGCTTAGTGTCTGATGGTACTTACCCTTGAGATTCGCATTTTTCTTTTGTATGATAGGTAAGATTCCCATCTCACAAATGGAAACCAGCAGTGGAACAATACAGAGAAAGCCACAAGAAGAGAGAAGAAAAAGAGGTGAGAAGTTGAAATCGGATTTCTACAGAAGACCTTATGAAGGAAAAAAACCCTGGTTGAGGATACCTATTACTGGAATGAAAGTGTTGACAGGAATCTGCTACTTATTCAAACAAGAGCTGCATGTCAGCCATGGACAGAAAAATTTACCATAAAAAAAAATTTATTCCAGTTAACCCACCACCACCATCAATACCAAATCTAGCAATAAATAGTTGTTTTCCAGGAAATTACCCACAGGACTTAGTATCAAGTTAATTGGAAGTTGAGAATCTCAGCAAATGTGGAAAGTATTCTAAGGACCAACATATTTGTGCCATGACACTGGGAGGTTTGGGTTTGTTTTTTTATGTTTATATTTTTGCCACTGCCAAGTTATACTCGGCAGACATCACTGTGGAAGGCACTTTGAATGAGGGGCACTTCCACACAATTCTCCCAAAAGGGAGATTTAATTGATTCTCTCTGACAACACCTGTCACCACCCACAGTGTATGCCTTCCTTTTTAAGTTTCCACCTCTTTTCCTCCTTCCCTCTCTCAATCTTTTAGGATGGAGAAAACTCAAAGGTCTCTGGTGCCAACTGACCAGTCTGCTTGGAGATAATATTAGCTAGGAAGTTTAAGCTAGGGAAAAGACCCTGGCTCCAAGTTACTTCTCTGCAAAGTTAGAAAGCTTAAAAATACAATTCATAATTCTCTGAGCTCTTAGGCAAAATTCATTTGATTGTCAGGCTGAAAAGCCTTCATAGTCAGCTGAATTTAACCACACGTTCCCCCACAGAACCTTACCTCCAACACAGAAGTTATAGCAAAAACACCAACTAAGGATTAAATTATCTTTATCTAGAAAGGCATTGTTAAAAACTACATATAACCTGTAAGTAAAATTTATAATACCAGAGACACACCTAAACGAACCAGGTCATCCATTGTGTCCAGCAATAAAACAGAAGGGGAAAAGCAAAGGATAGAGTAAATTGATCATTGTGCCAATGGCCTCCATGAATAGATAATAATTTAATCAAGCTCTACTGTATTCTTTTAATAAGCTAAATAGTGAGCCAGAGAAAATAAAGGGTTCTAGCTACCAGAAGGCTTCAAATTATTTGGAAAACACCTTCCATCTGCTGCTGCCTGTCATTCTCCAACTCGATCTCTAAATCTCTCTCCAGATAGAATTAAAAATTACAGTTGCAGTGGAAAACTCCACCTTCTAGTTCTGATCCTATGATAGCTTTGTCTCTTCTAGAGCTGGGGGGACATTCAACCTCTAGAACTTTTAGTGACTTAAGCAGCCACACAGGGTATCTAGTCCAAACCTTGCCAAAATTACTGTTAAACAAGTAACCTCTGTCTTCCACTAGAGGAGATGAAATGTCTTGAGGAAGGTTTCTTTATAGTTTATCACAAAGAAAAAAAACATTCCTTTAAAGACAGAAGAAATACTTCAAGGGGAAAATTCCAAAAATCTGAAATGGCAATAGAGGACCAGAAGGTTGGACAGAAGATGAACAAGATACAAAGAAGAAAGATAAGGGCCACAGAGTCAGTTTGAAGCTCTTTACATAAAGGGTGGAAATCTTTCCTCATTCCACAGAATTAAGATTAGGATGTACATATGTTGCCAGAAGAGAGACCATCTAGTTCTTATCATAGAAAGGAGAAATGAATTCTGGGGAAATGGAGACAATATGAATTTATGTGAATAGATAAGAAGAATGCTATCATCCCCAGGCAGGTGTCTGACACATATTAGATAGAGACTGTTATTTTGGAATTGAATTAGACTACTAAGCAGGAACTGTTTGCCAAATATAAATGTCGGGAACCTTGGGAGGAAGTGACCATCTCATCTCAATTTGTGATTGATAAAGAGAGGAATGTTAGGTATACAATGAATCATTTCCTAGATTCTGAGAGAGGGTTCAAAGAGTTCAGAAAAAAAGTTAGGATCCTATGGTCTAAAAATTCTAAAGGGCTAATATACTCAAGAAGACATGCTTATGATATAAATACAAAAGATTTTGATGAGGAAATAATTCTATTCAATATAACACAGAGCTATCTAAAGAAACCAGTGTGGATACCTGGGAATTCATTGACTAGATTATGTTTCTAAAAGATGTACACAGAGAAGCAAGAACAAGCAAGTGAGGAGTACAGAAGCCTGAAATAGCATGTGCTATAATGTACAGAATGCCAAATCAAGTGCCTCTGACATATTCGCCTGTTGTGAGATCCTTGGCAAGTCGCTTGATCTTTCGGAAGAATGGTCTCCAAAGTTGAAGTCTTGGCCCTTGGAGTAGGATGGGGAGATGCAACATGGTATGGCATGACCTCAAGAGTTATGTGATCAGCTGATCAAGAGAATGGGAAAATGGGTCACATCCCATCCTCACCACAGTAACTAATTACAGGTCTTGTGTCCAATACAACTATGTTCTCTACCTCTATTCCTCCCCTTTTTTCCTTTTGGATGAGACAGAGTGAGTTATACCAGGATAAATGACTGTGATATAAATCATAAATCTCACTACAAATATTTTGGCACCCAAATTATCCTCTGAACTTCTCTTTTTCTATCAAGGGTTTCACCATCCTTCCACTCACCCAGGCTTTCAGCCTATCATCCTAAACTCTCTACTTGTGTTCACCTTACATACCTAGTCAGTTGCCAAATCTTGCTGTTTATTGCCACACTATTTTTTTTGTATCCAATCCCTTCTCATTCACAGTCACAAGCCTAGTTAAAAGCCTCCTTCATCTTTCATCTGGAGTACTAGAATAGCTTTCTCATTGGTCTCCCTGCTTCAAATACCTCCCATCCATCATCTACATGCCTGCTCAAGTGTTTTTTACCAAAATGCAGGACTTACCACGTCACCCTCTAATCAATAAATTTTACTGGCTCTCCACTGATTTCAGGATCAAATTCCAATTCTTCTGGGATATAAATACAAAGAATGAAACAGTCTCCACATGAAATGAACTTACAGTTCTAATGGGAGAGACAAGTAACTATAAAAATTATATATCATAAGTACAAAGTTAACAAATACAAATGGATACAAAATAATTAGATACAAAGTAGTTAGGAAAGGCTTCATGTAGAAGATGGTTCAAGATTCATCTAAAGGAACTCTAGGAAGAGAAAGTAGGATGTAGGCCATTCCAGAAATAGAGGATGGGATCTCATTGCAACTCTTTGGAAAGTAAGAATGGATCACAGGTTAGGCTTCAGATCAGATATTGCGGGATGGTCTAAGAGTTCTTATATCTTGTGTAGGAGTAATGGGAATGGGAATAGGAGCAATGGGAAAAACCTAGCTGTTTTCAGCCCTTGGCTACATGCTCATTTTGTTGGAGGAGGGCTGAAAAGTGAAAATCCCTGCCACCTTTGGTTGAAGTAGGGCAAGGCAAATTAGGGAGACTCCCAAGGCTTTGGTTACAATCAGACCAGATGGGTTCCAACTAGACCTGTGCTCTAGAATGGTGGCATACAATTCCTGGGTCCTCCGTAGGGATTTAACACCCTGGTTTGTAAGAGTTGGAGAAGATGAGGAATTGGAGCTAGAGCAGATGTAGGTCAGGAAGTGAGACTTCTAGGCAGATCTTTATCTCCAGACCTGATAAGCACAAGCCCACCTGAGGTGAGAGAGACCAAGCCTACCAAAGGAGTAGCTATCACTGTAATCTCTCCCTATCTCCAAGTGGTTCACTCTCTTTTTCTTTTTTCCAGTTTTTGTTCTTTTTTTTTTTTGCTTCTTAATTATTCTTGGTGGAATGAGGAAAGATTTGAATGAAATTTCATGATCAACGAAGGGATTTCAGGAAGATCTGACTTCCTTGGCTTTAAACTGAATATATTTAAATTATTGATAAAAAGATATAAATTATTTAAAATAAATTTTACCTATTTTGCTGTTCAGTCATCTTCATCAGAGGTCTAGCCTATTATTGTACATTTTCCTTTTTCCCACTCTTTGAAATCTAAGATGATGCTTGCCCATCTCAGGGTCCAGTTGTCCTCTTAACTGATTCTTCAAAGATTACTAACAGCAGTTCAACAATCATATTTGCAAATTCCTTAAGTACCCTGGAATGGAGTAACTCCTACTCAAGTGATTCCTCCTCATTTATTTTGTGTTTCAATTCTGTTAACAACTGTTGCCCAGTCTGGGAGTCTTCTATCCCTGAGCTGACTTAGAATTCCATGCCATGACTCTATGAGCTCTTTGAATACAATTTAGTAGACTCTAGAATATATATTAAATTATGCACAGTATTCCTCTTTATATCCATCACAAACCGTATTTGGTATAGTTACTGCTTCCCAAGGTTCCTATTATCTACAATTTGTTAACCATTTAATTAGTCATAATCATTCAGATTAGAATATATTCTTCCATACCACTCTATAAAACATTTTTAACTAAATCTTTTAACATTTTCTTCTTTTTAAAAAAAATTAATTTTTAGTTTTCAACATTCACTTCTACAAGATTTTGAATTTTAAATTTTCTCCCCTTTCCTCTCCTCCACCCTTCCCAAGATGGCATGCAATCTGATATAAGCTCTACAAATACATTCATATTAAATACATTTTCACATTAGTCATGTTGTAAAGAAGAATTAGAACCAATAGAAGGAACCAAGAGAAAGAAGAAACAAAACAAAAAAAAGAGAGAGAGAGCAAATAGCATGCTTCGATCTGTATTCAGACTCCATAGTTCTTTCTCTGGATGTGGATAGTATTTTGCATCATGAGTCTTTTGGAATTGTCTTAGATCCTTGCATTGCTGAAAAGAGCTAAGTCTTATCAGTGAGTCATCACACAATGTTGCTGTTACTGTATACAATGTTCTCCTGGTTCTGCTCACTTCACTCAGCATCATGACTTATGTAAGGCTTCTGAAGTCTGCCTGCTCATTTCTTACAGCACAATAGTACTCCATTACACTCATATATCATAACTTATTCAGCCTATTGATGGGCATCCCCTCAATTTCCAATTCTTGGTCATCACAAAAAGAACAACTATAACTATTTTTGTACATGTGGGACCTTTTTCCATTTTTATGATCTCTTTGGGATACAGCCCTAGAAGTGGTATTGCTGGGTCAGAGGGTATGCACAGTTTTATGACCCTTTGGGCATAGTTTAACATTAATTGGACATGTTTGAAGGCAGGAGGGAAGGAACCAGAAGATAAGGGGACCAAAGAGTTGATATCCTTAAAAACCCTTACTAGACCACAATATTCTCTTGCGTTATCATCTATTTCTCCTCCCTTTATCAGACAACTCCCAGAGAAAACTTTCCATCCTCATGGCCTCCACTTCATTTCCTATAGGTCACTCCTCAGCCTTTTATACACTAGCTTATAACTTCACTCAGCGGAAATTATTCTTTTCAAAGTATCAATGATCTATCTTTTCACTGTCAAATCTTATTGGATCTCTTTTAAGTCCTGATCTTTCTTAACTTGTCTGCTGCTTTTGAAACTGGTAACCACCCTCTCCTGCATGCTCTTCTCTGGGTTTTCATGACTTTACTCTCCTGGTTCACCTGATATCACCTTCATTGCCTTTGATAGCTCATCATCCCTATCATGAACTATATATGTAGGTGTCTCTCAAGATTCTAATCTAGCCCCTCGCCCCTCTACATTCTTGGTAAACTGCTATGGATTTAACTAACATTTCTACAGATGATTCCAAATATCTATCCGTATATCTGTCTGATTCAACTTTGGATTTGAGTTTGAGATGTCTCTGGGTCATGCAATTTGAAATGTCCAATAAGCAACGGGTTACGTGAGGACTGATGCTCGGGAGACCAAGGTTCTTCTCATGCCACACTCTTCCCTCAATTTCATCCCTTTTCATTATGTTCCCCAGCTTTAAAATGCTTTCTTTCCTCACCTTCACCTTCTAGCTTTTTTCAAGGGTCAGCTTAAATGCTACCTTCTGGAAAAGGCCTTCCCCAGTCTCCCTGAGCACTGCTAGTCCCTTCATTGAGATTACACCCTATTTATGCTAAATAAATACAAAACTCATATGTAACATTGCTCACATGGTGTTCCCCATTAGAAATGTGAACTCTGAAGGCAGGGGTTTATCTCCAGCACTTAGTATATATATATATATAGTACTTGGCATACAGTAAGCCCTGAATGAATGCTTGTTGACTGTCGGTGAATTCCTATCTTTCTTCAGAATATAAGGTGATTTCTTCTCATCAGACTTAGCCTCTTGGCCTGAGGACTTGATGCCTGCTACACAGTTCTTTCACCTTTATAATTTTATTTATTTATTTGCCATCTGGTTTGGATTCTCTTCTATTAGTCATTGTCTTCTTTCTTATTGAGCCCTTTCTATCATCCTTTTGGGAAACATTTTGCTGATAATCAGCTGCAAAGGACAAGGGGGTTTCTCCTGCCCTTTTATATTCGACTCCAGCACAAATTTATTCTGCACTTATTTCAACCAGAAGTCCTACAGCAGGAAAACAAACGTAGTTTGAGCCATGTAGGTCATCAGAACAGTTTTTGCCCTCCACAACTAATGAATTCTAGATCTTCTTAACTTTTATCTATTCATTAACTACCCTAGATTGATGATGACCTCTACCCCTTTCAAAGGAATTCTAATTTATCCTGGAGCTAAACCACTCTAGGGATACAGTTTCTACAATTCTAGCCTATAGCACACTAGTTTTTATTTCAGTTTTCTCTCAAGGACAGTCACTCTTAAATTTTATAACTTCGAGTTGGAAAACATATTAATATTTAGCCCTCAGGTAATAAATATCTAAACTATCCAGGACAGATGATTTTCTACTCTTTTTAAAAAAAAATATTTTCTACCTATACAAATGGTGAAGATCCTTACCGCTCATTCCCTTAGTTAGGGCCAAGGAAGAAATTTAATTCTGTGGTACAGTCCCACAGTATTCCCTTCTTATGAGGTAGATACAATAATCTCTCTTGGATTCTCTCTACATTTCTTGTATACAGGTTTTTCCTAAAGGACTCAAGAGCATCTGATAAGAATCATTTGTACTTTAGTAGGAAGTTAAGTCAAAAAGTCACTTCCTTTGTATGTACTTACATTTTACATCTGGCTTCTAATTGTGAAATGGAAGACTTTATCATATTAAGTGAATTTTTAGCATCCTACATTTTGAAGCCATAGAGAAGAAACAAAATTACCTGGAGCTGAAATAGTGCACATTCCGTAGATTAAAAGCAAATTTTTATAGATATCTCTAAGTAAAAGATGTGTGTTGTGAGGAACCAATGAAATGAGATAACAGACCCATCAAGTACAGCACAACCAGTACTAAAAAATATTTATGTGATACCTCCTAAACTGACAAATCCTCAAGGCAACATGACTTCTTTCTTTGTGTATTATTTTAATATAAACTACATTTCTATTTACAAATATATAGATTACAAATGTGGTACACAAATACTAAATAAATACAAAATACTAAAATATCTTTACAATTATCTTCACTTAGGAAATTTAATCCTGTAAAAATCAGATATTTATGATTAAGACACTGAGTATGATTACCAATAAATGTAGATTTTCCAGTCTCACAATTAGTAAAAATCTTTGAAAATGGAAGGTACTGTCAGTTATCAACCAAAAGAAAAAACATTTGGTAAATTACACAATTCTCATTATACTGTGACTAAAAGTTAAAATAAGGAAATGTTAGTTAAAGGCTCTCACTCGAGAAAATTGTGGAAGATAAAGGACTGTTCATTCTCTTGGTGGTAAATCTAACAATGATTTTTACATATACATATATATATATATATATATCTACACACACATACACATATATATATTATAGTAGGATCTTTAAATATAAAGTAGTTCAGTATGATTATATATACATTTTCTACAATATTTCAAAATTATTTGTCAAACTATTAATCTGACACAAATACCTCACAAATTACAACTAAAGACAAATATGAAATCTGGTACTCAGTCAAATGCTGTTTGAAGATTAAAAGCTTTATGAAACATAAAAATATATACACAGCACAGGAAAACACTGGAATTGTCTTTTATTTACAAGAATACTGTCAAAAAAATATTAATTCATCATGTCCAAAAAATCCAAATTAGGTAGCAGTCACATTTTTTCACCTGGACATTAATTTGTAACACCAAAATTATATATTGTTCGTAACTGATGATTCAATAGGTTAAACAAGTAAATTGCTGTTAAGCTATCTTTATAAAAAGATGCAATTCATGGAAGCATAACAGTTTACCTCAACCATAAAATTCCACAAGAGTGACCATGACAACAAAAAAGTGATGGTATCTAGGATATGGAACATTTGCACCATCACTGTGCCTTCATACCCCAAATCAAATAAAACAAATTTTCATCTTATTGTAAATGAAATGGTGAATTAAGAAATATATACATTATATCACATTGACTAGTTGATCATATAGCTATATTTGTTTACTGCATGACCTGTTGAAGAAATTAATTTTTTCCTATTCTACATAAAGTTCCAACTAGGCTTAATGCTACAGATAGTCTTTTTACCACTTCCAAGATAAACAGGAGCATCTCATGAATCCATTCTCATCTGCAGCAAAGGATAATGTTTTCTCTGTGGAGAGTTTTTAGATCTCTTTCTCTTCAGTACTATATTAGTGGTTTTCCTAGCATGAGTCTCTGTTGGGGTTGTTTCTATTTGAGTTATAAAGTGCTCAGGTTTTACATCTTCTTGCGTGTGTCTGCCAGAGAAAACTTCTTGGTGGAGCCTCTGAAGTTGTAGAATGGGTTGCATCGTTAGAACTTTGGAGAACCCATCTGCTTGCTCAATCAACATTGGCAAGGACTTAAAAAACAAAATAATGATACTTCAAGTTAACTCTCAGTGAAAGAAAAACACAATATCCTAGATTCCACGCATATCAGGCTATAACCATTCTAGAAAAAATATGATGGAGTCCTGACTAGTAGGGGAGACTTTCTTCAAACTACCAAGAGACTGCATCAATACTAGCTCAGAAACTTCAGTAATAAGTTATTAAACCTTGACAAATGAGTATTTGAAAATAAGCTTATAAAAAATCAGCCCTAATAAAGTACTATGGTAAAATATACACTATGTACTTTTCTGGACCTGGGAACATAAACATGAAGAAATCAATGAAATTCCAAAAAAAAAAGGTAACGCCAATCTTGAAATACTTAGTTTACTGGGAAGACACATTTTACAACTTTCCACTGGAAATATGGGTATCTGTTCTTTAACAATACAGGAAGGAAAAAAAATTTCAGAATCAAAAGTATGTAATCTGAAAGGTGTTTAAGATAACAACCTCAAGTGAGTCAACTGTATATCTAAGAGATTTAATCCACTGCATTCAAGCACCAAAAGGAAGTCATGATTTTTCAGGCAATCAACTTAAATCACAACAAAAATTAAAAGATTTAAAACTAACCTATGAAACTGCCACAAACTGAAGCACTAGTTCATACTCAACCAGGAGAGATGCTGAATAGTAAAATTTGTAATAAGATACTATCTAAAAGACTTTTCAATTTATTTTATATATTTTAAGTTCCAGGGAGTTTTTGGTTTGTTTGTTTTTTTATTTTGGATAAAGTAATTCAGTAATATGATAGAATTGTGAAGACTTCGAATTTGAATGGAGCCTCTAAAACCAACCAAAAATCAATACTCTTCAGAATGACCACTGACCATGCAGTCAAACCTTAAATGCCTGGAAGAGTCACCTGGTGGTATGATGATGGAGCACTGGGCCTGGGCGTGAAAACACGAAGACCTAAGTTTAAATCTGGCCCCAAACACTAGGCAAGTCACTCAAATTCTGCCTCAGTTTCTTCAACTATAAAATAGAGATAATAACAGCCCCTACTTCCCTGGGTTCAAATAAACCCAGATCAAATGAAATATTGGTAAAATGCTTAGCAGAGTCTAGTATATAATCAGTGCTATATAAATACTTATTCCCTTGCTTTCTCCATCTTCCCCCTTACACAAATGCAGAAAAATCAAGTAAAAAAAAAAAACTGAGAATTTCTGCTAAAATAGACTCTAATGAATTTTCTTCTTTCATGAATTTTCAAAGAGACAACCAAGCCACATATCTTCCATTTAAAAGGAGCATATGGCTTTTACCTTCATTACTTCAGTAATCTGCCTGGTAGCTGTTTCTCCTCTGCATTTCAAATTTTCCATGTGAGACTCTGCAAAGAAAACACCAAACACTACTTCATTTCTTTTCCAAAAGAAAACATACAAAATAAAAGATGATTGGGAAATTTCTTAATAGATATTTACCTTAAATTGATTATCTCTTACAATGCTATTATTGACTAAATTAAAAATTAACTACCCAAAGCTACAAAAGATTTTATGTCCTCATAATAAAATCAATAGTGGCAAACACAAGTGGCAGATTGTAATAGTTACACAAAAATCAATTTTTAGAATGTAAATACATAAAAGGACAGGGAATCAGTCATGTTTTTTTAAACAGAAGTTATTAGAACATGCAGCACACTGTGGTAATGATATAACACTGCCTAAGAGTGATCATATTTTAAAGGAAATATGCTAAAATATGAGTTAAAATTAGTAATAATATTTAAATTTGGTCTTTTCCTTCCATATATATACAGACTACTTACACATAAAAATTAATAATACTGAGCAACATTTTAATCTGATGTACAAAATCCCACACAGAACAGAATTTTCTGGTTACATTAACAGTTATTTATTCCTTGTCCTTCAGTGTGTAAATTTCTTTTTAATTCTGAGGCCAGGTTTCTCCCCCCTTACATTTTCTGTCTCTGCTTAGTCACTTATTAGGTCTTGACAAGTTACCACCTCTTTATGCTGCAAGTTCCTCACCAATATGCCTTGACATAACAAGAATTGTAATTTTGTTTATTGAAGGAATTAAATCTGTAAATTGAGGCAGTTGTCTAGACAGGGTGGGAGGAAGATCTTAACCTTATCTTAATACATTTCAAGTTGGTCCACAAATTTGGATAAGAAAAAAATTACAACTTTATTCTCACTAACTTTTTACTAAAATTTATCATTTCCTTCAGTTAGGATTTCAAAAACAAAACCCCAAAGAAAACCCTATTTTGAGAAAGAGTCTATAGGTTTCACTCACAGACTGCTAAAGTTTGTTGACGATGCTCAACCTGAGACCCTCTGGACTAGACCAAAAGCAATAATGCTGTATGACTTCAAACTTCTCTAGAAAGACAGACAAGGGTTCTGGGAGCCAAGATGGCGGAGGGGTCGGTAATTGTATCTCCCTCCCACTGTTGGCCTTGACAAGCCCAGAGAGCGGAGGAAGGATTTTAAAAGCCAAATTAGAGAAACAGAAGAAAAACTAACCAATGACTTTAAAAATATGAAATAGAAAGATAGACAATGGTGGATTACAAGCACATTCATGGTCAAGAAAAATTAGCATGATCATGATCAAAACAAATTCTTTCATAGAAACCAGTTATGTTTTATTTTCTCTTCCATCAGTCTCTATCCTGTATAGCCTAGACATACACTTAAGGAATAAAAGGAAATGGGTGAGAACAACCAAAAGTGAATGCTTTATAATTACATTTAAATTTCAAATTGCTGTTGTTTGTCCTTTGTGCTTGAAGAGGACCTAAATGACATCATGATGTTGGGGTCAATGTATAGAGTGTCTGGCTGTGGCTGAACATACCAATACAAGCTTGGAAGGTTCTACCACAGGCTGGACACAAACAGTTCATATAACCATTTGGGAGGGAAATGTCTAAATTTGCGCATCTGTTTCTTTTAAGCTACTGTAATTTTGCTTTGTTCATAGAATATAGCACCATCTTTGATGTGGAAATGCCATCCTGTAGCATTTTATGCCATAATTTATATATATGTAACATACATACATATAAATATTATATATATATATAATATATATATATCTCTCATTAAAATAGGATCCTCTGCCAACATCTCCCATGTCTCACAATCAATACTAAAGCTCTTCAGAGAAACCTTGAGAATGTAATTGTATAGCTTCTTTGGATCACCATGTACAAATGTACATTTAGCATTTGAACAATGTGGCCAGCCCATCAGAGTTGCACATTCTGCAGTGACTTAACAGATTTTGTTATTAAGGAAATATACAGACTTCTAAGACTGCTGTTTGCAGCATCAGCAAAAGAACCAAAAGCATCATGCCCTATTACTGAGAATTCAAGTTAGTTCTTTACAGATCACTACATATTCCATTAAGGACTGAGAATGGTGTCTCCTCAGCTACTACTCTCAAAATAAGGAATAAGATAAGGAAGTAGCTGTTAAGAGGGTCTAAAGACTATGAAAG
This sequence comes from Potorous gilbertii, assembly GCA_028658325.1. Lineage (NCBI taxonomy): Eukaryota > Metazoa > Chordata > Mammalia > Diprotodontia > Potoroidae > Potorous > Potorous gilbertii. The sequence goes on along the minus strand of CM053770.1, from coordinate 592,404,853 downwards.
CTGTTTTCTTAAAAATAACTTAACAGGGAAGACTAAATGCTTAGCATTTACTATCTAAATAGTAGACTAATGCACTGTTACTTTAAAAAGTCTCTTAGTTCTTAAAAATGTGGAAGTTGAGTGCTACCCCTGAGAAAATTGTTTTTCCCAGTTATTGGCTTTCCAAAACAAAGGGAAATGAAAAAGTGGAAATGAAAGATTGAGCAACTGAACTAGTTTTGCTTTCAGGACACTGAAGGCCTTCAAGGAGAGGCTATCAGATGACCCACCTCCAAGGGCCCTTGTAATACTTCAATTGTATTCTCTGATCCATTTACTAATCTAGGAAACATGAACTTCTAAGAGGCTATACAAATATATAAACTCAGCAAAAGTGCTTAACCATGTACTTCCTTTCCATTTCCAACTATATTTGATTAACATGACCAAGCAAGCATTTATTTTGGATTCATTTCAAAAGTGGTAACTAAAGTTACAAATAAGCAATAGAAAGTAGTATCACCAGTGAAAATGAAACAAATAAAGTTATTTATTACTTCCTAATGAATAATCTTCAGTTGAATGTGCCTGGTAGGAATTTCAAAATAATAAACACTATGTTATGGACTTCCAAAGAAACTGAAACCTCTTAACTATTTTCCATGATTTCAGTAATTTTCAAAAAAAAAAAATCCTGTCAAAAAATTCCCATTTAAAGTTTTCCTTTATGTTTACTTCAAAGTTTTAATTCTCACCTAAACTACAGACATTTAGGTGAATTTAAGTTTTATTCTATTTGTGATGTCAATATATTAAAATATATTGGGGAAGGAGTTGAACCCACGTAACCCAGGTGAATTTTATAACAATCTATAAACCAACTAGTAACAAAAAAATCGGACAACATACAAAAATCTCATGGTAGTTCATTAAAAAAATACTGTTGCTCCTTAAGAAAGTCTTGCATTTTAAAAATAATACATAGGTAAATTGTACAATACATGCCTCATTAATTACTTTTATGTTGCACAGAACTACAATAAAGTACATTCAACCACTACATTTAGAAAACTGAACTCTCTTTAATCAAATATACTAACAGAGGTCTCAGCTCAATTTTGTCAACTATACCAACACTTGAAGAGTGAACTAAAATTTTTAACTGAAAATTAATAGCTTTTGCAAAGTTATGTCACAAAATAAACTCCAACAAATCATCAGTATTTCTGTAAATTACCAACAAAACAGTGCACAGAGATAAAAAAATTTAATTCAAAATAACTTAGAGAATGGATCAAATATTTGGGAGGCTCCTTATCAAGACACATCCAAAGGACCTGTATGACTATAACACAAAAACTCTAATTGCTCATAATCAGGTCACACCAATATAACAAAAATGACAGTATCAATTAACTTACCTATTCACATCATTCAAAAACTACCAAAGGATTACTTTGTAAAACTTAAGAAAATAGTAATGAACATCATCTGGAGAAACAAAAGGTCAAGAATCTTTTCTCAAGGGAAAAACAATGTGAAAAATGGGGGTCTTGAAGTACTGTATCTCAAACAATACCACACAGTAGTAATCAACAAAACAATTTGGCTTTGGTTAAAGAAGTCAATAAATCCATCACATTAGGTACAAAATATACAGAAGCAAACAAATTTAGTAGAGCACAATATTCAATAAGCACAAAGAACCTGAACCACAGCAGGAAATATTATTTGACAAAACTGCTTATAAAAAGTCTGGCAGAAATTTGGTTTGCACCTCATTCCAGGTATTAAGGTAAGTGTCTAAAGGGGACATGGCATCAATATAAAAAGTCACATCACAAACAAGTTAGTGGAGAAACAAAGGAAATAATTAATTGAGAAAAATCTTTGGAACAATTTTCTTTGATTAAAGGTCTGATATTCAAGATTCACAAGGAATTGATTCAAATATGTAAGTATAAGAGCTATTCTCCAACTCCAGAGTGAATTTTGCTATGGCTGAAAGTATTTCTCACCTGGTGGTCAACCTGGGAATGAAAATCTCTCAATTTAGCTAGTCTGGCCTTTGAACATGTAGCACAGCCTATCATCAGATCTCTACTCAAAACTTTCCCAACTCACTAAGAGCTTAGTTTCCACTAGAATATTTTTGGGAATCCAGAGTCATCTGCACATCACAATAAGGCACTTGCATGTAGTATTAGTGGAGGAATGATAATTATGTGGTGTTCAGTGGAATATAAAGCACTTCCATCACAATTTCATGAGGCAGGAAGTACAGATAGTACTTTCATTTACAAATGAAAGTCAAGTATAATCAGACTAAGTAACTTGTGACAATTTTTAAAGGAGAAAAATGTGTTCTGAATCCTAACTTGAATCATCAGGACTTATCTACACCTATGCCTTGCTGGTCAGACAATAAACACTATTACTTTCCTTACCACAATGTGGAAGCTTCTCAATTCCAAATTATTAGTGTTAAGTCCCATCAAGTATAGGAGAGCTCCAGCATGGCCACCTTGGGGGTGGGAAATATACAAGGAGAATTATGAAAAGACAGAAAGGAAAGGAAAGGGTTAGGATTCAGCTGAAGGACAAAGGGAGAAAGGGGTAAGGGGCACAGAATGAGGCAATGAGAGGGTTTAAGTGGGAAAAGTCTGTATGAGTAAAGAATCATGACAGTGGGGCTCCCACTTTCCTTCTCTTCCTGCTTTCCTTATCTCGCCCTCTTCTTCACCCTTTATGTTGCTTATGACCAGCACTACAAAAGGAGGAACATCAGCTAGAAACAGAACAGCAGAGAGGGATGGGGAATGAGAATGTTAAGGTTATATGGAATATGGTTATATATAGGTTACATATAAGGCTATATAGAGGATGGTGGTAGAGCAGATGACCTTTTTCCCTACAGCCTGTCAAGTGCCCTGAACATTACTCTCACTGTGCTGACATTAGAAAGAAGTAGAGCTCAATGAGGGCCAAATTAGAGTGACCACTCATCTAAAGGAGCTGTATTTTAGTCAGTTATATATATCTGTTTGTGTGTGTACGTATACATGTATATATATGTACACACATACACATATATACACATAAATATATATGCATGTTGAGAGTCTTCTATGTAGAAATCTTCTATAAAGAATCTTCAGTATAGAATACTATAAAAAAAAGTATTTAAAACTGCAAATTAAAACTATGCAAGTAAACCAAAGACCTGTATGATCGCTGACAGGTTCTGTTTCTCCTAAGGAAAAAAAAAGTCCTATAACTACAAGGTACAAAGTTCAATATGAGTCACTGGGAAGGATTGATTCTTTATCCCTGAAGCATGAATCTTAGATGTGATAGTGACTTGTCAAACCCAAAAATCAATATCCAACTATGGTGATTCACATGGAAACAAATGAAACTGTCAAAACAAATCTAGACATTATCTCTAGGGATTATAAAATCCTGGGTAAGAAACAAAACCTTTCAGGAACAGGTGATATTTTCATCACTGCTATGGACTGAGGGAAGAGACTTTAAAAGAGAAGCAGATGTGGAAAGTAAAAATCTGGTTTTCATGGTGTCAGAGAATGGGATTTGGATTTCCAAGCAAGAAATTTATATATAAAACATACAAATTATGGGCTCCTGACAAGAAATGAAAAAATATTTAATGAGGACCAGGAATAGTATATCTGCCTTGAAATCTGAAGGTCTGATGAGCACTCAAAAGCCAGAATGGAAGGGAAAAGAACCTACTTACCACACTACAACTGCTAAGCCAGCTACAATAAAAGATATGACATTCAAAGAAAAAGTATTAATATGAGTATTCAGTAAATTCACAGGAGACACATCCAAAAAGAACACTAGAAGCATTCATAGTTACAGATTTCATCCAAAAATGCAAAAAAACTTAGAAAGCAAAGGTAAATTAAACCTCTTATTGCAAACAGATAAGTATGGCCTCTGGTGTCACTGCAATTTGATTAGGACGAATGACTAAAATGGCAGTAGAAAAGCATGCTTTATTCAAAAAGGGAAAATATATAGAAGTGGTGGTTTATTAGCACATATAAAGAAGATAAAAACCTGTAACTTCAGTAGGGAAGCATAGTGGGGAACTTCTGGGTAAGGATCAAAAGGGAAACAAAAGTTGGTTGTTCAAAAGTTTGAGTGAAATAACAAAAAACCCTTTTTAAAAATTAGATTTCTAAATTAGTACAACAGAGGAACACTATGGAAATAATTTACATAAATCTTAGCAAAGCTTTTGATAAAATATCACATTCTTGTAAAGAAGACTGGAGAGATTACCAGATAACATAATTAGACAAACTCAGATCTGGACAGCTGAAGCAGTCGTTCAGCTGGAATAACTGTTAATGGTTATAGCAATATGGTAGGAGGCCTCTAGTTGAATGTCTCAGGGGTCTATACTTGGCCCTACACTATTTAATATTTTTAGCAAATGCTTGGATAAAGGAACACACGGTGTGCTTACCATATCTGCATCTGGCACAAAATTCAGAAAGAAAATCTAGTATAATATCCATTGTCAGTCAGGATCCAAAAGGATCTTGAAAGGTTAGAGTCCCTGTAATTAGAATTAGGGATCTTCCCTGCCTATTAATAGGCCTCACCTGAAGCCCATTAAGGGAAACTTTTGTTAATTTCAATGAGGCACTGGGTCAGGAGGGTCATGATGCCCTCCTTCTCTGAAAAGTGTATATATACTCTGAGATGAAGTTTTGCTCTGGGGCCTTGGAAGGAGGTTCATGGGCCAGATGAGATTCTCAGTAGCCATTAAAGAGCCTCCCCTGCAACTCTGAAAACCCAGATGTTGGTGTTTCTCTTGCTGGTAACTATTGTCTGTTGGTAACTGTCCCTGTCTGTTGGTCTTTAATTCTCTGCTTATAGTTTTCTCTGCTTGTGAATGTAATTAAAGTAGATTGTTGACCCCTCAAAAGTTGCTTTCCTTTAGAAAAGCAGATCTAAGGACCTGTACAGTAGGCTCTCCTGTGTACACTGGGGTGCTTACTACCACAGTACCAGATATAATTGCACTTCACAATTATCCCCATTTTACAGACAAGGAAGCTGAGGCAAACAGGTGTGAAGTAACTTGTCCAGAGTTAGACAGTTAAGTGTTTGAGGCCAAATGTGAACTCAGGTCATCCTGACTCCAAGCTCCATGCTCTATCTACTGCACCATCGAGCTGCCCAATAAAATCTAAGAAGATGAAATTTAATCAGGATAAATGTAAAGTCTTAGGTACAAAATGGGATGGGATGAGGTGGATAAAGAGCAATTTTTTCTAAAACAAAATCTGCAAGTTGTAATAGACTACAAAGACAGCAGTATGGTTATGGAAGCCAAAAAAGCAAACAGAACCTCAGGTTATATTAAGAAAGACACACCTGGGATGATGTGTAACTTGCCCATTCCCAAAGGATTTTAATTTATTCTGATAGTTCTACTTTGAAAGATTTTCACTCCAACTAGTAGTAAGAAGCAGAACAGCCCAGCTCCCCACCCATATCTGTTCCAACAAAGATATGCAAGAGTACCAGATCAAGAAGTGATTGGGAGTTCGGCCCATCAGAAAGTGATGAAGGCAAGAACTACAGCTCTCTTGCTGACTGCAGAATGGAACCCAGACTCAATCCTTGAGCCAGGGGTGAACCCACAGCTACATCTCTGACCCTGGAGAGGAATCATGGATTCATGCCACAGATGAATGGATAAGGGAAAGGATTATTATGGGATGGGAGAGTGGGGGTGGCTTGCAGTTCTCGAGGAACCACAGACCCAGCCCAGCAGCATGAAATAAGAAACCAAGCCAAAGGCAAGTAACCAGGGAAAAATGACTGCTGTCAGCAGGTGCTTAAGGCTGTTACTTTGAAGCTGCAAAGCTTGCCAGCAAGCTGACAGCCTGGGGAAAGCAAATGCCTACTACACTACTTAGGGGCAAGTTTATAGTTGCATTACGAACTCCCAAACGAAAGACCAGAATCTGCAAAATTTTGAAAATGAGGGGGGTGATAAGACCATGGCCTTTATCAAGCCACCTATGGCCTGATGTATTTTTGCAGTTCCCTGGCCTGAATGACCCCCAAGTTTGTTTTTTTTTTAATTGTATAATTTATTTCTCAGTTCTTAACATTCACTTGCACAAGAATTTGAATTCAAAATTTTCTCCCCATCTCTCCCCACCCCTCACCCCAGGACAACATGCACCCCCATCCACCCCTTCCTCCATCTTTCCTCCTTTCTATTACCCACCCTTCTTCCTCTATTTTATCCCTTCCCCTCTATTTTATTGTAGGGCAAAATACATTTCTATAGTCCAATGCCTGTATAGCTTAATTTCCAGTTGCATGCTAAAACAATTTTTAATATTCATTTTTAAAGCTTTGAGTTCCGTATTCTGTCCCTCCCGCCCCACTCATCCTCATTGGGAAAACAAGCAATTCAATATAGGTCATACATGCGCAACAATGCAAAGCACTTTCATAATAGTTACTTTGTAAAAGACTAACCACATTTCCCTGTCCTCTCCTGCCCTTCATTTATTCCATTCTCTCCCTTGACCTGTCCTCCCACAATGTTTGCTTCTGATTACCCCTTTTCCCAATTTGCTGTCCCTTCTATTATCTCCCCTCTCCTATCCCTTCCCCCTTGCCTTCCTGCAGTGTAAAATAGATTTCCATATCCAATTGAGTGTGTGTTATTCCCTCCTTAAGCCAAATCCCATGAGTAAGGCTCAATTATTTCTTTTCATCTCCCCCCTCTTCACCTGCATGGTCTTTTTTCCATCTTTTATGTGATTTGATTTGCTACATTCTACCTCTCCTTTCTCCTACTCCTAGTACATTCCATTCAACAGTAAATTTTATTTTTTTTAGGTATTCTTCCTTCATATTCAGCTCACCCTGTGCCCTCTGTCTATGTATATATACATATACATGCACATATATACATATACACATACACATGTGTACATATACATTCCTCCACATATATACTATACACACATACATACCCATACACGTGTATATATATATATATATATATATATATATATATATCTGTATGTATGTATATATACTCCCTCTAACTACCCTAATACTGAAAAAGATCTCGAGAGTTACAAATAACATCTTCCCATGTAGGAATGTAAACAGTTCAACTCTAACGAGTTCTTTAAAGTTTCTATTTCCCTTCCATGTTTCTCAGTTCTGGTATCTGAAAGTCAAATTTTCTTCTCAGCTCTGATCTTTTCAACAAGAATGCTTGGAAGTCCTCTATTTCACTGAAATTCCATTTTTTCCCCTTAAGTATTATACTCAGTTTTGCTGGGTAGGTGATTCTTGGTTTTAATCCTATCTCCTTTGACCTCTGGAATATCATATTCCAAGCCCTTTGATCCCTTAGTGTAGAAGCTGCTAAAGCCTGTGTTTTCCTGATTTTGTTTCCACAATACTCAAATTGTTTCTTTCTGGCTGCTTGTAATATTTTCTCCTTAGGACCTCTGGAATTTGGCTACAATATTCCTAGGAGTTTTCCTTTTGAGATCTACTTCAGGAGTTGACTGGTGGATTCTTTCCATTTCTATTCTATCCTGTGGTTCTAGAATATCAGGGCAGTTTTCCTTGATAATTTCTTGGAAGATGATATCTAGGCTCTTTTTTTAACATGGTTTTCAGGAAGTTTCATAATTTTCAAATTATCTCTCCTGGATCTATTTTCCAGGTCAGTAGTTTTTCCAATTAGATATTTCACGGTCTTCTATTTTTTATTCTTTTGGTTTTGTTTTATAATTTTTTGATTTCTCATAAAGTCATTAGCTTCCATCTATTCCACTCTAATTTTTAAAGAACTATTTTCTTCAATGAGCTTTTGAACCTCCTTTTCCACTTGGCTAATTCTGCTTTGTAAAGCAATGGCTTTTTGGACCTCTTTTGCCATTTAATCAAGCCTATTTTAAAGGTGTTATTTTTTTGGGTCTCCTTTAGCAAGCTGATGACTTGCTTTTCATAATTTTATTGCATCACTCTCATGTCTCTTCCCAATTTTTCCTCCACCCCTCTTACTTGATTTTCAAAATCCTCTTTTGAATTCTTCCATAGCCTGAGATAATTGCATTTTTTTTTGAGGTTTTGGATGAAGAAGCCTTGTTTTTTATGTCCTCCTCTGACGGTATGCTTTTTTCTTCTTCATCCGAAAGGACAGAAGAAAACACCTTTTCACCAAGAAAGTAATAATCATTCTATAATCGTTTTCCCCCTTTTTTGGGCATTTTCCCAGTCAGTTGCTTGACTTTTGAGTCCTTCATCAAACAGAAGGTATCCTCTAGGGACCTGTAAGTTCTCAGTTCCTCCAAGGTGGTGCAATCAAGGAAGAGGAGTTTACTCCTCTCCTGGCCTGAGCTTTGATCTGGGAACAACCACAAGTACTCTTTTCCGCCCAGGACCTGTGAGTAGAATTCCCTCTCCAGAGCCTCCACCAGCTCTGCCATGCCAGCACACCTTCCTCAGCCCAGGACTGCCACTCAGAACTGAGACCCAGATTGGGGGCTTGATTCCCCCAGGGTCTTTAGGCCAAGAGCTCCAAAAGTGGATGCTGAGTCACAGTGGCTGCTGCCGCCCTGGGGCCAACATCACACGGCCCAGGCCAGGCTGCTCTCTGCTCTGAGCCCAATGTGATAGGCCTTTCCTGTCAGCCTCCCAGGCTGTTGTGAGTTGGAAATCTCTTTCACTCTGTCGTTGTGTGGCTTCTACTGCTCTAGAATTTATTTAGTCATTTATACAGGTATTTTATGGGATATGGGGGGAGAGCTAGAGCAGGTCATCTTTCTACTCTACCATCTTGGCTAGGCTCCCCACACCCAAGTTTCTTGAAGAACACAGGATTCCAGATATGAAGAATGAACAGCAGAAACAAAAAAAAAATAAAATATATATATACACACACACACATATGCACATATGTGTACCGTGTGTATGTATGTATATACACACATATTTATAATCTATGGTTCTTGGTGTGTGGGTGTACACATGGGTATGCATATTAAGATCATTCAAGGCACCATCCTTCAAGAAGCATACAGAAACCGACCCTGACACAAAGCAACAATTCAGGAAATATAAAGAATGAGTAAATTTAAAAAGATACCAATTAAAAGAGCTATTACAGAGGCAGGGATCTCCAGTACACAAACACAGATGAAAGCGTAACTCTTAAAACATCAGCAGGAAAGCCTCAAAGTAAAACAGAGGCTGGTCATGCGATGGATTCCTGGAAAAAACAGATTTTTTTAAAAAGAGCTTAAAACAGTATTATAAATAAAATAAGATTTCTAGAGAAAACAGTAAGAAAAGAAATTAGAACAATGGAGAAAAGACCTTTTTTTTAAGAGACAATCAAAAGCTTAGTACAATAGGTATAAATTCTTACCCAAGAAACAGACTCCCTGACAATTAGAGAGAACAAAATGGAAGTTAATGACTCCTTGAGACAACCAAGAAATAAAAAAAAAGGCAAAAGATCAAAAAAAAGAAGAAGATCTAAGATATCTGATATACACTGGAAAGCACATCAAGGAGACATAATTTAAGAATCACTGTTTTACCTAAAAACCACAATCAAAAAAAGAGCCTGAATATCCTATTTCATTAAAAAATGAAAAATGTGCTATAAGAAATAATGTGACATTCACCAAAACTGAGTATAATACTTCAGGGGAAAAAATGATCTTTCAATGAAATAGAAGACTTTGAAGCATTCTTGATGAAAAGACCAGAGCTGAAAAGAAAATTTGACTTTCAAACACAAGAATGAGAAGAAGCATAAAAAAGTAAACAGCAAAGAGAAGTCATAAGGGACTTACCAAAGTTGAACTGTTTACATTCCTACATGGAAAGACAATATTTGTAACTCTTGAAACTTTTTTCAGTATCTGGGTAGTTGGTGGGATTACACACACACACATACACACACACACGTACACACATACATATACACACACACACAGAGCACAGGGAGAGTTGAATAGGATGGGATCATATCTTAAATGAAATTAAGGGGTAAGAGAGCAATATACTGGGAGGAGAAAGGGAGAAATGGAATGGGGCAAATTATCTCTCATAAAAGAGGCAAGTAAAAGACTTTTCTGTGGAGGGAAAAAGTGGGGAGGTGAGAGAGAAAACATGAAGTTTACTCTCATCACATTCGACTCAAGGAAGGAATAAAATGCACACTTATTTTGGTATGATAACCTATCTTATAATACAGGAAAGTGGGGGAGAAGGGGATAAAAGCAGGGTGGGGGGGATGATGGAAGGGAGGGCAATGGGAGGAGGGAGCAATTCTTGGGGAGGGACAAGGTCAAAAGATAGAATAGAAGAAATGGGGGGCAGGATAGGACAGAGGGAAATGGAGTCTTACACAACATGACTATTATGGAAGTCGTTTGCGAAACTACACATATATGGCCTACATTGAATTGCTTGCCTTCCCAATGGTGGGAGGGAGGAAGGAAAAGAAGTTGGAACTCAAAGTTTTAGGAACAACTGTTTAGTATTGTTTTTGCCTACAACTAGGAAATGAGAAATACAGGTAATGAGGTACAGAAATTTATCTTATCCTATAGGACCAAAGAGAAAATGGGGATAAAGGAAGGGAGGGATGTTAGAAGGAAGGGCTGATTGGTGATAGGAGTAATTAGAGTGCTCGGAGTTTTGGGGTGGGGGGAGGGGAGAGATGGGGAGAAAATCTGGAACTCAAAAATTATGGAAATGAATGTTTAACTTAAATAAAAATAAATAAAATTATAAAAAAGAATAAAATAAAAAAATGAAATAATAAGACAATTTCAGGGAAAACTGGGAAGATTTATATGAGCAGAATGAAGTGAGAAAAACCACAACAGTTTTATGATCAATACAAAGATTGACTAAGATTCTAGAAAAGTGATAATGAAGAATGAAACTCACTTCCTGACAGAAAACTGAAGAACTAAATATGATGAATGAAACACATATTTTCTGACACAGCCAATAGGGGGATTCATTTTGCCGCACTATTGTACTTGTTACAAGAGTTTTGGAGTTTTTAAGTTAGTTTGGTTTTTGTTTTTTTCAAATGGGAGCAGAAGGTGAAAGGGAAGAAAAATAAATTCTCAATAATTTAAAAGAAATAAATTACAAAAAAAAGAAATCATGAAAAAAAATAACTTTCACCGGAAAAGCATATGTGTTCATCCTTCATTGCCAAAGAAGACCATGCCATGAGAGAGATAATGTGACCTGCACTTGACTGTTTTGAGTGAGGGAGGGCTGTGCAAGGTCACCAGCCTCACTTCTCCTCCAGAGCCATCTGGATCCAGTGACCAGATATTCATCAGGATGACTGGAGATGACTCAGGATGCACTGGAAGACCTTGGGCCCTTTAGGGTAAGGCAATGCCCATTCACTGAATAGTCTGAAGAAAAAGAAAGACATCAGACTGGGTGGGGAAACAGCAACAGTTATTGTTGATAATCACTCTAAAGCTAGGAGGGTCCAGAGGAGCCCTTAGGCAGGGACCCACTGGCTTCCCAGTTTCAGAGTTCAGTACGTTTAAGGTTTTGGGAGAAGACAGCAGAGAACAGGAGAAAGGGAAGGGAAGGAAAGGGGCCAGTAAAACCCAAGTCAACTGAGCATCTTTTGGCCATCCAAATTCACCCTCCTTTGGAGAGGAGAAGGAAGGGGAGGGGGAAGCAGACAGAAGAAGAGGAGTTGAGTTACCCAGCTAGCTGGGTCCCCATTCAGCCAGCTGCATCTACTCCCATGATTGTGTTCATCCTTTGCTGCCAAAGAAGACCACGCCATGAGAGAAATGACATGATTTGCATTTGACTTTGTTTTGAGTAATGGAGGGCTGTATAGGTCACCAGCCTCAATTCAAAGTATAAGTATTGAAAGTATACACCCAGTTCCCCAAAATGAAGATTTCTAGATAGCCAAAACCCAGAAATCTCAGGTCAATGAAAAAACTCTTAAAGTGGTCAGAAAGAGTTCAAGTATGATGAATGACAGAGAGGATCACATAAGGTTAATAAGCTGCTACCACTCACTATGTAGGAGCTGGGAGTTTGGAAAAAATTATATTCAAAAGATAAAGCCTTACAACAAACTCTGAAATTTAAACATGAGAGTCAAGTGGAGGGGTTTCATAAAGATGACATGTTCATATTCTAATGGGGGTGAAGGAGGCAGTGATACAAGTATTCCCTTAGAATCCTATCATTAGGGGTCATAAAGGGAATCAAGACAGGGCCTTGGAGTATATTGGTCATGTTTTAATGACCTTCATAGAGGAAAGAAAAAAAGTGTGTGTGTGTGTGTGGGGGGGGGTGTTTTATATTACACATTATGGAGAAACAAAGGAAGGAGGGTAGGTGAGCTTATTATCTCACATTACCAGATAATGTAAATAGAAGATTACAAAAAAAAGAAGGGGAGGAGGACAAGTAGCAATTGAACTTCATTTTCATTAAAGAAGGGTAGGATATATATTCAGACAACTGGGTGTAGAAATATATTTACATTTGATTTGAAAATTTAAAAATAGATGAATAACTTGAAAGCAAAAAAAGTTAAAATTTAAGAGCTTTTTTTTAAAAAAAGGACAATGACAGGCATGAACTTAGCTAATTTGATTTTTTAAAAGAAATAAAAAGCAGATATCAAAAATGAAAATAGAGAATTTGTAACAAATGAAGTAGAAACTGAGAAATTTATAGAAATAATTTTTACCCAACTATATGCCCGTAAGACCAAATTTTTAAAATGAACACTTTAAAATATATGAAATGTTCATGTTAACAAAAGAACCCAGTCTCAGAAAAGAAAATGAATGATCCATAAATGAGCATTCAAAGTAAAAAAAAAAAAATTCAGGATGTAATGAATTTACAAGTTAATTTTATCAAACATTAAGGCGCAAACATCAAAGAACAATTTAAATATTATATAAACTGCAAAATAAGAAAAGAAACCCTTCTAATCTTATTCTATGATACAAATACTGTCTTGATACCTAAATGAGGAAGAGGCAAAGGAGAAAAAGAAAACTGTAGGCCATTATAACAATAAACACTGATGAAAAGTTTTAAATAAAATATATGCAAACACTACATTAGGAAGATTATAAATTATGACCAGGTTGGATTTAAGCTAAGAAAGTGGGGCTCGTTACTAGGAAAATTTTACATATATTTAGCCACATTAATAACAAACAAAAACCATGACTACATCAACGCACTAAGGAAGTTCTTAACAAAATATACGCCCATTTCTGTTAAAAAACAAACCACTAAGAACACAAGGCGTGGGTCTTAAAGTGGTAAATGTCACATATCTAAAATCAAGAGTCAGGATCACATGTAACGGGAATAGAGTCCCATTCAAGAAGATCTGTGCTTAAACAAATATTTGTTTATCACCATTATTTGACATCATGTTAGACATGCCAGATACAGCAATAAGACAAGAAAAGGAAATAGATGGAAAAAGTATAGGCCAAGAATAAACAAAATAATAACTGTTTTCAGGTGCTATGATTTACTTAGAGAAGCTTGGAAAATAAACTAAAATCTCAGCAGGGCAGCCAGGTGGTGCAGCAGATAGAGCACGAGGCCCGGGGCCAGAAACATCCGAGTTCAAATTCGATCTCAGACCCTCACTAGCTATATGGCCTCAAGCAAGTCATTTAACCCTGCCCATATAAAACTGGATTAGGAAATGGCAAATCACTCTAGGATGCTCGCTAAGAAAACCCCATGGACAGTTGGTCCATTAGGTCATGAAAAGTCAGACACAACCGAATAACAACAAACTTCTGCAAAGTTGCAGGATAGAAAACAAATACACGTAAATTATCAATATTCCTCTTTATTACCAACAAAATGTAGCAAGATAAAAGAGGAGAAACTCTTATTTAGAATACCTACAAAATGTACAAAATGCTACCGTAACATACATACAGCAACCATATGAATACAAGTACAAAATTATTTCTTACCAGAAAGTTAGATCTAAATGCCCATGGTTAAGCCCATGAATTAGTTTGTGGAACTATAAATTAGTCTAGATAGTCTGGAAAGCAAATGATAATCCTACTTAATTTATTTATTAAGTGTCACATCAATCAAACGACCAGAGGATTAATCATAGAACTCAAAAAAAAGATCATCTTGGAGGAACAAAAGGTCAAGAATTTCAAGGGAAAAAAATGAAAAAAAGTTCCTAACAAAGTAGTAACCATCAAAATGATTTGACACCAGTTAAAAAATAAAGGTCAGTCAGTAGAGATACAACATACATGAGGAAATGAAACCTGCGGCCTAGGGTTCAATAAACCCAAGACCACTACTTGGTAAAAACCACTGGGGAAACTGGAAAACATCTGGCAGAAATTGGGTTCCGACCAACATTTCATACTATGTATCAAGATAAGGTCCAAATGGACACATACTTCAAAGGTCATAAACAAATTAGAGGAACAATGAGGGAAATACCTTTTTGTAGCTATGGATAGGGGAAGAGTTCATAACCAAACAAGGAACAGAGACCATCACTATGGGCAGTCTTGATTACATAAAATTTAAAAAGTTTTACACAAACAAAATTAATGCACCTAAATTAAAAAGCAAATAGCTGAGGGGAAAATCTGGACAGCAAGATTCTCTGCGAAAGGTCTCATTTCCAAGATTTACAAGGAAATGATTCAAATTTATAGGACTATGAGCCATTTTTCAATAGATAAATGGTCAAAAGCAATTTCAGGCAATTCCAAAAGAAGAAATCCAAGCTATGAGCAATGATATGAAAAAATGCCCTAAAAAAATCACTAATAGAGAAACATAAACTAAAGTCATTCTAAGGTTCTCACGCTCACCAGACTGGCAAAGATGAGATAAAAGGAAAAAGGCAAATGTCTGGAGGGACTACAGAAAAATAAGTATATTATTGTGCTGTTGGTGGAGTTCTGCATTGGTCCTAACCATTCTGGAAAGCAATCTAGAACTGTGCCCCAAAAGTCACTAAACTATGCATACTCTTTGAACAGCTATACCATTACTACGTGTCTACTTCAGAAAAGATCAGAGAAAGAGGAAAAGTAATGATATGTATAAAACTTGATAGAAGCTCTTTTTGTGGTGGCAAAGAACTGGGAAGTAAAGAGATGCTCATCAAATGTGGATTGGTTGAATTTATGTCATACAAATATTACATAATACTTACATAAGAGAAATGATAAAAGGAATGGTTTCAGAGAAGCCTGGGAAGACTTTTATGAAGTGATGCAGAGTGAAGGGAGAAGAACCAAAAGAACAATTAATATAATAATAAGATTGTAAAGACGAACAGTTTTGAAAGATTTAAGAACTCTGATCAATGCAGTGCCCAGCCATGACTCCAGAGGACAAGGATGAAAAATGCTACCCATCTCCTAACATAAATGATGGACTCAAGAGGCAAAATGAGATGTATTTTTGAAAACACCTGACAGAGTAACTTGTTCTGCTTGACTATGCATATTTGTTATGATAGTTTTTCTTTTATATTTTCTTCTTTTCTCACTGGGGATTTGGGGATGAGAAAATATTAACTGGGAAAAAAGAAATTTAGTTTTTAGAAAAGAAGTTGTTTACTACAGAACAAGGTCAAGTGCTCTCAACTGAAAAGTTTTCAGTTCTCATGATTAAAGTGTATGTTATAAGCAACTAGTTGTATAAGAATTTACTTAAATGAGAAACTAGGGAAACTAAAAGTAATGAAGGATTCTCATTATAGCTAAGTCAACATTTACATAGCACCTTAAAATTTGCAGAACCCTTTTACAAATACCATCTCATTTTATCCACACAACCAACCTAGGACATAGGTACTATAATTACCCTTATTTTTAGATATAAGGAAACTGAGGCAAAGAGTGGTTAAATGACTGGCCCAAGGTTACACATTTAATAAGTGTGAGGCCAGATTTGAACTCAGGTGTTTTTCATTTCATGTCCAGAGCTTTATCTGCTGCATCAACTAGTTACCTCCAAGAATACAATCTTTCTGTAGATAGTGTGTCCTCTATAAAGTCTCAGGTTATCAATGGATGCAAATAAACGCTGCCTGTTTCACAAGAAAAACCTTTCTTTTATCCTGTTCCCTTCAATTTTAGCTTTGGATTTGCAGAAAATCAAATTGGATGATAAAGGCAGTTGCTAATCTATTAGTACAAAAACTATAAACTGAAACAATCTGGAGCAAATGCTTCATTTTGCCTAGACTCACCTTGTTTGGCATCAGATTTGATCTCCTCTGGATGTACAACAGGCCGGTAGTGCTTCTAAACATAAAATAAGAATTGATGAAAAATGATTCAATTTTATCCGGAAATACATGTTTTCTTTAAAAATGAAAATGAGTTTCTTTTTGTCATCGTAAACAAAAATTGTAAATTAACATCAGTTTATGCTGCAAAATACCAACTCCAGTCATCCACTAGAATAGAGGAAAAGGAGAGACAAGTTATTCCACTAAGGATAAATTCTGCCTTTCAGTGTTGCCACCTACTGTTCATATTAAGGAGCAGCTCTACAGATGATTATCAGAAAAAGCAATCTCATAAGCAAGCCAACATACACCATAACTGTTCTGCAAAGGTTCAAGAGCAGGGGCATGGGATCTGGAACATCTTGTAGGCACTGATACAATGTTATAAATGGTCACTGAGTTTCCAACAGAAGACCACAAAAACCTACTTTAAACACATAGGGTGACTAACCTACCTTCTGGCTATCATTGGTCATCCAGATTTGATGATGGAGGGAAGGGGAATAAAGGAAGGAGGAAAAAGGGGAAGTAGGAAGGAGAAAGGAGTTCCTTTCCTTTCTCCCAGGCCTAAGCAAAATTTTGAAATAGGAATGATGTGTCTTCCACTGTCCCATCTGTATTCATTTTTGCATCTCTTTCCCAACTCCTGGTGACTCTCTAGGTAGGCTTTGAATGCCTTGATGCTGCCCCAAGACTCTTAGCGCAGCACCCTACACAAGCTTGTCAACCCCACGGATTTTTCAAGGTTCCAAATTACTTTCTTTCAACCTTACAGTAGGTGAATTCAACTAGGTGTTAGAAAAAAAAAATGATTGAACAAATTCATAGTAATGTGTAAATATAACCCCATATCTCAAACAGAGGTACCTGAAAGGGGAAGGGAATTTCAAATATGTAAAAGTAAAATAGGAAAATATTCAATCACAGCTTCTTCCTTTCTTCTATGAGGTCACAGGTGTCTGAAAGCTGCAATTTTTTTCATAATAGCTCCTATGACAATAACAAATGGGAGAGAGCAGGAAAAGGGTGAGCTAGCTTTAAGTATGCACAATCTGCAAGTCAAGAACTACCACTAAACTTTTTAAAAAAGAAAGAAGTTATATATGTGCACACACATGCACTTAGACAAATAGATAAAAGCTGCTCCCTGACTACACAGAAAACTTTTAAAATGGATTCTAAACATGTTTCAGCATGCTCACAGACTTGGAAAAGGCAGGATTAAAAAGGTACCGCAAGGGAGACAATTTCAAAATCCAGGGTATCTTAAAGTAACACTTTTAATCAAAAGTCTTCACTTGAGCTTTATTTAATTCATACTAGTCAAGTCAAACATTTCTCTAAGTTTCTCACATGTCAAGATTAGACTCTATAACCACAGTAATTCAAGGGTTCACTTAATTATCTCTCCTTCAGGTCAAGTTCTAATGAAGAGTTGAAAGGTCCTAAGCTCACTAAAAATGAATCCAGTCATATATACAAAAAGATATGCTAATACTGGTGGGGGAGGGGAGAAACTAACATAAAAATTTTAGGCAGAAACTGACTTTATATCCTTCCTTCCTCTTACTAAATGGGTAAAATTTGGATCATGAATTTTTTTAGAATACTAAATGTTTCTGATACGTTTTTCACATACTGCTACCCAAAATTTATATACTTTACACCCCTACAATTACTCCTAAAAACCACAGAATAAGAAAATTTTGTATACAACTATCTACATCAAAGCATCAAAATGTCTAAAACTTGAGTATAAAATACATTTCTGCTTCTAGAATAGTCAGCAAACTACAGTCCAAAGGTAAAATCTAACCTATCACGTGTTTTTGTGTGGCCTACAAGCTAAGAATGGTTTATACATTTTAAAAAATAAAACTTTAAAATAGTTTAAAATGTAAAAAAACATTCTTAGTTTGAAGATTTTGTCAACCTCTGATCTAGAAGATATAACATTGTCAGAGGAAAACGGTACTTTCTTTGCTTATGAACTTGGTTTTCTTCTGATTTGGAAACTGGTACATGTTCTTGGCTTAAGTCTAAAAGTATTTGGAATGCAGTGGACAAGGCTGGTAGCACCCATTGTTACAGCAGAGATCAGAAAGAAGAAACTTACTGTGTGATTGATTCAAAAATCTTAGAGAAAGAGAGAGGAGTAAGATCTTGGAACATAAACCTGGAGGGGGAGGAGAGAGCCATTTAATCCCACCCCCATTATTTTTACAGATGAGGAAAGGGAGGCTTAGGGAATTTAAATGACTTGCCTAAGATCATACAGGTAGTGTATTAGCTACATCTTCTAATCCTAGAGCTAGAGTTCTTTCCACTTTCCCATGCTGCCTCCCTTTACCTAATGGTTGTAGAATTGGAAAGATGAAAAACTTAGGGACTCTGCCCTGAGACCTTGTACAAAGGAGCTGATGGAAAGAATCCTTCTGAGCAATATACAATATATTTTTATGTTTCTAAAACAATAAAGTGTTTGAGGACTATTAAATAAAATCCTATACGCAATGGGGCAGTCTTTTTTTTCCCCTTTGGAAGACATGTTCCATGACTCTAAATGGAGCCTTTTCAGAAGAGCTGGGTCTCATACTGAGATCTGTACTGGTACAATATTTAAGGCCATGAAGCAAACTAACAGGTTATATTATATAGGTTATAATACTATCCTCAATTTTATATGTACATATGTATACGTATATCTATGTAAAGACATATATGTATATAATACATACACACACACACACACACACACACACACACAACAAAATACATCCTCAAACCAAAACCTGTTCCAAATAAGATATTCTTATGCCCTAAAACAGGCCTGCAAAACATCCGGCCCCTGGGCTGAATGTTGAGCAGGCCTGTTTTACATTCTTTACATTGTTCCTGGGCAGCCCAAAACCCTTTGGCAGGTTCAAGCAACCCGAAGTTGTACAGGCCTGCCCTAAGGGAACTTCACATAATCAGTTTTGCATTTTCTTAGAACAACTTTTAGTCTCCTGACTTCAGTCTCTACTTCAATATTAGTTCAATACAACACATGGCATTCCTAACAACAGGAAAATTCATTACAATAAGAATTTCCATAAACTTATATTTTAAATAATTATAAAGATAGCCCATCTTACCAAAATTTCATGTTGTGCCTTCATAGTTTTGATGACACATTCAGCAATCTTTCTGGGATACTGTTTACGTTTTGTAGCTGTATCTACTATAACTTCATCAAACTGATCTTCAAGTATTCTTATCTTGGGATCTAAATTCATAAAAAGAAACAATAGAAATTATGCCTAAAATATTTTTCTGAGTACACTACTTATACTCTATGGGAAACTATTAAGTATTTAGACTTTTTGAAAAAGGTAGCATGCTTCTGGAAAAACAAAAAATAACTTTTGTATAAAGAAAATTAATTAACTTAAATATAAACCACATAGTAAGGTGATACAAACATTGGAAGTACATGAAATTTCCCGAATTCAATCCAAGTAGGTACTGTGAGTATCTTTTTAGTGGTCTTAGCTAAATTAAACCAGCTAAATCAGTTTTCAAAATGGTATTGGTAAGCCTGAAAATTAGATAAACTAAGTCACTTTACAAAGAGCTATACAAAAATGAGTCAGGTCAATTCCAGCAAACATTTACAGTATTAAGTACCCACCATATAGGTGGATTTGACTGATCTAAGCCTCAGTTTTTTCTTCTGTATTTTAGTAGAGCAAAGATTTCATTTATGGGTCCAGGTCCTTCACTAGTACAGAACGCAAATTCTTTGTGACTTACCTTGTGCAATTTTTGTCAACATTTCTCATATATCTTCTTACCCAATGCAGTAAGGAACATTTCTCTAGTACTTCTGGTGGTAGCAATAGATTGCTTGGACTTCCCAAACACTCTCTAGACCTCTTCTCACCACATAACTGACTCATCTCTTTAGGTCTTACATACACTTTCTAGGCTATTCTTTGTACACCAGTCATTGTTGGTAACATGCTACAGTTCTTTATGCACTCTTGTCAGATTATCTTTTGGATCATTTGTAATTTTAATTCTTTTGACATGAAATTCTAGGGTTCACAGTCACATAGTATTAATGGCAGAATATTAGTGTTAAAGAGAAGGGCTATTGTGGCAGCGAGCAATATGGGATCATGGAAAATACATGCAAATTCTAAAATGCAATCCAACCACATTGCTTCTTTCTATTAATTTCTGGGTCCATGTACAAAATTTATTCAAGATACACTGGGCTGATTCAATAGGATTCCTGCTTGACCTCATGTAACAGTATGATTATTATACATTGTTCATCCACTTTTCACCCTCTGTGGTTACAAGACCAATTCCTTTTGCTAAGGATTCTATTGAGTAAGTTGTGTAGGTAGTATTCAAAGCAATTAATACAATTTCATCATTAATGGAAGCATCTGAAAACTACTAATCTACAAAATGAAGGTAATACTTGCAGGAGCTATTTCATAGAATAATTGAGAGAAAAGGACTTTTTAAACTGCAACAATATTATATAAACATAAGCTATCATTATCACTGTTATTAAAATACACAACATATATTAAGCCTACCCAATAAAAATACTTACCTTGCAACATTCTTAATGTGAAAACATTACAATTTTAATTTAGTCAATTAAAATTATAAAACAAAGAAATTATATCATTAACCTAGAAGAAAATACTGTAACACTTTATGATTAATTGCAAAACAAGTCTCCAAGGCAAAACAGGTATGAATGGAGGAAAAAATGGTTTCTTGGCACCATCTACTGGTCAATCTGCAAAACTGAAAATGTCTAAGCTTGTTTCTTATGAATGAAAAAGCATTTAAGTATGTATCAAGCAGTGCGCTAAGCACTGACGATAAAACACGCTCAAGAAGTATATGTTCTAACTGGGGAAGACAAGATACAGTTCAACTGCAAGTTGGAAAGCAAGGTCTAGGCACCCTTAGGATTTATCAGTATTTCAAAAGGCAGTTGCCAGGGGTATAAAGATCACAGCTGGTTATCAGGATTCATAGTAACCTAGAATCAGGGGTGGGGAACCTGCAGCCTCCAGGCCACATGTGGCCTTTTGGGTCCTTGGGTGCAGCCTTTTTACTGAGTCCAAGTTTTACAGAACAAATCCTTTTATTAAGTGGATTTGTTCTGTGAAGTTTGGATTCAGTCAAAGGGCCACACCTTTAACTGAGTCAAAGGGCCACATGTGGCCTCAAGACTGCAGGTTTCCTATCCCTGGCCCTAGATTCTCCTCCTAGATACTTTCTCTTCTCTGGGTATTCCTGTCTCTTGGCTTTCTTCCTATCTGTATAATTACTCTTTCTCAGTCTTCTTTTTTTTAATTTTATTTGTTTTCAGTGTTCTACAATCACTTCCATATATCTTAGATTTTTCCCCTCCCTCCCTTCTTTCCCTCCTACCTCCCCACTCCCTCCCTGAGACAGCTTACAGTTTTATATAGGTTCTACACATGCATTCCTATTAAATACACTTTCACCTTAGTCATGTTACACAGAAGAATTAAAATGAATGGGAGAAATCATAAAACAAACCAAAACATAATACCAAGTTCTACAATCAAATTCCATTATTCTTTCCCTGGATGTGAAGGCATTTTGCCTTAAGAGACCATTGGGAATTACTTAAGTCCTTGCACTGCAATGAAAGACTAAGTCTAGCAGAAAAATTCCTCACACACTGTGGTTGTTGCTGTGTACAAAGTTCTCCTGGTTCTGCTCCTTTCGCTCAGCATCAGATCATATAAACCTTTCCAGGCCTCTCTGAAGTCTTCCCGTTCATCATTTCTTACAGCACAATTGTATTCCATTACATTTATATACCACAATTTATTCAGCCATTCCCCAATTGATGGGCATCCCCTTGATTTCCAGTTTCTGGCCACAAAGACAGCTGCTATAAGTATTTTTGTACATGTGGGACCCTTTACCATTTTTAAGATCTCTTTGAGATACAGTCCTAGAAGCGATATTGTTGGGTCAAAGGGTATGCACATTTTTATAGCCCTTTGGGCATAGTTCCAAATTGCTCTCCAGAATGGTTGGATCAGCACACAGCTCCACCAACAATGTATTAGTGTTCCACTCTCCCATATCTTCTCCAACATTTATCATCTTCCCGTTTTGTCATGTTAGCCAATCTGATAGGTGTGATGTGGTACCTCAGAGTTGTTTTGATTTGCATCTCTCTAATCAATAGTGATTTAGAGTATTTTTTTCATAAGGCTATAGATAATTTTAATTTCTTCCTCTGAAATCTGCCTGTTCATATTCCTTTGACCATTTATCAATTGGGGAATGACTTGTATTCTTGTACATTTGACTCAGTTCTCTACACATTTCAGAAATGAGGCCTTTATCACAGACACTAATTGCAAAAATTCTTTCCCAGTTTTCTGCTTCCCTCCTAATCTTGGTTGCATTGGGTTTGGTTGTGCAAAAACCTTTCAATTTAATGTAATCAAAATTATACATTTTGCACTTCATAATGCTTTCTATCTCATTTTGTCAAAAATTCTTCCCTTCTCCAAATATCTGACAAATATACTCTTCCTTGCTCTCCTGATTTGTTTATAATATCAATCTTTAGGCCAAGATCACATACTTTATTTGGACTTTATTCTTGTGCATGCATAGGTCCATGACTAGTTTCCACCACACTGTTATACAGTTTTCCCAGCAATTTTTGTCAAACAGTGAGTTCTTATCCCAGAAGCTGGGGTCCTTGGGTTTATCAAACAGTAGATTGCTATATTCATTGACTACTATGTCTTGAGTACCTAACCTATCCACTGGTCTACCCCTTCTGTTTCTTAGCCAGTATCAAGTGGTTTTGATAATTGCTGCTTTATAATACAATTTGAGATCTGGTAGAGCTAGGCCACCTTCCCTAGTATTTCTTTTCATTAGTTCTCTTGATATTCTGGACCTTTTGTTCTTCCAGATGAATTTTGATATTATTTTTTCTAGCTCTAGAAAATAAAAATCTAGAGAATCTGACAGTTTGATTGGTATGGCACTGAATAAGTAAATTAATTTAGAAAGAATTTTCATTTTTATTATATTGGCTCGGCCTACCCCTGGGCAATTGATGTTCTTCCACTTAATTAGATCTGACTTTATTTGTGTGAAAAGTGTTTTGCAATTGTGTTCATATAGTCCCTGGATTTGTTTTGGCAGGTAGACTCCCAAATATTTTATAGTGCCTACCCAAGCTTTAAATGGGATTTCTCTTCTATCTCTTGCTGTTGGGTTTTGTTAGTAATATATAGAAATGCAGAAGATTTGTGTAGGTTTATTTTGTAACTTGCAACTTTGCCAAAGCTGTTTATTATTTCAAGTAGTTTTTTACTTGAATCTCTGGGATTCTCTAAGTATACCATCACATCATCTGCAAAGAGTGATAACTTAGTTTCTTCTTTGCCTATTCTAATTCCTTCAATTTCCTTTTCTTCTCTTATTGCTAAAGCTAACATTTCTAATACCATATTAACAATAGTAGTGATAATGGACATCCTTGTTTCACCCCTGATCTTACTGGAAAAGCATCTAGCTTATCTCCACTGCATATAATGCCAACTGAAGGTTTGAGGTAAATACTGCTTATTATTTTATGGAAAGTTCCATTTACTCCTATGCTTTCCAGTGTTTTCAGCAGGAATGAGTGTTGTATTTTGTCCAAAGCTTTTTCTGCATCTATTGAGAAAATCACATGGTTTCTGTTAGTTTTGTTGTTGATAACGATCAATAATGGCAATAGTTTTCCTAACACTGAACCAGCCTTGCATTCCTGGTATAAATCTTACCTGATTATTCTCATGGTAAGTGGCTGTATTCTTTTTGCTAAAATCTTATTTAAAACTTCTGCATCTATATTCATTAGAGAAAGTGGTCTATAATTTTCTCTCTGTGTTTTGGCTCTCTCAGTTATCTTTTGCTGAAATTTCACTTCAAGATACCATCTTGGGCCTTCTCTGTCAGTTTTTCTTGCTATTCTCTAACTTTATCAGATCCCATGGGTTCAATTATCATCTCTCTTCAAATGACTCCCAGATCTACTTATCTAAGTCTTAGTCTCCCCCACAAGCTCCAGGCCTGAGTCACAAACTGCTGACTGGATATCTTGAATTAAACTTTCTAGAGTTTTGTCAAGCTCAACATATTCAAAATAGAATTCATTATATTTCCCCTAAACCAAACAAGAGAATTAGATCTTTAATTCTACTGAAAGCACCACTATCTTTCCAGTCACTCAAGTTTACAACTTTAGTGATATCCTCATTCTTCCTCAGCCCACACATTCAATCAGTTACCAAATGTTGTCAATTCTATCAACACAATATCTTTCACATACAAGTTAATCTCTTTACTCCAAAAGTCACTTTTCTTTCCCCGGACTTCCAATCGATATCTCTTGTGTCTGTTCTTACTCTAGTTCATCCTCTATGTAGCTGCAAAAGTGATTTTCCTAAAGTACAAGTCTCACCATGTCATCCCCTATTCAATAAACTATAATGGCTCCTTATTACTTCTACGATGTCCTCTGTAAAGTCCTCTGGCATTTAAAGCCCTTCTTCCTTTTCCAGCTTGTTACACACAATTCCCTTCCATACACTATAATACAGTCACATGGAATAGTTGCTATTCTTTGTAAAGAAAAACTCTCTCCCCACTCTCTGCACTTTGCAGTAGCTGTCCTCCACTCTCCTCACCTTCACCTGTCAGAATTCCTGTTTCCTCAAAGACTCCATTCAAATACCAATCTTCCTTCAGGAAGTTCCTTCTGATCCCTACACCTGCTACTGGTTTCCTTCCTATAACACAGACCTTTGGGATAAACCTACAATTATAGAAGGGATATGAATGATGATCCAGGAAAGGACACTCCCTTGTGTCCAAGAAAGATCAATGGCATGAAAACCCAGAGGAAAGAATATTCAGGAGATAGTAGTCAACAAGTGTCGGACAATGAAGAGATCAAGAAGAATAAGAACTGAGAACAGGCCACTAGAAAAATGTGAGTTATCATTAGAAAACAGTCTCCTTTAGGGAAAGAGAGGTAGAGATGTTTGTTGGCACTACTCCCACCCCTGAGTAAGTTTGCTACTCCCTTCATAGTTAGTGAGTGAAGTGGATGGATGACAAGGAAGAGGCTTCAATCATTCAGGAAATACATAACACTGAACTGACTGAGATCTTTCCTTTTATCTACCACAAAACAGTACGTTCAAAGTTACCCTACAGAACAAAGTCAAAACAAGCTCTCCATACTACATAAACACTGGGAACCCTTTGACAGCATCAAGGCAGCAGTTTAAGTCATTTTTCAAGTTTTCTTCAACTAAATGAAGGTTATAGGATATCAAACTATCACTAAAACAGGCCCTGTGCCTAACTCCAGCACTCTTTCCCTTCATGTTTTGCTGTATGATACTGAGCAGAGCAGGTGGCTTCTCAGCCTCCAGTTCATGATTGATAAAAAACCTGGATAATTTCACCAGTTCCCTACCTCATAGTGCACTCAAAGGATCAAATGAGAGAATGCACACAAAAGTGCTTCATCAAGATTAACCAGATGACAATGCTTATTTGCCAATATCATTTATAAGGTGTCAGTCTAAGGTATCTGCTTTCTTTATTTAGATGGTAAATACAATATACTTTCTTCATTGATTTAAATTTGTCTAAATTAAGTGTAAGTGAAAAACAGAAATCAGAGATGAGATAGCAACATTAACATTCAAAATTAAAATTCAAAATGAGTTGTCACACTTTCTGTGCATAGGCTACAAAGGATTCAATCACATACCTACAGGAATTTCTTCATGTGAAGTTTCCTGCCAGGCCTCCCCATTGAAACTAACATTCTCTTGCACAGCCATTACAAAATTCTGTAATAAATTAAGAATAGTTAAAATAACAAAGACTGCAAATACCTGATTAAAGCAGTATCCACAACTAATGCTTCAAAATTTAGCCCATCTAGCACAAAGACCAGTCAGATATGAAAAGTAAATCAAGGACCCCGGTTCAAATCCTACCTCTGCCATATACTTCTGCAGCATTAAGCAAGTCACAGAACTTCTCTGGACTTCAGTTTCCTCATCAGCAAAATAAGGATCCATACATTTGTACTACTTGTCTAACAGAATTGTTCTGAACAAAATGCTTCATCATCCTGGAAGCATTAGAATAAGTAAGTATTTATGTACCTGTCTGTGGGGTGGGGCTAATATCGAAAAGTAATATTATGCTACTGGGTATATTTTTTTCCTTTAATAATAAAATTAGGATCCATTTAAATAGCTGAAATTATTGTTAGTCAAACAACAAACATTTATTGGGCACTATGTGCCAAGCACATAGCCTTTAAAGTAAGTTTTTTAAATTTTATAACATTTAAAAGTAAATAAAAACTAAAGTCGAAACCATAGCACACTTCAACTATAAAAAGGTTAAATGAAGACCAAAATTCTTTTAAGTAAGAGTCTCAAAAGGATAGGTATTATAATGTTCTGACCTGATAACTGAGAGAAGGCAATCTACTTTAAGACCATGTCAGTATTAAACTCCTATTCAGCAAGGCATGGTGGAAAGAGTACTACATATTTGCTCAGAGATCTAGGTTTGATCCCAATTCAGGCATTTACAAGCTGTGGTACTGGTTGGACAAAAAAAGTAACCTCTCTGCGTCTCAGTTCCTCAACTATAAAATAAGGGTATTAGACTAGATGATTTCTAAGGTCCTACATAGTTCTAAATCAGTGATCCTGGGATTACATGTATAAATTAGCTTTTTTCTATTCCAAATCTCTAAAGTAGCAAATCACAGGATCATATATTTAGAGGTGAAAGGGATTTTATGGGACACCTGTCATGAAAAACTGTATACCATGCTTATCAATAAATACTAATTGTGAACATAAAACATTTTTATGTATCATATGGTTTACTCCACCAATGCAATTAACATCGTTAGTATATGACATTATGCTAGGTAGTTTAATTTACTCAAGTTATACCTGAAATAAATTCAGGGACTTAACATAACAAAACAGTTTATTCATAGATTTGACCTGGAAAGGGACTCAGAAGCCATGGAATACAACCTCCCTCTTCATTTTACAGCTGAGGTAACTGAAGTCTAGAGAAGTCAGGCTTACTAAAGGTTACCCAGAAGTATATGTCAGAGGCAGAATTTGAATTCAGGCTGTCTCCAAGCTCTAGAGCCACTTATCTTTAGACATTGTATCATGGGGCTGACTCCTAGCTGGTCAACAAGGATTTATTAAGCTCCTATTATGTGCGGATCATTATGTTAAATACTGGAGATGCAAAAGAAAGGCAAAAACGCTCTTTTTCCTAAGGCACTCACGTCCTAATAGAGGAGACATGTAAACAGCTATGTACATACTCACAAAGAAGGTGGGGTTTCAGCTGAATCTTGAAGGCAGCCAGGGAAGCTAAAAGGTAGAGGTAAGGGAGCAGAGTATTCCAGGTATGCGGGATAGCCAGTATAAAAGCAGAGTTAGAAGACGGAGCATAATGTGTGAGACAGAACAAGTAATCACTGAAAATGGATTATAAAGTACATGGAGGAGAATAAAGTGTTAAGACTGGAAGATATGAAGGAGCCACCTTGTGAAGGACTTTAATGCCAAACAGGAGTTTCAATTTGGTCCTGAGAGTAAATAGGGAGCCACTGGAGCTCACTGAACAGGAAGACTGAATGGTCAGATCTAGACTACAAACAAACCACTTTGGGAGCTGAACAGAGAGTCTAGACGGAGAACCAAGTCAGAAGGAGATTGCAGGAGTCAACTGGAAAGGTGATGAGGGTCCGGACTATGTGAACAAGAAAGGGACATTTAGGAGAGATGCTAGGATCTGTTACAGGCTGAAGTGGTAAGCCTGGCTAACTGGGAGGATGGTGGCACCCTCGACAGTAACATGCAAGGTCAGAAGAGGGAAGATTTTAGGGAGGAAAATACTAAGTTCTGTGTTAGACATACTGAAGTCTGAGATGTCTATGGAATATTCAGATTAAGATATCCAAAAGATAATGTGAAACCAGGACTGATGCAAACTTACGAATAATCTCCATAGAAATAATAACTGAATCCACAGGAGCTGAGAAAAAACACCAAGTGAGGGTAAAGAAAAGAGGGTTCAGGACAGACAGAGCCCAAGGGGACAGCAGTAATTAGCGGGTGCGACATTAAGAACCAGCAAAGGAGACCCAAAAAAAGTGGTTAGCCAGAGGGGCCCCCAAAATGGAAGATATCTCCCCAGCTCATGGGTAGATTGAGGGTCCACAGCGGTGCGACACTGAATAAATGTCAGATTTATTTTTTTTTTTTGCTCAATTTTTTCTTTTCTTATTTACAAAAATCTGTTCTAAGGTGTCTGGCAGAAGGAGGAAGGCTAGAGGAAGAAATCAACGTATTTTAAAAGAAAACTGTTAAAAGGAGGTTATTACAACAGTCCAGGGAGAGGTGAAGGGGGCCCGGTCTAGGATAATGACTTTGCGGATGCAGACAGGGGGACATAAAGGAGAGACGCTGTAAAGGTGAGAGGCAAGAGGCCCCCCGCTGGGCCTCAGTTTCCTCGTCTGTACAACCGGGAGCCGAGGCCGGAGAGGCTCCAGGGTCCCTCGCGCGCGGACCGAGGAAACGCCCATACCCACTGCGCGTCCTTCAGCGCCAGCTCCCGGCTCTTCTCGGGCAGGACGTCCCCCAGCTCCCGGATGAAGCGGCCGCACAACTTCAGGACTTCGGACACGGCCTTCTGCGACGCGCAGCGCACCCGGAAGTCCTCCGCGGGGCCGGTGGACGAGGCCGGGTCTGACCCCGTCCCCGTAGGCACAACCCGCTTCTCCTCCTTCTCCTTATCTTCTTCACCCTCCTCCAGAGCCGGCGGACGCTCCGCGTTCCCCGCCATTTTCCCCAAGCTCGAAATCGGCGGCGCAGAGGAAGCGGAAGGGCGGGGCTTATAGAAACCGGAAGTTATCCTATCCGGAAGCCGCTGCCTTCGCGCTTACTCGCCGCTCTGGAGGAGAGGCAGTCATGGCATCTCTGACCCGGGGCTTTGTGGATTGTCACTGTCATCCCTCCGCGATCGACTTCGACCCAGTACGTGAGGCCGCAGGGGGCGGGAGTGAGGAGCCCCCGCCGCTGGCTGCCCGTGCTCAGGGGCCGGTCTCGGGCAGAAGGGCAAGAAGCGGGAGCCGTTCGGGACTAAGACAGTCCACAAACGTTTCTTTAGTCTTGTTGGGCAATGCGTTTAATCAGATACAGCAGAACTTATCATTTGACAGGCATGAAAAATGGGGACAAACTCGCACCCGCCTCCCAGGGTAGCTGTGAGGATAAAATGAAGTCGTGTTTGTAAAGCAACTTCAGAAAGCTCTGTCCACGCTCGCGGTGATCTCGGGTGCCACGGGTACAAAAAGGAAACGGCCCTGCCCCCCTGAGCTCGGGTGCTCGCTCTTCACGTGTTCAAGGACAGCTCCGGGTGGGTGCCGGAGAGGTTTTTGGTTCCAACCCATTCCAACTCCCGATAGGCGTTATATGTGTAAGCGATAGGGAGGTAAGGCACTCGTGAAATAAAAGAGTTCAGGCCACGCTACTTTTAAGAAGGACAAAAAATGAGGCAGCAGTAGCAACCCCCTCCATGTGAAAGTCTGTTAATGCTGACCCAAACACGCTCTGCAAGTTACTTGGTTTAGAGCCAGACACAAGCTCCCCTTTTTACAAATAAGGAAATTGACGCATGGAGTTAGTAAATAACAAGGTCAGAAATTAACATCATGACACTGGATACCAGCTACCAGGCAGGGTTCTGCCCTTGGTGTTTTGAAATAAGGTAGGCTTTGCTATGGGCACCTCACAGTTCTGAAAGGCAGGCCTAGGGAATCTGGGTGAGGCTGTTGGGTAAGCCAAAGAGGCCAGGGCCTAGCTATAGAGAGAACTGAATCTAGCTAGATCAATATGACCATTATTGAAGTCTTTAAAAAACTGTGCTTCCAATAAACAGCTAGGTCACACTGGACTTGGAATCAAGAAGATCTGAGTTTGAATCCAGCCACAGACTGTAGCTGTGTCACCCTGGGCAAGTCAACCTCTACCTCACTTTATCTATCTGTAAAATGGGGATAGTAAAAATCACCTACCTCCCAAGGTTGCTGTGAGAGTCAAATGAGATAATGCTTTTAAAGTCCTTAAGGTAGTGCCTGGCACATAGTAAGTGTTATATAAATGTTAGGGAGGAGGAGGAGGAGAGGTGTGAGATGAACCCTTGAACAAGAGGTAACCTGTGCTGTAGTAGCTTACAGAAAAACTTCCAGCGGGTGGGGAGAGTAGTATAAATGACATGAAGTACTTTGGGCTACAAAAAGCAAATGTCATGATTATTCCTTCCTCTTCCTTCCCTTTGTTTCTCAAGGTAGAGATCCTTAAGCTTATCAGTGCACTGCCCTGCCAGAAATTTCTTTGGCTTCTTCCCTAGGGAAAAGCAAAGGATGCTGTTGTTGGGTTTCATCTTTAAAGTGTTAGGTCTGTAAGGAACCAGAGCTTATTAGGCCTAGGATCGTAAGATTTAGACCTGAAAGGACCATTGTCTCTGGTTCTGCCTCCTCAATAAAACAGTAGTCATGATAAGGTTATGTGACTTGATCAAAATTATATAGAATGTAAGTAGGAGAAGTGGAATTCAAACCCAAGTCTTCTAATTCCTGATATAGGGCTCTTTAAAGTGCTTTAAGCTTCTCTTGATTTTCTTTACATGTGAAAGCATTTCCCCCAAATCTTTCCATGTTTATCACACATAAACAGCCTTATTTCATTTTAATAACTGGTATAAACATTGGCCAACTTGAAGACTGAAAGATGTTTATTGTTGTTAATAACATTGGTATTGTGCTTGGTTATTTATTATTCCATATCATGATATTCTACTCCGAGGCAGCATGGTCTGTTGATAGATAACTGGTCAGGAAGATTTGGGTTTTATACTGGCTATGCGGCCCTGCACAAGTTTCTTAACCTCTTAGTTAACCCAGGCAACTCTCTAAGACTATAGGGGTTTCTTTATCAGAGAATTCCCTATACCAATTAATTCATAGGTACAGTTCATAACCCTATTCTACTCATTCTCCTTCCTCTAAACTGCCCATCCCTTCTTACCATACTGGCCAATTTTTTAAAAAAAGATACGAGGGAAAGATGGACACCCCAACCAGAACCAATTTTATAGGATCCACCTTGATTAAAAATAATCTTTGTTCATTCTGTCCAATTTCACTAGGTCCCCTTGTTTAGTTTTCATTCTGAAAACGCAACTTAGTATGTTCTTGGAATGAATATATATTGTTTAATGTGTCATTCTGTTGCTCTTCATGTATGTTAACTAAACCCAAACTCAATTTGGAACTCTTAAATTGTCTTGTGTTCTATCTAATTTTATCTGTTGCCATTTCTTATGGTCCTTCAGCCAGTTTTCAAATAATTGTTTGTTCTGATATACTTATTTATCGAAAATGTAACATATGCATATATTTATATCTTATAAGATATTTAAGATTAGTTATCCTGTCTTTTAGGACCTTGAAGATGTATTGGAGAGAGCCAAGGAGGTCAGTAACTACCACCTATGCTAATTGTATGCAAAAACAACTTAAAACTAGGAAATTTAGCTTCTCTGATCTCTAGATTGAGCTACCTTGGTAGCATTTCATGTTGGTTATCAAGTCTCAAATTTAGATTATATTGAGGATATTGGATAAATTTTAATATTTTCTGGAACTTTTTTTTCAAGAAAAAATACTAAAACAACAAATTATTAATTCTTAGATGATCTCTTGAGATCCATTTTAACTCTGGCTTTCTTTGATATCTCAGAGAAATGAAAGAGCAGAAAGTAGATACTAATTTTCCTTTTTCTGTCATAACCAACTTTCAAAAAACCATGCTTATGGGAAATGGGGTTAACCAGGATAGTTAAAATTCATAGACGATATAGAAATCTTCTTGAACAGATGAAACTAACTCCCATTTACATACCACTTTAAGGTTTACAAAGCACTTTCCTTATAGTAACCCTGAGAGCCAAGTAATAGAAATATCATTATCCTCATTTTAGCGTCAGAGATTATGGTCACATAGCTTATACTTATGTATTGTTTAGTGCTCTAAATGTTTTATAATTTCTTACTGCAGGCCAACGTGTTAGCCATTGTAGCAGTTGCTGAACATTCAGGAGAGTTTGAAAAGATCGTACAACTTTCAGAAAGGTAGCTCCTTTTTTATTTATATATTTTCATACATATGTATGCACACGCATATATATATAATTTAGCATTAAAAGTAGATATGCTAGAACCAGTGAAGGTATGATCAATTATAGCAGAGGGATAAAATCTATAATCTGAACATTATCAGTGTTTAGTGAAAGGTAACAGTGAAACTGACTTTAATATGATCTTGAACAAATGGGGAACTGTTGATATTTTTTGTCAGTACCCTCCAAAATAGGATGGTAGTTTACTTTTCCTGCTCTACTACTTGATAACTGTTTCTCTATTTTTAGATATATGGGGTTTGTTTTGCCATGCCTAGGTGTTCACCCTGTTCAAGGACTTCCACCAGAAGACCAACGAAGTGTCACTTTACAGGTACTGTCAGATGGAATGAGTAATGCACAGATGACCGCTAGTAAAGTAACATCTATTCCTCAGTATGTGCAATGAAAATATGACAGTTTTTCCGAAGGTCTTGTGTTCTATATTGTTTAGAAATTTTTTTTTCCACAAATGTGATCCCAACCCATATTTTAAAATAGTTGCTGACTCCATTTTAAAGAGAGACAGCTAGGTGGCAGAGTGGATAAGAGTGCTGGGCCTAGAATCAGGAAGATTCCTCTTCCTGAATTCAAATATGATCCTAGACACTCACTAGCTGTGTGATCCTGGGCATGTTATTTAACCATGTTTGCCTCTGTTTCCTCATCTTTAAAATGAGCTGGAGAAAGAATGGCAAACTGCTCTAGTATCTTTGCCAAGAAAGCCCTAAATGGGGTCATGAAGAGTCAGACATGACTAAAACACTGAACAGCAATCACTGTTTTGAAGAAATGGAAATTTTTGAGTAGGCTCTTAATGGTTTCATGAACAAGGTCAGATTTGAGGCTGTTATTTTTTACGGTGGTGATTCTCAGTTCTTAAA
The DNA here is from genome assembly GCA_028658325.1 of Potorous gilbertii. NCBI lineage: Eukaryota > Metazoa > Chordata > Mammalia > Diprotodontia > Potoroidae > Potorous > Potorous gilbertii. The sequence goes on along the minus strand of CM053770.1, from coordinate 592,371,232 downwards.
TTGCAATATTCCATTAACAAGTATTTATTAAGTACCTGTTATATTCTGAACACTGTGCTAGAGGTGAAACAGGTAGTATTTGGCATAGGGATACAAAGAGAAAAATCAAACAGTCCCTGCCCTTGAGAAGCTCAAGTTTTATCAGGGAAATCAATATTTCAACTCCTCCCAAAGTTAGGAATCATTGCTATATATACAGTGCCTCCCTCAATTATGGACTGATTAAAATTCAAAGCATAATTCAAAGCTGTTTAACTTAGTCGGGTAATTATACAAAAACTCAATAAGTACAATCCTAGATTCTCAAAGCAAAAATTCATCAAACCATGATACTGCTCTGTGACTGGCAGGTGATTTGTATTAATAGAAGTTACAGAGCTCTTATCATGCAAATAACACAGAGTTTAATATTTATTTGTTCCAAAATATATTTTGTCTCTCCCTTGATTCATAAGTTCCTTAAAAACAGAAACTTCATTTTTCTGCTTCTTGTAAAGTTTCTACAGTATCCAGTACCATACTGGCCGTATGATAGGTGTTTAATAAATGGTAATTTGGTTCATGGACAAAATGTAAGTTACAAGAAATTAGAATATTTGCCTGAGATTACACAAATCTTTAATATCTAATAACAGCTAGAGTAGAATATGGAACTTTTGGCTTGATATTTTGCAGAATACCACGTAACTAAAAAACAAATTAGGTTGTAGGTTAAAATTCTAAGAGGCAAAAACTAGCTGCTAAATCCTTGAACACCTAAAGGTTCTGAGACATAATGTTTTCTTTAACAACAGACTAGATATAATTAAAGTAATTCAAGATAAATAGAAATACTTAATTATTAATTTGTTTTATTTAAGACAGTCTTCTTTTTTTTAGGATTTGGAGATAGCTTTGCCAGTTATAGAAAGTTATAAAGATCGCTTATTGGCGATTGGAGAGGTAAGACTCCTTTGACTTCGTTAAGAAGGCTAACCAAGACCAACCCATCGTATTGAAAACACTCATCTTTAGCCTGAATACATTTCTTCACTTCTATGCTAGTCATCAGATTTGCTTAGGGTGTGCCAGTCAATGTTCAACAATTCAACAAACATATATTGTATGCTTATTAACTACAAAGCACCATGAGAGGCATTAAGTTAGAAAGGTTGTTTACTCTCAGAGACCTAATAGTCAGTGGGGGAAGTTAAGACTTACACAGATAACTAGCAAAAAAACTAAGTTAAAGAACCTACAAGGTATAAGTGTGTGCTTTATCAGATTTAATAGTAGGCAAAGTTCATTTCTGGCTGTAGTATTGGAAAAGATGTAAGGAAGGAGGTTGCATTTGATTTAGGCCTGAAGCAAAGTGAAATAATTAAAAATAAAAAACAGCGTTAAAATGGCAGAAATATTTTGGAGACAGAACTGATGGGCCTTATTGGATATGAAATTCAGGTAGAGAGAAGCATCGAAGATGACTCTGTGTCATGGGTGACTGGAGAATGGTGGTACCAGTAAGAGAATAGGGAAGTCGGGTCTTCACAGAATTGGAGAGTTGGAAAGGAAGCTTAGCAACCACATATGCCACCCCATAACATACATGACAAGTGACCATCCAGCCTAAAGAAAGAACTGAAAGGACGGGGATTCCACCACCTCTTGAGACAAGCCATTCTGCTTTGGGATAGTTCTAATTGTTAGTTTTTCCTAGTATCACATCTAAATTTGTCTCTTTGCAACTTCCACTCACTGCTTCTCATTTTGGAAAGAGCAGAACTGAACAGAAAAGTCTAATGCCTCCTCTACATGACAGCCCTTCAGAGATTTGAAGAGAGCTATTATATTCTCACCTGAATCTTCTCCAGGTTCAACATATCCAGTTTCTTCAACTGATCTTTCTATGGCATGAACTCATGGCCCGTCACCATGTTAGTTGTCCTACTCTGGACACTCTCCAGCTTATCAATGTCCTTGTAAAGCTATGGCACCAAGAACTGAATATAGTTCTGCAGATGAAGTTTGGCTCGGGCACTATGAATAGTGTGACTTCTTCCCTGTTCCCAGAAGCCACACTTCTCTTAAAGCAGCCCACAGTTGTTGCTGTAACCTGCAGCACAACATACAACTGACTCCTGCTAGGAGTTCAATGGAGTATAAAGGGAATATAAAGGACTCCCAATAGGATGGTCTGAGCTTACAGGTCACTAGCATTTCCTGATCCTCAGAAAAATTGGTATCTCTCTGTGCCTCCTCTTCTGTTTGTGGAGATGATTTTTTTGTTCTCAATTGCAAGACTTTACATTTATCCCTATTGGATTTGAGTTTATTAGTTTCAGCCCAGTGTTTGAGCCTGTGAAGATGCTTTTGGATGCTGACACTATTATCTGGTATATTAGCTATCCCTCTCAGCTTTACTTCATCTGCAAATGTGGTGATACCATCTATAACTTTATCTAAGTCACTGATAAAAATGTTAAAGTAGGAGAGATGCTATGCTAGAGACCTCCTGTCATCTTAACACCATATCTGTTTTTGAGTCCATCCATCGAACCAGTTGTGAATACGTCTGACCGTATTGTTATCTAATTGATATCTCTCCATCTCTTCTACAATAATAGGAAATATTCTAACAAAAACCTTGCTAAAATCCGGATGAGCCTAACCCATAATGTTCCCCTGGCCTACTAGTGTAGTATTATTGTCAAAAAAGGAAATGGAGTTGGCTTGCCATTGCTTGTTCTTGATGAAGTTGCCCCCCATTCAGGCTATTCATCCACCTTCAAATCGATGATCTTTTGAACGGTTTTACCTTTAGTTGACTAGCCCTTAGTTTGCAGACTCTGCAAAAACTTTTTTGAAAAAAATAGTAGCTTTGCCTTCACCAGTCTTGTGTTACCCCTCCCCTTTCTGGGGATCTTCCAGATATCATCAACAGTGGCTCTGAAATCTCATCTGCCAGCTCTTTCAGACCTCAAGGATGTAGTTCCTGTGCACTAGACAACTTAAATTCTTCAAGGGCAACTAAGTTCTCTCTTACTGTCTCATTACTTCTCTTTTGTATCAGTTCCACATTAGTCACTTAGTTCTTTTATTTCCAATGTAAAGGTCATTTCTTATAGGGAAAAGAAACAAAAAAAAAATTGAATAGGTCTGCCTTTTCTCTCCTGACAGTCATTTTTCTGTGCACTCCAAGCAAAGGACCTGGCTCTTCTATGATCTTCCTTTTTCACGTGGCATAACTAAAAAGGCCCTTTTATTGTTAATAGCTTCCCTCACTGGCCTTAGCTCCTTTCAGACTTTATCATTCCTAACACTGTTTTTACAGAACCATGCCACACTCTTACATTTATCATGTGTTAACTTTCCTTGCCTACATTTTCTGTCCACTTATTTTTAAAATCAAAGTTTGTTAATGAGTGCCCTATAAATTTATACCAGTATCTTCAGATAAATCCTTTTCCTCTCAGTATTGGAATTGTTTTCCACTGTATCTTCAGAATTTCATTATTGAGTATCTCCCATCCTTCCTGCTGTTAATTCCTCTCAAATATTTCAGTTTGTAGGATCTTACCTATCTTTCTTTTGAATACACTGAGCTCTGTTTTTCTAAAACTGAGAGTACTTGCCAGGCTCTGACCAGTTTTTCGCTTCTTTTATAAACTCTAGGATGGAGTGAATATTCATTTTTTTCCCCAAGGTTCCTATCATTTCCTTCCCAATAAATAGTTTCCTCTCTGTTAGTGAGAATTAGATTCAGAATAGAATTTTCCATTTTTTGTTTCCTCTACCCTTTGAAGAATGAAATTATCATGGAAGCAAATTAAGAAGCTTATAGCTGCCTTATTTTTGGCAAAAAGGGACCACCATCTGATGTCTGGATGAAGTCCCTCATCACTACTATGTTATATCTGTTTCCCAGCTCCTCACCTCTTTCTTCCTATAACAATAATAAATACAGTTTGAGGACCTGGTCAGATATCCAGATGGTGATATCCCATGAGCAGAGCATAAAATAGATTAGCATGGAGTTAGAAACTATACATGTAGAAGCCGCAGTTGAGATTCTTCTGTCTGAAGTCGTAGTTGAAGCTGAGATCTTGAAATAGGTGACTATTCAAGAGAGAGTATGGAAAGAGTAGTGGCCCAAAGACAGAGCCTTTAGTAGTACCTACACCTGGTAGAAAGAACAGGAGTGAAGCAGAACTCCTCAGTAAACCTGAGAGACTGGAAAGCAGACTAATGTTCTCCTCACAGACCTTTCAGTAGGTGAAAAAAATAATTCACTGTTACTTGTCTTCATCTTCTATATACTTAACCATTTTTGCTTCCTTTAAAAAAAATGTCAGTTACTGAATTTAGAACAATTTTATGGATTTCTTCATCAGTAATCCTAAAACTGAATTTAAAGAAACTCAAAGTCTCAGATGAAGATCTCTGATCTGATACAAATATCTTACAGTGGGTAAATCACGTACATCATTTGGTGGCATTGAAGATAATATTGAACTCATATTTAAGCAAAGTCTAGATTATAGCAATACGTTTATACACGAGATGTTTTTTCTTTCTTTATTTGTTTAGAGTTAAGTCACCAAAATTGCGATTTTTTCTTTTATCTGTTTGCAGGTTGGATTAGATTTCTCCCCCAGATTTACCAGGACTGAGGAGCACAAGGAGGAGCAGAGACAAGTCTTTATTAAACAAATCCAATTAGCTAAAAGACTAAATTTGCCATTGTATGTTAATTTTTTAAAATGTTAGCATGCAACATTTATTAAGCATCTGCTCCTATACACTCAGGATTCTGGGCTAGATTCACAGCTAAAAAAGGCATGGTCCCTCTTTAGGAGGCTTACAAGTCTGGCAGAAATCCCAAGGTGGATGTATACACAAATAACTTGAATAAAAATTAGAATATGACTAATATACAAGAGGAGTACAGACAAACAAAATGTTTTGAATTTAGATGAAAGAGAGACCACTGCCTACTGTGGTGGGGCTTCAGAGAAGACTTTGTAAAAGAAATGATGTGATAGCTGGGCCTCCAAGGATTTCAGCAGGTAGAGAAGGGAAAGTGGGCATTTGTGGTTCAAGGAAGAGCTTGATCAAAGAAGGCATGAGCATCAGGAGAGCCTAGGACATGTGCACAAGAGAGCAGGTTGGGCTGGAAGGAAGAGGACAGTACGGAGAAGAGGATCATAGATGTGGAGCCTAAAGATATTAAATGATTTGTCCAAGGTCACACAAAGGTTAGATCTGGGACCAGGTTGTCTGACTCCAAGCCCAATGCTCTTTCCACTGCATTAGAGTTGTATAAAGTAAGCCTGGAGAAGTAGAGCAGAGATTGACAGTAAGGACTTTGATTGGCAAGCTAAGGAGCCAGTGATCAACGGGATTCTCCTTAGAAAGAGTTTTTACTTTCCCTTTCTCAAGTATGCCTGTGTAATTAGAATAAATATAATAGTCTGCTTTCTGTAGTCTTTTAGCCATAGGAGAAATGTGATTTTATTTTCTAGAAATGTTCACTCACGCTCAGCTGGCAGACCAACTATTAATCTCCTACTTAAGGAAGGTGAGTGGGTTTTGGGGTAGTATGTGTTTCTCTAAGCAAAGGATACCTTCTATTTGCAGTCCAAGCATCACAAAACTAAGTGGGGTGATTAATCTGTTGACCACAAAGTACTGTATGGCCTGCTTTCCCCAGAATAAGAATCTGTCTTTAAGTATATAATACAATAGCTAGCATGGCTTAACATTGTTTTGTTTTGGTTTGGTTTGGTTTGAATAGTATTTTTTTCCAATTACATGTAAAGAAAGTTTTCAACATTCACTTGTGTAAGATTTTGATTTCCAAACTTTTTTCTCCTTTCCCTCCCCTCTCCCAAGACAGCAAGCAATCTGATATATGTATTAAACATATTTCCACATTAATCATGTTGTGAAAGAAGAATCAGAACAAAAGGGAAAGACCAAGAGAAAAAAAAACCAAAAATGGTGAAAGTAGTCTGCTTCGATCAGATTCAGACTCCATAGTTTTTACTCTGGATGTGGATATTATTTCCCTTCATAAGTCTTATGGAACTGTTTTAGATCATTGTATTACTGAAAGAACCAAGTCTATCAAAGTTGATCACCACAGAATGTTGCTGTTACTGTGTACAGTGTTCTCCTAGTTCTCAGCAGTGTGTTTTGAAGCCCCCTGGAAGCTTGGGAGCAAGAAATTTATATCAGAGCAACCATACATTAATGAGGTTAATTTGGTTCTGTTATATCAATAGAATATAGTTTTTAAATCACTTAGCTATCTTGTTCTCCATCTCCCAATTACAGATTTAGAGCACTTCCCTTGGAGTAAATATACTTGTCCATTTGGTTATATGAAGGCAGCTCTGGAAAAGGTCTGGTAATATGGAAGATTAAAACTACTGAATATAAAACACTGGTAGCCTAAACCACCTTGAGCCACTCTGACTTGGTCTTCCAGTCTGGGCATGACTGATTTCCTGGTTTGTGGTCGGGTACACACAGCTTCACTTCTCAAGCACAAGGCAAAGACAAAATGCAGGGGAGCAGTAAAGCAAAGTATTCTCCCTGTATCCTTTGTGCATCTGAGTGTATCCACCAAGTGGTTGTATGTTACCAGTGAACTGTAATTAGGTCTTTCTAAATAAAACTAATGAAACGCATGAGCTCGGTGATCTCTTGGGACCTCCTCAGTTCTAAAATTCGGTGATTCTGTAGCTCAAAGTCTACTTCAAAGGGTTACCTTGAAAAAAAAATTTGTAAAGCTTAAAGTGCCATAAAATTGGAGATTTTTTCCTCACTACGATTATTTTCCAAGGCCAGGGATACTCAGGAATTGACCACACTACCTTTTCTAGTAATTGATGGAATACTATATATTCTTTCATTCGAGTTTTAAAGATCAAAAAGTGGCATCCTGTTATCATTGTGGTCATCTTTTACTTAAAACCTCTATCTCTTTGGTTTTATTAATGGAGAAACCGCTTTCAAAGCAAGCAGAATGGAATATGTATCTACCTTTGCTTTTTGATAGGTGCTGAAAAGGTACTGCTCCATGCGTTTGATGGCCGCCCCTCTGTAGCCATGGAAGGAGTGAAGGCAGGATACTTTTTTTCAGTTCCTCCTTCTTCTGCGAAGAGCGAACAGGTGAATTCTTTCACTGGACTTCACTGGACTGGACTGGATTGTAATCTACCAGGCAGGCTTTATTTGACTTTCCTGGTATTGTTAGGTGCTGCGTGAAAGTTGAGCTTAAATTGTATAATACTTGCCTACCGATATCTGTAGACTTATATTTAAAAAATAAATGCACAGAGAAATTAAGAAAAAGGAAAGATTTTCTTGTTTTTATTATTTGTAAGAGAATTCATATTTTGCAGTTATGTCCAACAGTACTAGACGTATTTTAAGGAGAAAATTCCATGCCTTTTTTTTTCCCAGTCACTCCTTGATAATCAAATGATTTTTTTTCTTCTTGGTTAAAAATCCCAGGAGATGGAAATTCTGTTATTATAATTTAAAAAAGTAATTAATTTAGCATTATCAGTGTATCACATGATAATATTTTCCATGCTGTGGTAGCATAATTGGATGCTGAATAGAAAGAAATCATTCCTGGGGACCATGTAATCCCAGTTCTGATGTTACCAATATCACAAAACCTTTGAATATTGTGAATACAATAGGTAAGAAAGGAGCACTGAGAGATGACAGTAAATAAAGAAATACTGTCTCAGTGGGAATGTGATATTTGATGACTCACTAGGGGAGCCCCTTTGCTATTACTGCCCTGTTACTGCTTTAGGAAATACTGTTTAGTATCTAGTACAAGGAGCTAGATTTGGGGACAGAAAATCTAGGTTTAGCCATGGCCCCACTACTGAATAGCTGTATGACCTTAGACTTGTTTCTTCATCTGTAAAATATAACACTTGCCCTGCTCCTTCAGAGTTGTAATAGGGATGAAAGGAAGTAACTTAATGGAAAGAGCTTTGCATATAGTAAAGTGCTACCCAGCAATAACTATTAAAATGGATAGTAAATATATTAGGATTCTAATATTTTCAATGCAGGCATAGGATCCATGTACCTTATATTTACCTTACTCATATTTTGATAGTTAACTAGTTTTTATTTCTCCTTTTAGAAGCAGAAACTTATAAAGCAGCTGCCTTTATCTTCTATATGCTTAGAAACAGATTCACCTGTGCTTGGACTAGTAAAACAGGTAAATGACACTTCCATATTAAAATTCTCAGGGATATTTGCAATTCTCATGTATTTTTAAATTATAGTTTAAATACAGTATTGAGGAGATTGGACCAAAACTTACCGTAGAGTTTCTCTGTGTTATGTCAGGCCTTTTTTATTTTCATGTTATTATACCATGAGAGTTCTGCTATGACCTGGAGTTTTTACTAATTCATGTGGAATTTCTGCCTTTTTGTTGTAAAAGGCCATAGAGACATGATGAAATAACAGAGAGATAGCTAGGCTCAGTCAGGAAGACCTGAATTCAAGTTCCACATCCTACACATCCCTGGCGCTGTGACCCTGGAAAAGGCATCCAACCTCTGTGTCCCAGGGAGCTCTCTAACTCCAAGAGCAGTTAGTGATCTGCCTTGGTAAAGAGCATGTCTCTGCCGAGTGCTCCCTGAGCTGATGAAACACAGGTTTGGGCTCAAAGCAGCAGGACAGAGATAGATGATGGCATAAATAGCCCCCATCCCCCATGACCCTCTACCACTTCACTTAGTATACCTTGGAACTTAGAAGTGCCCAGGGTCAGAGATGAAGGATATAAACAGAAATACTCAGCAACATTCTCTCAAGTACTTATAGCATCATCACCAAAAGAAACTTCACAAAGCACCCATATGTGAATAAATGATGCACTGTTGGAGAATGTAAGGAGCAGCCCAAGCAGATGTGGTCTCTTTCACAGGCTTTCCATGTTCTATCTAGAAGCATCTATACTGCCCAGCTTTTATGCCAGCTGCCCAGCTTTTATGACCAAGCATACAGCTCCCCTTTTTACATCGAGCTTGATACGAATAATTAGAAAGCCATGGAACATGGAAAGCCTGTGAAATCTTTTGAGAAATGTTGTATGGTTTTGACATATACATGGGAGATGCTTTGTCAGACAATAGCCTTCATCATTGAACTTTTTTGAATCAAATGCTTTAATTTTAGTCAGTGCACAAACACACTGGGATCTTGTGTCCTCTGTACCTTTTAGTCAGTTATGGGACTGATAATTAAGTCTTCTTAGAATATCATTTATGAAAACCTCCCTTCTTATACTTTCATCAGGCATGTTCTAGATGCCTATGTAATTTATTATCATAGAGATTTTATAAAAATGGAAAAATAAGCTTATGGATTGGTAATCATTTTCTCTGTCACCTTTTTTGGTAATAAAGAAAAGCTATAGAAATATTTATAGACATTTTTCACCTATTCACTATCCTTAAGTGTCCCTGTAATATGGCTTATTTAGTTTTATCGACAAGTTTTTGGTATTTTTTTGTATGTTTTTCTCTCCATTGCTTTTTATTGTTCTGAGGTAGTGCTGCTACCATCTCTCACCATCTTCCATTAAATTTTATAAACAAATTTATTTTCTAATTTGGTTTCTATATTTACCTGCTTGATGGGCCAACTTTCAAGAGTCTCTTAGCCTCCTTGTTGAGATAGATTTTTAAAAACTGGTTAAACTTCTTTAGGAACTGATGATATTGATGTCCTTTAATCTAGTTTTTCATTGTATTAACAGCAATTTTAAAAGTTTTTTCAAAAAGTTGGGTTAGAATTGCCTTATTTGTATAATGTCTTCTCATTTTTCTTCTCATTTGGTATTGATTTTAATCTTTAGCAAATCAGTGGTCTGATTGTATATAAATAGCTGATTCATAAGTGACTCACAAACCAGAAACAAGTTGTTTCATATCGGTTAAAATGAGTTGACTATTTTTGGTAAGGTTGTTTTGGGGGAACCGGGGAGTTGGAGGAATATTCCTTATAGCTAATGTCTTCCAGCTCTTTTTAAAAAAATAGTTAATGATACATGTTTGAAGCTTCTGTGTGATCTTCAAGCTTTTGACTTTTCTCATTGCTTAGCCTTGAACCTTATTGTCCAACAAGGTTTTTTTGCTATCCTTCTCTGTACCCAACTTTACACTGAAACCACTGAGTATACTTTGATTTAATTTGAATGGGTCTTAGGTTCTTGATCAAATTTCTCTTCATTCTTTGCTACAACGGTTGTACAAAAACTGCAGTTATCTTCATGTGGAATTTTTCCCTACACTCATCATGAACACTGTAGTATGAGATGATCAGGTGTTCCATGAAATGATATTTCTTGTTGTCTTTGAGCATATGTTAAAAACAAATCTGATAACTCTTAATAGCCACATCTTAATTTGTCTTAAACGTCCCCATCACTGCAGAAGCAGAAAGGAGTCATTTTGCACTTTGTTTCATAAATAGCCATAGCTTCAGAATTCATCACTAAGTGGCCAGGATACTGGTGTGGGGCCTCTCCGTGCCTAGCTAGGCTGGCCTTTGAAAAGCAGACACAGCCTCTTGCTGGGACTCTACTTAAAGCTTGGCTTGCGTGGTAGAACCTGCCTGTTCCTGCATTCTACTAGCATCAAAGTAGGACTTTGTACAGCTCAATATTACAGTTGTTCGGTGTATTTCCACTGCGTTCATTGTAATTTTATTTTTAAATTCTCTAGTAAGTACTTGCTGATCCCTAGTGTTGTTTTCAGGCAGAGCATGCTTTTGCCAAGGGCAGTAGCATGTTTGAAAATAAAGGACAATGGCTTGATTTTTGCTTTCAGTGAAAAGCAGCACCATGCTATCTGAAGTTTCTCTTGCTTGTCTTGTTTCCCTCGAGTCCCAGAAATCTGGGGCTGTTAGATGTCCTAGCTCATCGGGCCTTTTCTTGCTGTGTTACAGGAGCGGAATGAACCTAGGAACATTTCCATTTCTGCAGAATTCATTGCCAAGGTGAAAGGGATCTCAGTGGAAGAAGTCATAGAAGTGACAACTCAGAATGCTTTGAAACTGTTTCCCAGACTCCAGCAAATGCTTCAAAAATAACCCACCAGATTTCCTCCAGAAAAATATGCCACCAGGTGGCAGCATTGAAGGAAAATAGATCTGACCAAACAAAGACCATGGTCTGACTAGGGGCCACCAGCATGGAGCCCTGAGAACTTGCAATTAATATCAGTCCAGTTTATGGAAAGTAAACGTGACTGGATGGAAGCTGTGTGTTGTTTACTGTATGTTGTTTAAAAGTCAGTCAGATGCTTAGGGTGTGGGTGCAAACAAATGCTGCTGCTGTTACTTCTGCTGCTACTTTCTCCAGTGCCTCAAGGAAAAGTGGTATTGTTTATTCGGGGTAAAGGAGTTCATGCAAGGAGAGGCAGGCACTGTATAACCTACTTTGGTTAGTGCTTGGCAAGTGTCATACCCAAATGTTAACTCATAAATGTCTTTTTTGTTTCAGTCTGAATTTTGTCACATTTCACATTTGTTTCATGTAGGTTTAGAAAAGTTTGATTTTAAATATCAATGCTTTTTTATTAACTACAGCAATGATATATTTTCATATTTATAATATGAAATATACATATGTTACGGAACTTACAAATTTGTATTTTTCCCAAAAGAATTGTGTAATCACCAAAATTATTATTGCCAAATTGCCATTTGATTCTATAAAAATTGGTATATATGTATGTACTTATTCTATAAAGAATGTGAGCCAGAAATAGGAGATATCCATTTCCTAATAAGCCTATCAGAGAGCCTTGCCCATATGTGGTACCAGGACACATAAGATGATCGTGTCCTTTTGATCTGTTTTTTTACTTCCGGTAATCTCAACTGCCTCTTTATTTTGTAGTGATCTGGTGAGGAGGAAGTAATACACGTGAACCACTTGTAAATCACTACAGAAATTTCAATTTACATTTATATATAAACTGATAGAGCAAAAGATATCTGATCTTTGTATTTTATGTTACTACTATGATTATTCCTAAGATAATTGTCATCAGTTTTTTATTATCAGTTATTTGTTAACCTGATGGGTTATGTTAACCTTTAGATGTCACTGTCACTCATAAAGTCCCATAAGACAGTGTTTACAGAATCCTAGATGTTCAGAATGGGAAGGATCTAGAGGTTTTCTAGCTTATATGTGAAGACTTCCAGTGAGGAAAAAGATAACCACCTCTTAGGGAAACCCACCACTTCTTGATGTAGTTCATTCCACTTTTGGATAGTTTTCATTGTTGGGAAGTTTTTCCCATTTGTCAAGCCTAAATTTGCTTCTCTGCCACCTATACCCATTGCTCCTACTCCTGCCTTCTGGGACTTAAGATGAGTGATCCCCTTTCCACATGACACAGTCCTTCAGATAAAGATGGCTGTAATGTTTCCAAGAAGCTTTCTCTGTTCCAGGATAAACAGCCCAGTATATAGGAAGTTCCCCAGTGCTTTAACATACTGACCTTCCTTCTCTGGATATATTAGAGTACTTTTTAAAATATATTATCCACAGCTGAACACAATACTCTAGAGGTTTCATTAGGACAGAGAATAATAAAGACCATGGACCTCCCTCATTCCTCATTGAATAAGATCACATCTTTTTTGGAGATTTGACTCAGAGAGAGCTTGCAGTTTACATTTGTGCTTCATGATCCAACTCAAGCCTTTTATGAACATCCCAGATCCCACTGATTTCTTCTTTCTCTACGGCATTTATTATATGCTGCTTTACACTATTCGTCTTTCTGCTTCATGGCCCTGAAGAGAAAGTTTAGACTCCTCACTCTCCCTCACCCCACACATCCAATCAGTTGTCAGATCTTATCGTCTATATCTCCACAACACACCTTTTCTCTACTAACACTAAGTCCAGGTCCTCATTACCTCTCTCCCGCATCATTCCAGTAGTCTCCTAGTTGGCCTCACTGCATCAAGTTCCCACCACTCCAGTTTAGCCTCCACACAGCTGCCAAAGTGATTTTCCTCAAGCTCATTCCCCTACCCAGTAACTTCCAATGTGTACTCTCTAGTGACTCTAAGATAAATTATAAACTTTGGCTCCTCACAACCTGGACCCAACTTATCTTTCCAACTTCATTGGATACCCCCACAATACCCCTACACACCCTGCCCATCGTTCTCACTCTTCAGACTGATCTCTGTCTTCACCACATGGGCCTCTGTATCTCCTGTTTCTGTGCCTTTTCAGTAGACATCCCCTGCGCCTACCTAGGATGCATTCCTCCATAGTCCCCTCATGATATACTTCTCTTCCTCCAAGCTGCAACTCCAACACTGCCTTCTATATGAAGCCTCTCCTAATCCCCTCCCAACTGCTAGTGCTTTCTATCCCAAACTACTTAGTATTTACTTTGTGTTTGTTAGCATTTATTTTATATTTCTAAGTATATATAATATAGTGTATGTATATCTAAATGTATATGTGTATATGTATATACATACACAGACACACATATGTCCTCCCCCCTTAGCATGTAGGCTCTTTGAGAGTAAGAACTTGAATTTTTTGATTTCCCAGAGCCTGGCTAGGAGCTTAATAAAGGTTTGTTGATGGATACCAGCAGAATGCAAGCATTGGCAGACTCTACCAAGCTAAAAAGGCAAAGTACAATCTCAATATCAGATTGTGTCTGCTGTCTGAAGGTCTGCTTACCAAAGTACAGAAAGGCTCATCACTAATAGGTTAACCCTTAGGGGATGAATTCTTAGTCATGGTATCCTGTAAAAGACATGAGAAAATACAATATTACCTTCATTCCTGTGTAGCTCCCTTCTGCTTCAAGGATGGTGGCAAATTGTTGGAATGGTGGAATAGAGAGGGCTAAGACTAACATGTTTTTCGATCATCTATAAGCATTAATTTAATGTTGGTTTTCAGAAAGTGAGATCCTTGTTTAACAACCAAATAGATAATCTATTACAGGAGGAACTTAACTGTTGATATTGACATCCTTGCTCTCAGTGACAAAAACCAAGAGACAAATTGCGGCTAAACAGAAGGTTGACTCATGTCCTCCTTGAAGAGGCAAAAGTAAGTTCTTCAATGGAGTTAGTTTTATCATATTCCTGAAGGCAACAAGAGGCATCATTTCATGAGACACTTAGTCATTTGTTTTGCACTGCTTAGGATGAGTGTCAACAAAAAGACCACCATGAAAATAATTATAGCATCGGCTGTTGCAGAGGTTGAAGGGGTTCACCAGTGAAAAGCAGGGCAAGATCCTTCAGATTAAGGCAATGTATACATTGATACTTGGTGGTTGTTGTGTTCTTCATTGCCGAAGAAGACTATGCCATCAGAGGAGTGATGATGTAACTTGCACTTGACTTTGTTTTGAGTGAGGGAGGGCTGTGCAGGTCACCAGCCTCACTTATCCAGAGCCATCTGAATCCAGTGACCAGATAATTCATCAGGATGACTAGAGATGACCTAGGATGCACTGGGAGACCTTAGGCCCTTTAGGTCTTTGAAGGGACTCAGGGTAAGGCAACACACATTCATTGAATAGGCTTGTTTAAGAAATAGCCAGGGCACAGCCCCCTTAATGAGACCAAGAAAAAGAAACACATCAGGCTGGGAAGGAAACAGTAACAGTTACTATTGATAATCACTCTAAAACTAGGAGGGTCCAGAAGAGCCCTTATATATGAAAGTGAATGTTTGGGAAGACTATGGTTCAGGATTAAGAAATGAAAGAGGCCAGAGATTTGTAAACTAGTCAGTATCTTTCTTTAAGCCAGTTGGAAGGCCCTGGATACAACATCAAATAGTTTTGCAGAAAATGAACAGGTTTGTGTGTTATAAATGTTTGTTTACTACTGTTCAACCTTGGGCCGTTCTCCCATCATTTAAGTGAATGGGAACCACACGGGCAGGTGGTTGAGTACGGACATTTCAAGAGGGAAAAGGACACAATCTAAGAGGTGACCGAGAAACATGAGATTCAATGATTAGATGGAGAAATGGGGGCTAGGAAAATCTCTCTCTACATGCCTTGGAACCCACTCTACTGTTCTACTAACTTGGAAGGAACTCTGGGGAGCTATTGCAATCCTATTCGTAGCAGGACATGAGTCAATCTAGGAAGCAATCAGAGACCAGAATCGAAGGTATTTCCCACCAACAGAGAGGTGATTAAGTAAAAGCAGCTGTGGGAGTCATCAGTACCCTGAGTCTCAAGTTCTCCCCACTGACTGGATATTGGCCCTTTGGGAGGTCATGAATGAGAAATTAACTGAGGGACACTTACTAGTTACCAGTGAGAGAAATCATCAATGAAGTCTGACTCAAAGTACCTGAGCCATAGAACTTCCTGCCTATGAACTGGTTCAAGGGCTACCTTGGCTTGGGAGGAGCAGTAGACATGCAGTTCATGTGGTGGTTATTGTAATATATTTGACTGTATACCTTTGGAGTCTTTGGTTATAAATAAGGAAGTATATACAATTAAACCATTCCTGCTTGATCATTGTCCTAGTGTGACTTTATTAAAACATATTAACAGAAGAGGGCAAACTCAAGAGTTCAAAAAATTAAATCCACACACTTCATCCATAGAGTACCCTATAAGAATTTGCTGCTACCTTAAAAAAAAGAACTGGTGCAGAGGAAAGAAGTAGACATTTCTCTGAGAACTATAGAGAACATCAGTGATGGGCAACCTACATAGGAACCAAACTGAGAATGGAATTGCCAGTGCCTGTTTATTATTATTGAAAAGTGTCATGCAAGTGACCAGAAGTGCCTTCTAGTGGCTAAATACTTAGTAAGCATCCAGTTATGGTGCTGAATAGATACAAAATTTATGGTCCCTTCCCGTCACAGAACTTACAGAAGCAGATAATAACGCCTGACTAGCTCTGCGATTGCATCATTGAGTATTCCTTCCATTGACAGTTTACAACCCATACAAGTCTTTGCATTCTGAGTAATTATTATTCATGTTCTTCCATAAATTTGCTAAGAGGACCTACTTAACATACTAAAATCTTTCCTTTAGGTCTTTTTACCTAAAGGAGAATTCTTGCAGAAACTGGACTGTCTATTATCCTTTACTCTAGCCAAAGAACAGTTCACTGTAACAAATCATTCATCTTCACAGTGATATCTCTCAGGCCATTTTTTTTCACTTTAAAGAAGCTTTAATTGATGGTTCTAGGAAATGTTCCACTGATCTGTGTTCTGAAGTCTATCTCCATTGGTATTATTTATCATTTTTTAAAATTTTATTTTATTTTTCATTTTTAACACAGTTCACATCACAAAAAACAATTCCAACTTTTGGTCAGGTGATACTTCTTTTTTTACAATATAGACCACAAAAGAATTTTTTTAGAACAATAATCAACTGAGACACAAATAATATTTATGTTGCTAACTTCACAAGTTCTTGACCGAATTGTCTCCACGGTATCACTAAGAATTAAAGGACCCTAACTTATTGTTGTTGGTCTAAAATCCTAAGCCTAATAACTTAATTTTATACTTAACCTCAGATGTTCCCCTACCAACAATCTATAATTTGATAGATCTGGTATCATGTTTACAAATCTTTTGACTATAGGAAATTGTCACTAAGAGTAGGGACATTGCAGGGAACCGATATCTCCCCAACTTCATGTCAATTCCAGGCAGGAGTAGATTGTCAACTTGCATTCAGTCAGGTTTAAAGTCTGCCAGGTGTCAGTGCTGTCAGGCCATTTCTTACATGCAGTTCCATCTTGTATCTTTTCATCTCTCTTTACATCACCTACAACTTTGATTTCCCAAAGTTTGTGGTGTTCTAAGGTTTATAACCATGTAGTACCATTAGAAGAACTCATGGTTCATTGACAGCAAATAACGCCAGAGCCAGAACTAGTATGGGATAACTAGGGGTATGTCACAGGCAGGGATATGGAGAGAAGAATACCTTTTCTGCCCCAATGCAGATTCTCCCTCACCTTGCCCAGGCTGAAACTCTTCACAGAATTAAGGACTTCACACCCTCTCTGGGAACTGCCTTTCAAAGTTTCATGGCACTAACTAGCCTAGGACTCACATAGAGTAGGTCATTTGGGACCAGCATGGGATCAGGGATGGAAGAGGGATCAATGAGATAAGAATTAGTGAGATGGTGATTGAGATGTCTAGTGAGACCCTATCCTACTCCCACAGTAAATTTTATGTATATAATGAGGATATTACTGCATTATAGTGTGTGTATATATAGATAGATACACACATATGTGTATGTATGTACATATATACACACACATTTATGTATATGAGGATATTATTGCATTATAGTGTATATATGTGTGTATGTGTGTGTGTGTGTGTGTGTGTGTGTGTGTGTACGTATATATTTACACATATTGGTTGATCGGTCGTTGTCCTTCGTTCTCAAAGAGGACCAAAATGACATCGCCATTATAAAGTCAAGTTTCGGTGTGTCCAACTGTGGCTGATTAGACCAATATGAGCTCAAAATGCTCTACCACAGGTTAGGCACAGATAATCCTTGTGAACATTTCGGGTGGTTACTCCAAATACACACATCTTATGTTCCATTTGTGCTGTTTCAATTCTGCTTTGTTCGTAGAGCACAGCACCTTTTCTTATGTGGACACACCATGCTGAACAGTCCTGGGCCAGTGTCTCCCATGTCATACAATCAAATCCAAAGTTCTTGAGGGAGACCTTGAGAGCGTATATAATGAGGGTGTTGTTGCATTATGGTATATGTGTATGTGTATATATACATATATATACATTTATGTGTGTGCATATATATAACATACATATGTGTGTATATTACATACATTTATATATCACACACATTCACAGCCTATAGAAGGCTGCCACAGAGATAGGAAGACATGAATTCAAGCTCTGCTTCTGACACAGAGTAATTATATATCTTCCAACCTGATCCCACCAGAGTCCTTCCTCCTTTGCTTCAGCCTGCCTGCCGCCATCCTACCATATACCAGAAGGCCTAGAGGAGAACTCTTTCCCCCAAGTCTAACCTGCTCTGATCTTAGATCCTGCTAGGATCTCCCCTTCACCTCAGTGCTCCTACCAATACATCATTTCTTTTCCTCCTTTCCAATTTGACCCTTATTATTTCCTTACCCCTTCTATCTTACCTTCAAGCCATTCCTCTGTGGATTACCAGGTCTTTTCTCTACTCTGCTTCTGAACCCTCCTCTATGTGCAGTTTTCCCTAATTAATGAACTCCTTCTCTTAAGGTGAGTTCTTTGAGAGCAGAAACCATCTTGCTTTCCTATTTCTATTCTTAGTACTTGGCACATAAGAAGTACTTAATCATTTTTTTTTAATGCATTCAGCCCTTTCCAGTTGGAAAGGCTCCAAGTGTTGGCCTAACAAAGGACTGTGCATGTCTATCAGGGACTGGCCTGAGTTCAGCACTGGGTTGACTATAGGGTGATATATTTTTTGGTTACAAAAACCCATGAATATCGTTGTCTGGATTATAAGGGCGTCGAAGTCTATTTCATTGGAGAAAATAGTCATACTGAGGAAAAGATAGATCTCTGAAATATGTAAAAAGTACAACTTCATTCAATGTTTACCACTGACAACCATTGGAAACCTATTTTTACTTTAGGAGATAATTGTCATGGATTGCTGTTCCAAAAATTTCATGGCCTCCGACCAAACTTCTAGCCATGAACCCCTGCAAACTTAGCTAAGGCTGGTCCTTGGATGGCATCTACACAGGTCACCTGACCATTTTAATACCATCTGAAATCATACCACTGAAAATTTATTCAATGTCCATAATGTGAGTAAAATTATTACTGGGAGTTAGATGATGCTCTTGGAGTCAAGATAGATAGAGAAAAGGTTATGTGAATGAGGGTACTGTAAGAGCCATGTTTGAAATGAAAAAAGGAAATGACTCCAATACAAGAAGTGATCACATCCTCTGAGTGTGATGAAGCAACACGTAGATACACAGTCACATCATTACATCTTGTTACATACAGAAAGTGGAAGGGAAGGTGGGAGGGCAGAGGGACATCATCTCATCTAATACTTTTATTTTAAAGATGTGGAAACTGAGGCTGAGTGACTTGGCCATGGTCACACAGAATAGCAAACAGCAGAGACAACATTCAAACTCAAGTTGTCAGACTCCAAATCTAGTAGTCAACATATTTCCAAAATATTTATCTTAGGCTCACACCTGAACAAAAGCCTCCCAGGTATCTGTGAAGACCTGCTGACTTGTTATTTCAATAAATCTGTCCCTACTCCTTACTCCTAGCAGGGCTACGCCGTCTGAATTCTATTAATTGCTTCCTCCTTCCAGGTAATAGGCAGTGTGCTACTCAGATGGTCAGCATCACCTGCTGAGTCTTTTTGAGACCTGGAGGGGAAAAGCCCTTTCCAGTTATCTTCCCAACTGCCATCCTCCTCTCCAACTTCTCCTGAGCCAAATTAAGACCAGGCAAATTATTACCCTTAGATTCAGAGAGATCCTAAAGAAAGCACTAGAATCAGGAGGTTCAAGTCTTAAACAAGAGGATAAAGGGTCAAAACATAAGGGTTTGAATTCCACTAACTGTTAGAACAACAAAAGTTCCTCCAATACACAGGAATGCTCTTCTGTTCAACTGAGAATGTTCTTTCTCTCTCCCCAACCAAAAACTTCCATCACACTTCGTTTAAACCTGTTCTTTGTTGCCCATCACACTTTGTATCATACTTGTGTATAGGTTTTCCCTCTTCTCTCTTCTCCTTCCCACCCCACACAAGTAAAATGGAATGGAATGCAAGGAATAAAAAGAAAAATCAGTGTCAATGAGCTTTTACTGAATTATTCCACAATTCCAAGCAGGAGAGTGCTTGTTAGATATTCAGTTATTTCCATTGCTGCCCCTTTCCTTTTTGTTGCTTCTTTCTTCCTTTTCTCAATCATTGTAGCCTCTTCTATTGACCCCTGCCTTCTTCTGATCACTGCTACCATCTCCCTCTTCTGCTCTTACTTAAAAATTTTTTTAATCAAATATATTTTGTTTTTCTGTCACCTTCCCTTGTAAGAAAAATAATCTGAAAAGGGACGGGAAAAGCAGCTCAAAATTAACCAACACGTTAACTGAGTCTGATGGTATATGCAAAGTTCTATATCTCTGCAAAGAAGGGAAGAAAGTACATTTTCTCCTTAAGCTTGATCCCTATAATTACCTAGCATTCAGCTTCATTTTTGTTCTTGTTTTTTCCATTTCCATTATTGTAGCCATTGACTATTCTTCTTCTGGCGTTCTCATCCTTTTCTGTGTTCTTCAGGTTCAGTGTTTCTTAGAGTTCAGAAATAATTCTTTTTAAGTTCACATGATACAATTTGTTTAGCTATTCTTTGATCACTTTGGATCTATTTGGTTTTGAGTTTCTTGCTACCACAGAAAGTGTTGCTGTCGATATTTGGGGGTAGATTTTCTGTCCTTTTCTTCTTTTGAGGTATAGGCTTAACAGTGGGATTTCTGAGTCAAAGGGAACAAACATTTTAGTCATTGAGCGTAATTATGAATTGGCATCTATTACATATGAGCCTTTTGTGCATTCATATCCTGCTCTTTTTATTGGTTTATTCTGATATTCAAAGAAACTCAATTTGATATCACTGTCCAGCTTCTAAAGCAGCTAGAGGATTCATGAATTAACAGGGTCCTAAGTTTGAATATGGGGCTTGAAGCAAAAATGTCAGAAAGGGACCTTCACCTATTATCACATTATATCCAGTGACACTTGGGCAGTGGGAAAGCATTTTTGAACCGTAGTCATGCCTACAGGAATTAATAATGAAGGGAATAATATTAGAGGTTAAGGAATATTTCATTTCCCAATTTCACTAGAATCCAGTAAATCCAATGGGCATAAAATTAGTTTAGGGTATCATGCAACTGTGGCTTGACCACATGACAGTCTGGTTGGATCAGGGGTTCCACATTTTTGGGAATCCTTTGGCTTGGCTGTGACCTAGAAGTGAAATTGGTGGTGGTGGTGGTGGGAGAGGACAAAGACATGGCTAGCCAGAAGAACTGAGATTCACATGCATATAAGCAAACCCTGTCTATCATTCCTCTTCTCCACCAATCATCCCAACAAAGGTAGTAACAACAGTAGTTGTAATAATTCACATTTGTATGCAGTCAAAGAATCCTGACCCTTACTAATACATGAAAATGCTCTCTCACAATAACCCTATGAAGTAGTTAGTACAAGTATGCTCATTTTAGAGATGAGGAAACTGAAACTGAGAGATTAAGTGATTTATTCAGGGTTACATGCTGCTCTCCTCCCCTCTTCTTCACCCACCTCTTAAGATATCCTCTATCCTTGTAACGTGGGGTACTTGCCTGTAGACAAGGACATCCTGAAGCCAGCTCTGACTAATTCATGAGAGTCCATTGATAAATTTTCACCGTGAGTATTTATACCTCAGAAATGGACAGACACTACAAATTAGGGCTTGATTGTTTTGTTGATTTTGATATTTAAAATGATGAAGAAAATCATAATGCAGATTGAATTTAAAGCTATGTTGCGGGCTTTTTTTGTTTATTTGTTTTTGTTTTGTTTGCTAGATGCTCAGTTGTTAAAATTTACCACAGAGGGGCCATTACTTGAAGCCTGAACAGATATTTTCTACCTAGTTCCAGTCTACTTCAAGGAAGATTGGGAAAACCCACTTTGATCCATGTGTAACTGAGGGGCTTGCACTATGAGAAAATAAAGAGATCCCTAACTAGCTGTTGAGCCAGAAGAATTTGTGACTCAAGAATAATTCAGAAACAAGTTACTGGACTCTTAAAAATTCTTTCCAATCTGGCTATGAGGGAGGACTACTTTGGGAAAGGAGTAGTTGGCCTATTCCACCATCTGGCCTTCATGTGGCTATGAGCACATGGCTACCTCTTTCTCTTTGTGATTAATAAGATTGACTGGTTGTGATCTTGTGAGTTTCACAAGGTTCTAAGCCAGGGGTGGGGAAACTGCAGCCTCCAGGCCACATGTGACCTTCTAGGTCCTCATGTGTGGCCTTTTGACCTAGTCCAAGTTTTACAGAACAAATCCTTTTATTAACAGGATTTGTTCTGTGAAATTTGGATTCAGTCAAAGGGCTGCATTTGAAGACCCTAAGAGGGCTACTTGTAACCTCCAGGTCACAGGCTTCCCACCCCTGGAATCGTTCTGGAAAGCCTGTGATGTAGTAATTGCAATGTCCCTGGAGAGCAATGGTAAATGTCAGAGAAAGCAGCTATAGTGGAGTGGAGTGGAGAGACACATCCAGAATAGATATGGATGTGGAAAGTCAATTATGTGAGAAAGGAATTAGCTTCAGAGAGCATCACCACTTGAGACCTCCACAAATACTGCCTGTGGACTCAAGAAAGAATAATTCCAAGAGTCGTAAGTTACCCTTTGGAACATGAATATGGCCTAGACAAGTGCCTCACTAACATTGTACTTCAAGTTTGAGCCCATGGACTTGTGTTCATTTCTGCAAAAATAATGCCCTAGGCTTTGGGAGTTAATGTTTTATGCCTTCAGGTTTTTGCTATTCTAATTTTGCCTTTGCTAAAAATTACCCAGGTTCATACAGATTGTTAATGGGACTAGGAGGGGTTCAGGAGCAACAGTATCAGAAGCACAGCCCCACAGGGTTGCTCTTAGAATCTTGAGACTAGTGTAGCAGCAAGCACCCCGACACATCCAGGATGGCCTGCTAGCACAGGTTCTTAGATCTGCTTTTCTAAAAGGAAAGCAACTTTTGAGGGGCCAAAAATCTTCTTTAATCACAAGTACCAACAGAGAAAATACAAGCAGAGGAATAAAGACCAACAGATGGGGTTTCCAACTGTCTGACCATAAGCAGTACATACATCACAGATCAGCAGACAGATCCAATTGTCTGACCATTACTTACATACATAGTTACCAGAGAGAGAAGCACCAATATCTGGGTTTTCAAAGCCAGGGGGCTCTTCAATGGCTACTCAAGAGTCTCATCTGGCACACAAACCTTCTTCCAAAGTGTAAGCCCCAAAGCAAAAACTCACCTCAGAGTATATATATGCTTTTCAGAATTGAGGGCACAACCCTCATGACCCAGAGCCTCATTAACAGTTAACAAAAGGTGTGGGTCTTCCTACAAAACAAAGCTCTCCTAATCAAGCTTCCCTTAATGGGCTCTGCTTGAGGCCCTTTAATGGTTGGGGAAGATCTTTTAACTCCCATTAACATTACAAGTAGTTAGTTCTCTCTCCAGGGACCCAATCAATCAATGAAAATACAAGTTTGAGGAGGGACAGGAGGGAGTGTTATATCTTCTTGTTCCTTTCAGGACTGCCCTTAAACCTGTGCAAGAAGTTTGGGGTAGAAGAAAGAACACAAGGTGATGTTTCCCCGTTTTTTTCTACTCCCTTGGGTTGGTACTGATTTTTTCTTACTACTAAGATCTCTGTATCCACAAGAGAGGCTATAATTCACTTCCTTTTAAGCAGAGTTTGATTTTATTTGTTCTTTTTTTTTTTAAGCTCAGAAGAAAGATCAAGAATGGAAAGAAAAAAATATTTAAAAAATGTTCCCTTTGGAATTCAATAAAAAAATAGAACCAATGAAGCCATATTTCACAATAACCATGACCTAGAATAGACCCTGGAGAAAATTCTGAGTAGATGACAACATCAGGCCAACTCTTATTTTTATAACCCCATTTTCATTACTGTATGCATCTGATATTGAGTCCAGTTCCAAATTCTAGGACTCTTAACCTTCTGCTCCAGCATTTACACTCCCACCTCTGAAACCTGGGATTGTTGGTGTAAAAAAAAATTTAACTCTGGGCTTCAAAAGTATTACATAGATGATTTGATAAACTAATCTAGGTTGTGCTCATGGCCTCTCTTGGGTATATGAACTGGATGAAAATAGTACTGGAAGCCTTTCAAGACTGGTAAGACTTCCTGGATCTTGTGCTTTTATATAGCTTTCAGAGAAGCCAAGATCAATTTTGCATCATGAGAGATCTGAGGAGTAACTCAGGGGAAGACCTTTGATCCTAGGTCAAAGTTTCAAGTCTTTAACACCTGTTTCCTCTATCCTTCTTTACAGGTATGGAACTGGACTATCGTTTTTTTAATTTAAAACAATTTTTAATTTATATATTTTGTTTTTATTTGACCTATATTTCCCAATATATGCCTCTCCCTCCCAGAAAACCATCCTTTGTTACAAGGAATAAGAGAAAAAGAGGAAATAAAAACACAAAAGTTTGCCCAAGTAACAGGCTCTTAGAAAATTAGAATGTACAAACCAAAGTGAATAACTCAGTGAGACTATAAAATATAAAAACTTTTCAGCAAATTATACAATAGTTTGAAAAAGTCTGATAATATATGAAGTTTTCTATACCCTCAGTTTTCTACCTTTATAAAAAAGGGGCAAATATCTTTCTAAAAAATATATATTTCAAGTTTAATATGGTAATACCAACATTGCCCTGTTTGTTCATGATTCCTTATGAACTTCCTTCTACTCTCTTCTATTTTTAATGATTCATTAATGTTCTTTTCTACCTTTTTTATTAGCACTGTCACTACCTCTGTGTCCGCTTCAACTTCTGACTCTTCTAATAAATATAGTTTCACAAAGCTACTCTAACAGCAGCTGTATCTAGAAATCTCTGTCCCCCTGGCCCATTGAAATGTTAAGGGAATTTGAAGATCTGCTCTGTCCTTTAATAGGCCCATGTGACCTGCTTTGAGCTGTGGCCCAGCCCACAGCTTGAATTACATGAAGCCCATGGTGGGAGGAGCTTGCTAAAAGGGTGAAACAGGAAGAGAAAGTAAGGCAGAGCTGAGAGAGAGCAGGCAGAGCAGAGCAGAGCAGCTAGCCTGAGTGAGAAGGGAGTGATTTTGTCTAAGAGAGCTTGTTTGTGGGGAGACCTGACAGAGGGAAGGCTTGGGGATAGTGGTCCTCCCTCTACTGGTAATGTGTACAAACTTCGTTGTTACTATGGTGAATTGGCTTTCTGGTATCTGAATAAATATCTTGGTTCCATCTTTGAGGAAGAGAGTTTATATTTTACAAATTCACCCTGGAAATATGCCTGCATATCATAGAGGCTGCTGTGGGTATCGCATTGGTGCTACATCCATCATCACCCTATCAAAAGATGATGGGAAGCATGATTCATCGTTACTCTTCTGAGGTTGTAATTAGCCGTTGTACTGATCATAGTTCTTAAAGTCTTTTGCAGTGTTTTCCTTTATAATGTTAACAGTAATTGTATAAATTGTTCTCCTACAATTTACACAATGGCAACAATATTGTAAGGACAATCAACTTTGAAAGATTTAAGAACTTTGATGAACAAAATGACCAACTGCAATTCCTGAGGACTCATGATGAAACATGTTTCCCACCTCCAGAGAAAGAAGCAATGGCTTCAGGCTTCTTTTTTTTCCTGGACATAACTGACGTGGGAATTTATTTCACTTGGCTATACATATTTTGATAGATTTTATTTTTCTTATCGTCTTGAGGGGTGGAGGAGGAAGAAAGGGGAAGAAGAGAATTTAAAAAAGAAATAAAACTGAATAATTTTTTTTTAATTATCCTGGTTCTACTCACTTCATTCTGCATCAGTTCATACAAACCCTTCCAGGTTTTTCTGAATCTGTCTTTTTTATCATTTCTTATAAGTTAGTAATATTACATTATATTCATGTACATTCAGGCATTCGTCACTTGATGGGTAAGCATGTTGCTTCCACTTCTTTGCTATAAAAAAAAAAATGCTGATATGAGTATTTCTGAACATGAGTCCTTTGCCTGTTTAAAAAAAAAATCTCTTCAGGGTATAAGCCCACTAGTGATATTATTGGGTCAAAGGGTAGCGTATGTTAGTGACTTTTGAGGCTGAGTTCTAAATTACTTTCCAAAATGGCTGGGCCCCTATACAACTCCACCAGGAGTATATTAGTGTGCATGTTCTCCTATAGTCCTTCTGACAATTGCCTTTTTTTTTTTCTGAGATCACTTTTTTCCTCTGAGACCGTAATTCCAGTCTAGTATCTTCACTCTCAAAGGAGAACTGAATGGTCATCTTCTGCTTTCTACCTCCTACTTCCCCTCCTAGCAGGAAATATTCTCCCTTAGAGAAGGGTGGGGAGAGAAGCTGCTAGAAATATCTATTCTACTTCCTTTCAATTTACACAATACCACACACACCCCCATCCTACATGTTGCAAACAGCCTCATTACATAGGGATTTAAGAGGTGGAGATGAGTATACTCCACACGTAACAGAGGGTTGGAACAGAACACTTCATATGGATGTGGGCATGTACAATTTGACGTCTTAGGGAGAGAAATATGTGTTCGCCCTTGGCTAACAGGCATTCAAGTCAAAGGCTTCCAATTGGTTCCATGGTCTCCATGATGAGAATATGAGAAAGATAAAGATTGTCCTGCACAGAAAGAAATATCTTGTATCTAAGTGATAGGGAGAGAATGCTGAGAAAAAGAAATCTCAAGGTCCTGCTTCAGCAGGAGACATACTAAACTAAAGAGAAAGATGAGGCAAAGGTATTCCCCCAACTGCACTTTCTTAATAAGCCTTATCCATATTAACTGACATGCCCTGCATAAAATTATCCCTCCATTTTCTGATCATGAGATCTATGTTTAAGTATCTTTGGGAGGAGGGAACATGCCAAAGAGAGTTATGTAATAGGAGTATCAGAAAGATTGTAACCCTGAGGAGTATGGGACTCTGAAGGGGAGGTCTGATTACCCTAACAGTGTTTAAACTTGTTTTTGCTTTTTCACTGTGTCTGTTCTCTGTGAACAACACCCATGTCCCAGGATACCTTTTCCCACTCTGTCTTTGAGTTATTTTCATGAGAATGGTGTATTTCTAAAAAGAGAGAGAGAGGAGATGGAGTTGTGTTAAAGAAGATTGGTGACTGACTTCAGAAACACCAACCCCCATTCAGTAAACTTTAAAAGGAGAAGCCAAGGTCTCTATCTCTTTCTCTTTCCTTCTGAGTATGTTTCTTAGGACTCTGCTAGCTTACCAACAGTCTTCCCAACAATAGATAGGATATCTTTTTCCCCTTCCCCTTTTTAGTAGCAGCTATAGTGGCTACATATAAAGCACATGGCAGTTAGAATACGTGCTTATCTAAGTGAGCCTGAAACAGAAGCTCAAGTCCTTTGTTAACGATTTTTAGGAAAGACCTTATATGTGAACAAAATAATTATTCAATTTAAAGATTTTCTCTGAAACCCCAGGGAGGGAGCATAATGAACCAGAGAATTTGAGAAAGAGCTTAAATTCCCCTCTCTGAAGTCAGACTTCCTTAGCACTATATTTATGTCCATGGGAGTGCAAAGCCAGCCTACTGTGGTTGTGATGGGTGCATGTGCTTGGACCCCAATTCTAAAATTACCTTTCTCTCTAAAAATCACATTTCTCGCTAGCCTCAAAACACTATCCCAGGCAGTTTCTCCCCAGCCCAAGGACACAGCCTGCCCCCAGAAACAGCCGTTATCTCTTTTCCTTATACAGTAGCCAGCTGCACCTATAGGACTTATTAGTCTGAACCAGCTGTGTACTGGCTGAATGGGCTGTGTGCTGAGGTCATAATGACATTTGCTAATCACTGACCAGTCATATGTATCCTACACTTAGACATATGTATACTCCCTTACATTTATCTTGTCTAACAAGACATTGATGAGAGTAGTCTGGTATTCCTGAGTCAGCCCTGACCATTAGTTGACTTAGTGACCTTTCAGGCCTAAAACCACACCTCCTTGTAGCCCCGCCCCCCCTTGGGCTATTTCCCAATGAACTGTGGTTCAAATACCTGCGCAGTAGATAACAAAAGTTCACATTCCTTTAAGAACTAACCACTCCTTAGCCACTCCCTAATTCTGCCCTGAATCACTTAGTATATTTGGCACATGTTTTACTACAGAATATCCTATATAAACTTTACCTGTATCCCCTCCAAGGTTGCAGGTTCTCTAAGAACTCTTGCCCACTGAAAAGCGTAATAAATCTTTACCACCTTGACCTTGAGTCCTTGAATTATTTCCCAGATAGCCTACGCAGGGAATTCCAGTCTCAGCTCTATCTCTCCAGCTCTCATCAGTTGGAGGAGCCCTCTTCAGTCAAGGGTGACAGATAGCTCATGTAAAAGTCAAAATATAGAATGCAGTGTTAGAGAAATAGCAAATAATGGAACAGGTAGGTTTGGACTTAATTGCATGAAAGAGAATGATATGAAATAAGCTTAAAAAGGCAGATTTGAACCAGATTGCTAAAGGCTCCAAATGCAAGTTGAAACATTTTCCTGACCTCCAATTTTACACAAAGTAGGGGTGATAAAAGTTACCCTGCCCTTGCCTGGGCAGCTGAACCAAAACAGAACACAAAGAACAGATCATAAACATTCAGGGAAATGTCTACAGCTGTGTTCTTATCTAGCAGGCAATCCCTGGCACATAGTTGTTTTTAGCTAGTAGTTTTCTATCGTGCATGTCAGTAACTTCTACTCAAAACAATCTGTGCACTTTTAATCAGAGAAAGAAGCAATTGTTCTGACTCTTCACTAGGTATATACAAAAAGATTTGTTTTTAGTATAATTCTCTGGGCCTCCTGATTGTCCCTTGCTCTGCCTTGTAACCCTGTGAAAAACTGGACTGCTCTGTCCAACAAAAATAAATGAAGCGAGGACAGAGGCATGTAGCTCATGGTTTTCTTTAATCTGTGGATCAAGTGCTTTAGCATCCAAAATTATTTCCTGGAGAAATGTCTGTTCATGTTCTTTGGTCATTTCTCAGTTGATGAGCGACTTCTATAAATTTGAATACACTGCTTTCATATTTTGGAATTTTGTTATTGTTGTTCAACCATTTGGTGAAGTCTGGCTCTTCCTAACCCCACACACCAAAGCATTCCAGGTTCTTCGATTTTCCACTGTCTCCCAAAGTTTTCCAAGCTCATATTCATTGCTTTGATGACACCATCTATCCATCTCATCCTCCACCATCACCTTCTCCATTTGCTTTCAATCTTTCCCAATGAGAGAAATTATTATTTTTCTACAATATTTTTAAATAACTAATTATTCAATTAGGACCAAGGTTTTTTCCCCTTTTCTACTACCCCATTCAGAAATCAACCAGTGTTGGAATCTTTGCTCAAAGACCTGCCCAGTCAGGTAGGTTAAGATTTAATCAGACAGTAAAGAAAAAAACGTTTAGGTGAATGGATAGATTTCTGCTCTTTGTGTTTACTTAGGTCTGGGAAAATATGAATTCTCTCTGTGAGAGGGATAATATGGAAATCAATAAATCTCTGTGACATTTTAGAAAGGTCTAGGAAACATAGTTTCCGGATAATTTAATCATTTTATTAATAAGATCAGCAGGTTAATAAAAGGGTAGTCATTTGGTGGTCTCTCTTAGACCAAAGAGAATCATGGCAGCAGGCTCATAGTTTACACACCTTTTGAAGCAATTAAGAACTGATGTCAACCATCATGTGTCACTCTTGAACAGAGAAAATTATCTCTACTCAGACCACCCCCCAGCCATACCTGACCACTCTCAGCCTTGGGCAATCTGGACAAAAGACTTGTCTCCACCCAACTTTGAGTAAAGCACAATGGGCTTCCTAACCCTGGACTAAATTCTCTCCAAGGTCAGGTGGGGTCTGACCAAGATTGAGGGGAATCAATGCAATCTCATCATCAGCAATGTCCTTCAAGAAAAAAGAACTTTTAAAAATAAGGAATTTAGAAAAAGTGGAGAACCTCCGTGTCTTCCCAAAATATTGGTTATTAATAATCATTTCTTACACCTCTTTTTGACCAAGATTTGAGTGCTCACATACTTCAAGACCCTCATTGGAATAAGCCCATCTCTCATTATAAGATTCATTCTCTCATTAACTGTTAACCAATCAGTTGCCACTCTCAAGAACACCCACTCTTCCATAGGCATATAAACTGTGAGTCAACCACCATATTCGAGGGTGTCACGGACCCATTTCATTAGTAATATGCTAGCATTATTAATAAAATGGCCAGTTATCCAAAAACTATGTCTCTCAAACACCATCAGATTCTTTGCCAATGAGGCCTGTCTTCCTTTTATGTGACTAAAGTATTTAAGCTTCAGTTTCAGTATTTGACCTTCCAATAAAGAGTCTGAATTAATTTCTTTAAGTATTGACTGAGTTGATATCCTTGGTGTCCAAGGGACTCTCAAAAGTCTTCTTCAAGATCACAATTTGAAAGTGTCAATTTTGCAGCATTCAGTTTTCCTTATAATGTAACTCTCACTACAGCTTTGATTATGTGGACCTTTGGCAGCAATGATCTTTGCTTTTAGTATGCTGCCAGATTTGCCATAGTATTCCTTTCAAGAATTGTGTCTTTTAATTTCATAGCTGCAGTCACTGTCTGCTCTGATCTTTGAACCCAAGGATATAAAAATCTAACACTGCTTCCAATTCTTTTCCCTTTATTCTCCAGAAAGTGACAGGAACAATTGCCAAGATCTTAGTTTGTTTACTTTAAATGTTAAGCTTCAACCCAGCTTTTATACTCTCCTCTTTCACTCTCATCAAGAGGCTTCTTAATTCTTCTATCCTTTCTGCCATCAGAGTAGTATTTTGGAAAGGAGGCTATTATGAGAGAAATTTGCTGTAAAGACAGCCCCAATTAGCTGGTTCCTTTCTACTCTGATCTGCATTGGATATATTTATGCAAAATCTTTTAAATTTGATATAATCAAAGTTGTTTATTTTATCTTTCTTCTGTGATTCCCTCTATCCCTTGGTTGGTCATAAACAATCTTTCCTTATCTATAAATCTCAAAGGTAATTTCTTTCTTGTTCCTATAATGTCTTTATGACATGACTTTTTATATATAGGTCATGAATTTATTTGAAGTTTTTCTTGACATGCAATGGAAAGTATTGGTCTAAACCTAATTTCTGCCATATTGCAGTCTAGTTCTTACTGTAGTTTTTGTCTCATATTGAGTCTTTACCTCAGTAACTGGTTTTGGGGAGTTTATTGAACACTAAGCCACTAGGTTCATTATCTTCTGTATCTTGTACACTTACTATGTTCCATGTTGACTTTCCTATATATTAACCAATAGTAAATTATTTTGATGTCTGTTTTGTTGTCTAGGATAACATTTTCATTTTTTTCAATACTTCCTTTCAGATTCTTGATCTTCTGTTCCTATAGATAAACTTCATGGTTGTTTTTTTTCTAGTTCTATAAAGTAATCCTTTGGTAGTTTGATTGGTATGGCACTGAAAAAATAAATTAATGTGTGTTTATTCTTTGTATGTATATTGTTGAAGTTATTGTGTACATTGTTTTCTTGTTCTACTTATTTTATTGTGCACATAGATCTTTCCATGCTTTTCTGTATTCGTCGCATCCTTCATTTCTTTTAGCATAGTGCTATCCCACCAAATTCACATACCACATTTTGTTTAGCTGTTCCCCAGGCAGGTAAGCACTTACTTTGTTTCTTGCTCTTTGCTATTGCAAACATTGTTGCTTTAAATATTTTGGTGTAGGTGTATTCTTATCAATGGTGTCATTGGAATATAAGTCTAATAATAGACTTTTTTCTGGTTCAAAAAAGCATATTTTAGTCACTTTATTTGCATCATTCCAAATTACTCTTCAGAAGAATTGTAGCATTTCGTAGCTCCACCAACAATGTATTAGTGTGCCTATCATTCCACAACCTCTTCCAACACTGGCCATTGACATTTTTGAGGTGTTTTAGAATTATTCTCCCCTTCTAGGTACATTTCTTTTTAGGTTACTCATCCTTTCAGCCTTTTCTCACAGATTAGGACACTTTAATAGGGCCATGCTTGACACGCTAATGCAAGGGCTCTGGTGCCTTTCTATGGTCTTGGTCTATCTTAGCTAGTATCTTCCACTGTGATTTTTGGGTATTGCCTGAGTTATTCACTGATCACAGGAGTGACTTGGGCTGGAGAAATGCAAACTTGTGGTAGATCTTCCACAGTCTGATCAAGGGCATGACCTAAATGTGCCTTCCCAAGCTCCACAATTTGTTGTGGATCTAGGAAACAAAGCCACAGACTACAATAGATAGCTGCTGTCGCCATGGCCTGAAAGCTAGCTGAAAGGTTCTGCAGATTGCCTTTTGGTCTCTGTTCTTCCCTCTCAGGTCCAGAATTACAGTGCTGAGGCTCCATCGTGTGCTCACATTGTATCTGAGAGTCTCCTCTATGGAGTCAGTCAGAGCAGTAGCAATAAAGTCCATCTCTTCTCATGGATTCTTGTTTCAGAACCTCCCCTCTTGGGTCAGAGAGACAGTATCTTGGCCCCTACACTGAGGACGCTGAGTCTGAGATTCCCCAATCTAAGGACCGAGCCACAGGGAGCCTGTTCTTCTCCAGGTTCTGAGAACCAGGTCTGCAATAGTGTTAGAGCTGAGTCAGCTCCTGATCCCTCCTCTTAGACCAGAGTGGCAGTGCTGAGGCTTGAGCTTGCTCCTGGGGTCTCACTCTGCAATCCTACTCTGTATCTTTTCTATAGTTTCTGCCATGGTCACTTGCCTATGGATGGAATCTATGTGGTTTTGAAAAATTGTGGTTTTTCCTTGGATTTCCTAAACCTCTCTGGTGTTGGCCTCTTCCAGGTTCTGGAGAGTAATTATGGGGAAGTTGTCCTGACTCCTCCTGCTCCACCATCTTGCCTGGTCTCCCAGTCCCTGCAGTTGAGGAAACTGAGACTCAGGGAACAGTCAGTGGATTTGGGTTTAAACCTTGTCTCTCAGCTACTTACTACTTGGATGACATTGGCAAGTCATGCCTCTCTGTGCCTCAGTTTCTTCATCTGTAACATGAAGGGTTTGGACTAGACAGACAAGTTCTCTTCTGTCCCTCAATCTCTGATCCTGGAAATTGTTGCGATCATAAGGTAATACACAACAAGGTTAAAGTGCTTGACTTTTTAAGCTTCCTACCAGAAGCTTTCAAGGTCACCTTACAAACAGTTGTAAAGGAACAAACCATGAGAGTCCATGTTAACAAATGTTACTCAAGACAGTGAAGTTATAAAAACTGTAGATAAAAATTAAAATAAAAGTACACAAGAAAGATAAAATGTTATCAGACTATAAATCAAGAGGGAAATAAATGATCAAAGGTTACCTAGTCATCTCCCAGGTTCCACGAGAGAAATCATCTATCCTATCCTCCCAGTGTGGAATAAAGAGGAGGTTTTGTCCAGAGATGACTTCTAGGTCTTTCCACCCAGATCTCTGATAATATATATATAATATATATATATATACATATTGCATATATATCTTCCTTAATGACTTTCAAAGTTGAAAAATCTTATAAAGCTAGTTGATGAGTCTTATATAACCAATGGTGTCCGTGTGTACCAAACTTTTTCTCAAAAACCTGTGTAAGTACTACTGGTAGGAATTTAGTAGTTTGTTCAATGCTAGCTAGCATTCATATAGTGCTTTAAAGTTTGCAAAGTGTTTTACATATGTTAACTCATTCAATACTCATCACCTAAGAGCTATTATATCCCCATTTTAAGATGAGCAAATTGGAAGCTGAGATAGAGCAAAGGCTGTCTAGTACCCCACTCAGCTGCTAGTTTGGGAGGGCAATGTTTGCTCTATATTATAGAAATCACAATTATACGCAAAGATCAGAAACTTTAATACTTTCAAGTTATACCTGATATACAGTAATCTTACTTTTGTGGATGGGACTTGTTGGAGCTAGATCCTCTTCTACTTAAAGTGTTTGTCATTTCTTGTCTATATACTCGTATAAGGGAGAGGAAGTAAAGGAGGCTTTTAACTGATTTCTATAATTAGCAAGGGGGGGTCGTCTCCAATTTTCCTGGTCTATATCTTGCCACTGAACCCAGATGGCTCAGGAGGAGTGAGATTGGTGACTTTGAACAGTCCTGCCTCACTGAAATTCAATTCACTTGCAAGTCATGATATCACCTTCCTGATGTCATGGTCCTCTTCGAGAAAGAAGGATAAACAGTAACTAACAAGTCAAAAATCCTCATTCTAGAGCAGATTTTTTTAAAAAGCTCTTCCTGTTGAGAAGATACTGAATGACAAGAGGAGAAAAGATATTAATGTCCCTTCACTGCTCCTTGTGCCAAACTGACTGTTTACTGACAGTCCTGGGAACATGAATCTGAATCATAATAAGTTCAGGGGAATTTTTTGGTTTTTTTTCCCAACCCAAAGCTTGGCCCTGAATAGTTATTAGAATGCTCCTTCCTCTCTTCTCAGCTGAAGTAGGAGACCACATATGTGGATTACCGTAGAAACTGTTGGATTGAGTTGATACATTGATTAGTTTTCTGTAAATGCTTTTTTTCCTTCTCCTTTGTTGTAAGGAATGACTGGATTGTGAAGGAAAGAAGGATATACTGAGTGACATAAAAATTAAAAGTAAAAAAAAAAACTCTAGGTCAGTCCAGGTCACATCCAGTTCATAAGAAAGATAAATGTATTCTAGTTCAGGATTGAGGGCTCAGGATCATGAAAATGGATTCACCCTAATGTTGAAATGAATCCTGTCTAGTTTCAATCATTCTATTCTCTCCATTTTTTTTTTTTTACTTTTTCTTACTTTGGTTCATTCCCTCCTTGAAATTTGAATTAGCACTTCAGGAGGTACAAGTCTTTGCATATATTTTATATCTTTTTGGTTGATGTGCAAGGCTCCCTCATTATGCTTTATATATCTTAAGCAAATGTTGAGAGAACCCAGTTTTCAAAGTGAGCTTAACCAAGAGATCAATTGCATGTGCAAAGTCTCTGAGAAGATAAACATAATGTTTTCATTCCTTTGTTACTTCCTTGTGCTACCCATGAGAGTACTCAACACTCAGTGATCAGGAAATAATATTCTTGACCGACTCTCAGAAACCCTAGGGTAGTCACTCTACTTATCTCAAGCCCTCGAATTTAATGAGTTGACAAGTAATATTTGGAATTGGCATTGTTCTTGGTTCTCTATTACACACTTTGGGCAAAGAGTAAAGAATAAATGAGATACCACTCTCAAACCACTTCCAACTAATGAGAATGTTCAGTGAAGTATGAACAAGCGTGGGATCACTCTGTTTCTGCTCCAGTCCTTAGAGTATTGACTATGTGGCTGTTTACCTCACTTACCATTCCATTCAATTCAATTTCAAAAAGCATTTATTAAGCATACATCATGTGCAAGACACTGGGCTTAGTGGATACAAAGTGAAAAAACAGAACAGCCACTGCTATCGAGGACTTTATATTCTAGAGGAAGGAAGACAGTCCTATGTGTACCCAGATATGCAAATGCAAGGCAATTTTAGGAAGCAAAAAGAATGAATAACTAGAAGGACAAAGGGAAGCTTCACAGAGGAGATGGCAGCTGAGCTAACTTTCTTGGTGCCCCAAAAAGCAGAGCTTTTAAGCATGGGATAGTGATTTCCAATTTATCTATTTCTCCTCTAATTTTAAATATTTTCTCTTTTGTTCTTATTCTAGCAAATACACTGAGAAGGAAAATAGGCTGGCAAGTAAGTGGTACATGTGGTAATCCAGTTTGGCTGAGATGTCAAGGTAAAGGAGAACAATGTGAAATAAAATTAGGCAGCCAGAAATCCTAAAATGCCAGGCTGAAAAATGTCTATTTTATCCTTGGGGTAGTATGGTGCCACTTTCCTCATCTGTAACCTAAGGAGCTAGACTCGGTGATCTTTAAGGGCCCTTCCAGCTCTGAATTTTTGATTGTGTGATTCTTTGAAGGTTTTTGATCAGAAAAGAAGACATGGTCAGATTTATGCTACAGGAAAATTATCATGGCAGCTAAGCTGAAGGCGAATTGGCATACAGAGAGACTAGAAGTACAGAGACCAATTAGGAGATTATTAGGAGTTCCGATTTATTGTAAATAGATTATATTGTGCATCGTATATAATTACATACATATATATATTATTGTTATAAGAGTTCAGGCAAGACTATGAAGGCCTGAACTAGGGTGATGGCTATGTTAGTAAAGAAAAAGACACATACTCTTTAATACAGGAAATTCCCCTATAATGGTGCTTGGAGGTAAAAGCCTTGTACAAACTTAGGTTGTACTGACCTTCTTTTAGACTCATGTGCTTTCATTCCTATTAGCTATTAGTAGTGAAGGCTTTCAGATTGTTTGATTCCAATTTTAGATTACTTCAGCTGCCAGCTAA
Organism: Potorous gilbertii; assembly: GCA_028658325.1. Lineage (NCBI taxonomy): Eukaryota > Metazoa > Chordata > Mammalia > Diprotodontia > Potoroidae > Potorous > Potorous gilbertii. Next base: position 592,334,804 of record CM053770.1, on the reverse strand, counting down.
CTCAGTATGATTCAATAGTTTGGTTTGGCAGCCAAAAAAAATTGTTAGACTGAATTGAGAAGTATAGTGTCCAGAATGAGGGGGGTTATCATCATGTTGTTTGTCTGGCTCAAACCACACTTGGAATATTACGTTCAGTTCTGAGCACTATGTTTGAGTAGTTTTAGGAAATGCTTTAACAAACTGAGGTCCATAGAAAGTAGGTCAGGATGATGAAGGAGCTAAAAGGATCATTTGAAAGAACTGGAGATTCCAAGAGTAACAATATATAACATGAATGTACTCTAGTGTTTAAATCTAGGCATTAGCATAAGTAGAGAAAATGATTACTCAACACTCAGTGCCTGAACGAAGGCCAGAGTTAGTGAAGACTAGGGAGTGGAGAAATGTTTTCTTATCTGGCTTCTGACTTTCATAAGAGATACCCCAAATTTCCAGGCTCCCTCCAAAAAGACTCCAGGAAGAAGCCAATATGTAGAGAACCCTGTGTCTTGAGGACATTCTTGTTTTGGGCTTGTTGTCCTCCAGAGTATTTGAGGGACTTTCCCTTTGGGTGAAAACAGAGGGACTCTCACTCTTGACCGAACTGACATATTTTATTCAATCTATGTATTGCCTAGTATATTGTAGTCTATATAATTTCTCCAATTTCTGTTTTCTATTAGCTTAGATAAATGATAGGTCTTTGGGTAACACACCTTTGGAAGGAAGGGTATCAAGCCTTTGGATATAGCTTGGGATACTCCTTATCCAGGTAAGGGACTGCAATAAGGGAGAGTGGTTTGAACTTTAAAAAATATTTCCCAAAGATTACCAATATTCTGGAGGGGAGGAGGGGAAAGTATAGATAGATATAATTCTAGTACAGTATTTAAAATATATTAATCCCAAATTTGCCCTTTTAAATTCCATTAGTCATAGAATTTTAGCATGTAGATTATTTGTGGGGCATGTTAGTAGTTGTCATTGGTAGTAGCTTAGAAGCACTTTGCACATGTACTTTTGGAACCCAGGTCTTTCCTCATGTGAGGTCTCTAGCTGAAATTCCCTAGGATTCCAAATAAATAGTAGTCTGATTCTTCGTGACTCCATCTGGGATCTTCTTAGCAAAGATGCTGAAGTAGTTTACCATTTCCTTCTCCAGCTTATTTTACAGCTGAGGAAACTGAGGCAAGAAACTGAGGCAAACAGGGTCACACAGCTAGTAAGTGTCTGAGGCCAGATTTGAACTCGGGAAAAAGTCTTTCTGACACCAGGCCTGGTACTCTATCCACTGAGCCACCTACTTGCCCTCATAAGGGCTCTTATTGTCCCTATTTTATAAGATGAAGGAAATTAAGGCTCAGGGTAAGTGACTTGCCCATGATCACACAGTAAACAGAGAAGGGATGCAAACTCAGGTTTCCCTGAATCCAAGTCCAGTACTTTTTCCATTATACTTTTAATATGTTTAATTCAAATGTGATCTAAAGTAATTTAGAATTGTTTTAGGGAGCTAATTCCACCTTACATCTACTGCCCAGCCTGGTTTCTACTGTATGAACAAATGCCCTTCCCAGGATAAACTCATCACTTCTAAACTCACCACCCATGCCTCTAACTCAAGCCTTGATTGATACCACCTTCCTCCATCTTCTCTCTCCTCTGTTCAGAGAGCTGGAGCATAGAGTACCAAACTCCTCAGGCATCCTGGGCCATGGCCAACCATCTTCCTTTGTCTTGCCACTTGCCACTGGACTCCAATAACTTTGGAGGAGAGAGCAAGGCTAACAACTTTGGGCGTTCTACCTCACTCCAATCCAACAAGTCAAGACATCATGCTGATGATGTCATTGGTCCTTTTGGAGAATGAAGGTCAAACAACTCCTCCGAATACCTTCCTTTATAAAGGGCAGAAACTAGACTCTTAGCTCTCTCTAATTCCTCTGATGCTGCTATTCTGCCTGGTTTCATTCTCTCTCTCTCTCTCTCTCTCTCTCTCTCTCTCTCTCTCTCTCTCTCTCTCTCTTTCTCTCACACACACACACACACACACACACACACACACACACCACCACCACCACCACCACCACCACCACCACCACCACCCCTTGTCTCTTCTTGTGAGTTGTCTCTCTTTTTTGGTTGCAAGCTCCTTGAGAACAGGGACTATCTTTTATTAATTGTATCACTAGCACTTAGCACTGTGCCTGGAGCATAGGAGGTACTTAAATATTTATTGGATCGGGTTAGCCATTTGAACTGATATACCTGGTCCTTCCACTTCTCCACAAAACTTTCATCTAAAAACAGGGAGTAAAAATGAAAGTTTAGTATATACCATGTTGAAATGTTTGGTGGTATAACTTGTAATTTAACTGCCTTACTTCCTAGATTATACTGCTGCATAGTTTAGATAGCGTTAAAAAAGTTGAGGAAAATTAAAGTTGTAACACTGGATTCAAGTGCAGTACACACAGGTGTATTTTCGTTTATTTTCAAACTTGTTGAACATTCAAAACAAAATGCATATTTGGTGATGATCTTCATCCAAATATGGCATTATCTGCAAGATAAAAAAAAGGAAGAGTTTTTAAGTGAATTACATGAATGTATGTGAGCAGATTTCTATTATGTATAAATATGATGATCTCTATGTACATTTATGCATATCAAATATATTTGTAATTACCTGAATAAAAATTAATAATATACTGTTTTTATTGATTTTGAAAATCCCTTTTTTTCCATGTTTTAAATAAATACATACCTGAGTTCACATTACAAGCTCATATGGTTGGTCATGGAAGAGGTGGGGTTCAACGTAATCTATTGGTCCTATAAACGAATAACTTCCATGTCCTCATTGATCGTTGTCGATCTTTCTTGCCCTCCCTGCAGTTTTTGACATTGGTCAATCACCCTCTTCTCCTTGATATTCTTTTCTCTCTTGGTTTCTGAGATGCTGCTCTCTACTTCGCCTATCTGTCTATTCCTAAAGCAGATGTTTACCATGCCATCCCCTCTACTCATTTAATTCTAGTGGCTTCCTATTACTTCCAGGATCAATATAAAATTCTATTTTTTTACTTTTAAAGTCTTTTGTAACCTTATTCTTCCAACCTTCCCGGTCTTCTTACTCTTTAAACCCCATCCTCGTACTCTGTGATCCATGACACTTCTCTCCCTTGCATTAGACACTCCATCTCCTCCATCTGGTTATTTTCCCTCCTGCATTAAACTCTCTCTACTCATCTCTGCCTCCTAACTTCCCTGACTTCCTTCAAGTCTTAGCTAAAGTTGTTTTCTGCAAGAAGCCCTCCCTCTATTGATCATGTCCAATTTATCTTGTATATTTTCTTTGTACATAGTTGTTTGTTTACATCTCCCTCATTAGACTATAATAATATTTTTGAGAACAGAAACTGTCTTTTTATCTTTCTTTGTATTCCCAGAGTGAGATTACTTAGTCCAGTGCCTGAGTCACTTAATAAATGCTTGCTTTTTGATTGATAGCAAATGTCTGAGGAGAAATCTGAATATGTTGCAGTCTAGGGGTGATAGGAACCCCAAAATTCAAGGGCAAAATAGACATGGATCCTGCCTTGAAAGAATTCAACCCAAGTTTTCTTTCAATCAGAGACAGGGTTTATTAAAACTCCATTTGAGGTGGGCAGGATTTTAAGAATCTGAGCAATCTCGTAGACAAGACTGACCTTTATGATAGTGTAGGTAACTTGGAGGTAGCAGAAGGAGTCTAAATAGAATTAAACAGTGGTGGTCTAGAGTGGGGCCAGTTGCTGACAAGGACCACCACAATGAAAGGGGAAATAAAAAATGATCATTTGCCTGAGGCACCTCAGAAGAACACCAGTGATATGAGTTCAGGGGCTGGGTTTGTTTTTAATACTGTTATAAAATTATATTAATGTTATCTATAATTTTATATTGTCTTATACAATATGAACTATTTATTATATTACTTAATTATAATAATTATCTTGATATTGTATATTATTTGTTATTGACATTATATTATATTAATAAAATTTTAATTATATTGATGTTATATATTATATTAATATTATTTTAATATTACTTTCTGCCATGGGTTAATCATACGCATGCAATATTAAATAAAAGTCAGATAATTAGCTTATTAGTATCTTAACAAAAGCAAGACTGTTGATTTTGGATTAGGCCTGGGGGGGCCTGTGAACAACATAGCAGAACACAGTAGGTAGTATTTGCAGAACAGGGTATTTTTTTCCATTTTTTACATGACTTGCAGACTTAAAATGCTTTTTTACAACTTGGCCCAGAGGACTCACACTACTTGCAGGCAGACTGGAGCTCTCTCTAGAAAGAAATTCAGCCTAGAAATGAGATGATCTGGGGAGATGGCAGAGTAGAGACATAGATTTAGAATTTTAAAATACCTTAGAGATCATCTCATCCAAGCTCTTCATTTTATCAATGAGAGCACAAAAGAGTTTTAGCAACTTGTTCAAGATGACATCAGTACAGAACCCAGGTCCTTTGATTCCAAATCCAGTGCTTTTTCTACCATATAATATTAAATGTAATTAAGGTAAAAAATCACATAGAATCATAGAAACTTAGCAGTGAAAGGAACACTAATGGTCATCTATTTCAGCTCTCTGATTTTACATGTCTAGTTGGTTTCCGCACCCCCATGCCCAACCGAGGATATAATCACGTAAAGTAAGAGGAAGATAATAAAGTGTCAAAACAAGTATGAAAGATATCCCTGTTGCCATGTATCTGTTTTAACCAAGTAACTTGATTGGGAATCAAAAAGGTCACAAAGCATTTATGAATTCCCTTGTTTGAACTGGAAGTGTCAACTGCCATGGCTAGCTGATGACTTGTCATACCCATTGTGACCTGTAAAAAGTTTACTAGCACTACAGTCAGTCAGGTCAGGAGCCAACAGCTAAGAAGAACCCAGTCTTTGAGAGGGTGAGTGCACTTTTCCATGGATGCTATTTTTATGGAAGAGTACGCCCCATGGACAGCAGCAAGTTTGTGGCTAATGCTATTAACTATGTCATCTTAATAAAATACTACTGCTTTGATCTCACTGTGTTTACTAGTTGACTATTAAAGGGGGACTTGCAAATGGGAGCTTATGAGCTAGACTTTTAGGAGTATGGACCCACAAACCCCCATTCTTGAGCCTGAGAGTAGTGGCTGTCGACTGGGGATGCAACCTAGAGGGGTGCCACATACATGATTGCTGCCTTCAAATATTTCCAGAATTGTCCTAGAGTCTAAGAGGCCGTAGTACAGTGGAAAGAGTGTCAACTCTGTAGGTTCAGGACTTCCATTTAAACTGCCTCTGATGCTTGCTTACCACCTGTGGGACGACTTTAGGAATAAGTGATCACTTCAACCTTCATCTCTGCAATTGAGGAGGTTGCACAAAATGGTCTCTGGAGTTATTTCCAGCTCTATCATCCTATGACCAACCCCAGGTGGCACAATGAAGATTAAGTGGTAGAAATCACAGAAAGGCAGATTTTTGACTCAATAGAAATAACTAACTTTAAAAAAAATTGGCGCCAAATGGAATGGATTATCTAGGTGGTCAGTGAATTTCCTGCCACTGGAGTGTCTCTAAGTGGAAACTGTAGAATAATTTTTCAAGAGAGTTATCAATAGCCCAGATGGAGACTTAGAAGATAATCTCTTGTGTCCTTGGCAGCTCCACAATTCTATTATTGTGCAGTAATTATCTCCTTAGAAATTTTAAGATAGGGAAATGATACAATATCATTTAGTTACCCAATCTAATGTCTATCTCCGTTATATTCAGATGTTCTCTCCATTTATCTTCTTTCTCAGTTATCTCTGGTATGTAGCTTTCAACTATCTTTGAGAATCCAGTTATAGTTACTTACTTTTTTGTGGAAAATGTCTCTTCTGCCTGTGAACAGGACGGGTTAGATCTGCCCAGGAGCTCCTGCCAGTATCAGAGTTAGCAGTCTGCTTGATTTCTGTAGTGGCCATGTGTAGAGTCTTTAAAAAATGTCTCTTCTGAGGCCTCAGCCAGGTCACATTATTCTTAGCTTCCACCATGCACCAGGTCTCCCGTTGATCATTCATCTCCTGGAGACACTGGCTCATTTTAGATGCTGTAGACATTGTAGTTAATGTTGTGAGTTCTCCAAAGGCTCAACTGCACTTTAAGTAAACCAATCTAGGTGTGACACCTGTGGAGAGAGAAGGATATTCTATGAGGTTACCATAAAATTCCAGTTTCATAGCAAACAATGGAAAGTGAAGTAATCACAAGGAAGCAGGAACTCCTGTTGCCATTCCCCTCTTTTAAAATCCAAACAAAAGCACACTCATATAATCGAAGTTCTCTAGGGTCAGTCTCCAATGGTTAGGTGGCACCATAGTACACAGAGTGCTGGCCCCAGATCAAATCTGGCCTCAGATATTTAGTAACTCTATGTCCCCTGAGCAAGTCACTAAATGATTTTGCCTCAGTTTCCTCATCTGTAAAATGAGCAGGGGAAGGAAATGGCAAATTGTTCTAGTAGCTTTACCAAGAAAACCCCAAACTGGGTCAATAAGATAGGGCATGACTAAACAACGTCAGTCTCAATATTTTTTGGGGAGGAGGGGAAGATGTTCTTCAAAATGCAGGAACATGGGAGGTAGGCACCCAGTCGAAATCATTTAGACATATTGTCCTTTCCTGGAGTCCTCCCAGTTCTATTATCATGGTCTTTTCCTCTATACTATGACTAGACTGAGAAGCAGTATTGAAGACCAGACAGCTAAAAGGATGGGGGCTTTGAGAATTTGGTTCTACAGCTTTTCTCTCTACAAAATCAGGAGGTAATGAAAAGAAAAAACAGGAAATCTAAAACACAAGAGCTACCACAAAAGACTGAAAGTGCTGAGGCATTTGACAATCCTATCTTCAATATTTTTCAATATTCTACTACCAATATTTACATCTTCTTAGATTTTAACCTGGATCTTTTGAAATGTAGGTTGCCTCAGTCATTCTCAGGACAAGAGTCACCTAGAAACTCACTAGCTGTGTGACCTTGGGCAAGTCACTGCCTCATCATGGGCCATCTCCAGTCATCCTGATGAATGAATATCTGGTCACTGGATTCAATTGGCTCTGGAGGAGAAGTAAGGCTGGTGACCTGTACAGCCCTCCCTCAAACAAAATCAAGTGCAAGTCATGTCATTTCTCTGATGGCATGGTCTTCTTTGGCAACAAAGGATGAACACACACAAAGTTAAAAGAAAAATTTCAAGTTTATCTGTGATTCAGCTTGTGTTATTGTTGCTGTATTTTCTTGTCCATAAAATAAAGTCAATTCAACGGTAACTTGTATAAATATTTTATTTTCCTTACTTCACCTTTAAAATTAACAGAATCATTTTTCCTGTGATTTTAACAACTTACAATTCTATACATACAGCTATCCCTTCCATATCACAGGGTGAGAAAAGTGTGAATGGTGCAGTGGGGTTAGGAACTTGGCACCCTTATGATCTGGAAAACATACATAAAATTTTTTGACCCTCCCAGTCTGTTTTTTTTCTTTCTTTTATGGGGTGTGTACAGTACTGTATTGTAAAGTTTGGGTTAAGTATTTAGGTCATAAGCTCTGTGTTGTCTACTGGCCTTCACATGACTTCCACAAAACTCCCCCCAAAATCCCATCTTAATTTCTTATGCCAACCTGAGATCCATAGAAACTGCAATGGGGAAATGGAAGGGATAACTATTTTATAGTAGTCATGGGGGAGGGGGGGTGGAGAGAAAAAGAAATTCATACAATAATTTTATACTATATATTACAAGGAATAACAAAGTTGTATATAATAGATTTACAGTTTCATGTGCAATCATTTTTTTTACACTATATTATGGAAATGTTTGTTTTAGTCTATAAACTAAAATTTAAATAAAAAATTTAAAAACTATTCATGAAAATTCTTTGACAACTTGTTAACTGGAAAAATGACTTTTGGTCTTAAATATTCGTGTTAAATTCCTTATATATATATTTTATTGTTTTCCCATATCAGAGATAGTGCATGCAAAGATATTTTTTTCAGTTTCCTTTTTTATCCAAAGACAATTTTATTTATGGAAAAGATTCTTAATTTCATGTAGTCTAAATGATCTGTTTTATCTTTTGTTATTTATTCAATCCACTGATTAAAATTCTCCCAGCCTATTTATAAAATGACCTGACTATTTTTTAAGTCAAGTATTTACTTATGAGAAAGACTGTTGTCTTTTGAATTTCTTTGGTTTATCTCAAGACTTTTCCTACACTCATATGTATATTTGGAGGTGTTTTAATCTGTATAGTAGAAATTGAGGAGCTAGGTTCATTCACTTTATTGTCTTTATGGAACTCTATGTTCTGTTGTTAGAGGAGTTGTTATAACATTAAAAATAGTATTTGTGTGTGGTTAGAAAGTACTAAGTGGTAGCATTTAGCCATTAGATTGACAGTATAGACCCATAAAGGCCATAATTAAAGGCTCTCAATAGAGTAACTTTGTGATAACAGTTAGTCCTAGGCAAATTACTAAATAGATAAAGATTGCCTTTGACCAGGTAAACTCTGACTGCAAACTTCAGTCTTTTTCTCACCTTTGTCCTTTTCCTTAAATGACTAATGACCTTTATTTTTTGCTTCTTAATCCATCAAAATTTGCCAGCAGTAAAGTGTATGAAATGAATTCTAAGGTATAAAAGGTGAAGTACATATCTTCTACAGACATTTGCTTTTGATAGGTCTTTAAAAAAAAACAACTCTGGATGTAAGGCTTTAACCAGATGCTGGTGGGAGTGATATTTAGGAAGCAGCAAGGCCTTCCTAGGGTTCCAGGAATCACAACTTAAATCAGTAAACTTTGCCTATGTTTAAATACAGTTTTGTTTCTTAAATTTGGAATTATTTTTAATTAAACGACTAAACAATTTTAATTAAACAATTAGAAAGATGCAGACATACCTAGGTTATAGCATATTAGTAGGATATATGAATTCAGTTTGGGACATATTGAGTCTGAGATGTCTTTTGGAACATACAATAGGTATTTGAAGGTGCAGAACTAAAGCTCAGGCTGGTTGAACATTTATAATATAATCTGAGTCTTCAGCATATTGATGATACATAAAACATGGGGAACACTGGGAGTTAGAGGACGTGGTATGGATGGATAAGGAATGGTCAGATAGGTAAGAGGAGAAGCTAGAGATAAATCATAAAAACTAAAATAAGAGAGAGAAGATAAGAAGAGAAGGTAGTCAGTGGTATCAAAATGCAATAGACAAGAAGAGACTATCAAATTTGGCAATTAAGAGATTGTTGATAACTTTAAAGGAGATTTAGTTAAGTGATAAAGTTAGAAGCTAGATTGATTGCAAAAGGTTTCAAGAAAAGGAGACAACAACTCACCATCTGACAAAAACTGCCAGGAAAACTGGAAAACAATATGGCAGAAATTAGGTATAGACCAACATCTCATACCTTATACCAAGATAAGGTCAAAATAGATACATGATTTAGACATAAAGAGTGATTTCATAAGTGAATTAGAGGAGCATGGAATAGTTTTACTAGTCAGATGTATGGAGAAGAGAAGGATTTAGGACCAAACAAGAGCATTACAAAATATAAAATGGATAATTTTGATTATAGTAAATTTAGGTTTTGCACTAAAAAAAAGTTCAGCCAAGATGAGAAGGAAGGCAGAAAACTGGGGGAAAATGTTTACAGCGAATATCTCTGATAAAACTTCATTTCTCAAATATATGGAGGACTGAGTGAAATTTATAATACAAGTTACTCCCCAACTGATAAATGGTTAAATGGTATATGAATAAGTTTTCCTATAAAGAAATCAAGGCTATGTTATAGTGAAAACATGCTCTAAATCATTGTGGATTAGAGAAATGCAAATCAGAGAAATGCAGATACCACATCACACCGTCAGATTGACTAATATGACAGGAAAGACAAAATTATAAATGTTAGAGGACATGTGGGACACTAATGTACTATTGCTCAAGTTGTGAACTGATCCAATTGTTCTAGAGAGAAGTTTGAAACTATGCCCAAAGGACTATAAAAGTGTATATACCCTTGGATCTGTCAATACCACTACTAGGTCTGTATCCCAAACATATTTCTTTTTTTTTAAAAGGGGGAGAAAGGTTCCCCAATTGATAAATGGTCAAAGGAATATGAACAGGCAGTTTTCAGAGGAAGAAACTAAAGTTATCTATAGTCATATGAAAGAAATACTCTAAATCACTATTGATTAGAGATGCAAATCAAAACAGCTCTGAGGTACCACATTGCACCTATCAGATTGGCAAACATGACAGAACAGGAAGATGATAAATGTTGGAAGCTGATCCAACCATTACCCTTTGATCAAGCAATATCACTTCTAGGACTGTATCTCAAAGAGATCATAAAAATGGTAAAGGGTCACACATGTACAAAAATATTTATAGCAGCTCTATTTGTGGTGACCAAAAACTGGAAATCAAGGGGATGCCCATCAATTGGGGAATGGCTGAATAAATTGTGGTATATGAATGGAATGGAATACTATTGTGCTTTAAGAAATGATGAACAGGAAGATTTCAGAGAGGCCTGGAAAGACATATATGAACTGATACTGAGTGAAAGGAACAGAACCAGGAGAACTTTGTACACAGTAACAACCACAGTGTGCAAGGACTTTTTCTGGTATACTTAGAACTTCATTGCAGTGCAAGGACTTAAAAAATTCCCGATGGTCTTTTAAGGCAAAATGCATTCCATATCCAGAGAAAGAACTATGGAACTCAATCGCAGAATGTAGCAGATCATTTTCTTTTGTATTGTGTTTTAATTTGTTATATGATTTCTCCTATTCATTTTAATTCTTCTGTGCAACATGACTAAAGTGAAAATGAATTTAATAGGAATATATATGTAGAACCTATATAAAAGTGTATGCCATCTCAGGGAGGGAGGGGTGAAGTAGGGGGGGAGGAGGGGAAGGGAGGGGAAAAACATCTAAGTTATGTGGTGGTGATTGTAGAACACTGAAAATAAATAAAATAAAAAAGGGGGAAAGGGCCTATTTGTACTAAAATATTCATAGCAGCTCTTTTTGTGGTGGCAAAGAATTGGAAATTGAGAGGATGCCTATTAGTTGGGGAACGGTTGAATAAGTTGTGGTAGTAAATGTAGTGGAATATTATTGTGCTATTAGAAATGCTGAGCAGGCAGATTTCAAAAAAACGTGGGAAGACTTACATGAACTGATGCAATATGAAACAAGTAGAACCAGAAGAACACTGTACACAGTTAAGACAATATAGTATGATGAACTGTGAATGACTTAGCTATTCTCCTGAATACAATCATCCAAAACAATCCCAAAGGACTCAGGATGAAAAATGCTATCCCACCTTCAGAGGAAGAATTGAATGCAGATTGAGGCATACTATTTTCACTTAATTTTTTGGGAGGGGGTGAGAAGATTCAGTTTTCTTCCACAAAATGACTAATATGGAAATAGGTTTTACATGATAACACACATTTAACCTATATCAGATTGCTTAGCATCTCAAGAAAGAGGGACAGGAAAGGAGAGAGAATTTGGAACACAAAAATTTTTTTAGATGAACGCTAAAAATTGTTTTTACATGCTATTGGAGGAAAAATAAAATTTTATTTTTTAAAAAATAAGAAGATTGAAGAACATAAGTATTCTTTTATTATACTCTTCATGTTTTGCCAAATATTTAAAATCCTGGTCATGATCAGATTGATATCATTTTATGTTTCTATTTTGTTTTTCCAATTAACATGTAAAATCCTTAAAGGCAATGTACTGTACCTTCTGTTTCTATTTTCAAATTCCCTTAGGATGCTTAGGTCAATACTCAACATGCAACAAGAAGACAACACATGCTAGTTGACTGACTTACAAGTACATACTTACGCAATATTAGTCTTAAGTTCACTGTTAAATTTATTTTCCCCAATAAAAGCAGAGACTACAAGATCCTAATTTTGAACACTTGATTCTTAACAGAAGTAAGTGGTGAATGCCTTCTACCATTAAAAAGAGAGAACCTCTTCAAAATCAGGTGTGTCAAGTTTCCTGTCAAAGGCAGAATTTAGAAGACAGTTCTGAGCAAAGGAAACCTGGGAAACATTTTAAAGTTGCCAAGCAGCTGTAACTGCCTCATAAGCTATTTCCTAGTGTTTAAAGGGAACACAGATCTCTTACAAATGCAGGTAAATTTGGGGAAAGTAGCATTTCATAAACTATGTTCAGGGGAAACCCTCATTTTTTTGTTTGTTTTGGTTTTTTTATATACAATCCATAAAGTTTCATAAAAAAACAAAAACAAAAAAAAACCTGCAATTCAAAACAAGCACAACATCTTTTTCCTCCTTGAGTTGGCCATATACAATGTGTTCATTCAACTGATTTGGAAAACCAACAGAATTCATCGACGGAATTGTGTGTCCAAAATTTGTTTTTTAATTGTTCTGGCATCAATTACTAAATGCCAGGCTTTGTGGCAGATGCTAGGGATACAAACACCACTATCAGACAGGAGGTTACATTCTTCTGGGGGGGGGGATAGAACATGTTCATACATAACAAATTCAGCATATATATGTATATATGAAAAATACATGTGTAAAATATATATACATAGGAAATAAACAGTGATTTTTAACTATTTACTAGTAATGCTAACTGGGAACAGGAGTATGGAATTTTTAAAAATCACCAACAAATCCAAGACATCATAGTATTATAGAAAAATACTTGGATGTGGTGTTGAAGTACTGGAGTTTAAAATCCTGACTCTGTCTTTTAATACCTGTGTGAATTTTTTTTTAATTTTAATTTTTAAATTTTATTTTAAATTTTGTGTTTTCATTGTCTCAACTGAAAAAATTAAGTGATTGGAAGAAATAAGTTGCATACCATCCATTCTTCTTACTTTTTTAATTTTTTAATTTAATTTTTAGTTTAATTTCAACTTACTCTTATGAAATATACTAAAAATTTTAGTCTAAAATTTTACTTCTATCCCCTGATGTAGGGACTTTTGAGCTAGAAATAGGGGAATGTTTTTTTTTAATTTCTTACTTTCCAGGGTCCATGCCTGAATAAAAATTTGATTCTTGATATCCACAATGATTCAAACATATCCTCTTCCCAAAGTAGTTGGCTTGAATTTTTTCAGAAATTTTAGATTTTTTTTTTAAAAAAAAGGCCAGATGAAGTGGTTTAGAAGACTCACTTTGGAATCAGGAAAGCCTGGGTTCAAGTCCAGGGTCTGATACATCTGTTTAAGCCCGGGTAAATTTCACTAAACTTCTTAGTGTACTTGACAAGTTCTCTAAGACTATGTGATATACGAGTACAAACAGTATTTATAGAGGGAATTTTCACATTGAAGAAATCACAAATCTAGACCAAAATCAAAACTATCTTTGGAAATATAAAATGGTACATTACCTAAACTTTGGATGCAGCAGGTGAATCTTATGCTGAGAATTAAGTGGCTTTTTGTGGTTGTTTGGATGTAAATATGCTGGGCTGCCGAAAGAGATGTGTATCCGTTGTGATAGAGAAATCAAAAAGACCTGAGTTCTGAAGGGATGTGGCAGTTAAAGGGGGGGAAAAAAAATCATATCGTTGCCTAGCAACGAATGAGGCATTGGATGGGCTCACAATTGATGCACTGATTAGGTCACATCATTTTCCATGGCAGTTGCTATGCCTGGAAAACAAATCTCCTGAGTTAGGCTGTCTAAGGGACTGCCCCCTCTATGTAGTTTTCTAAGAATTTGTTTTTAATGAGTTATGTTTTTTTCTACCTAAGAGTAGAAATATACATTTTATGTACGAATTATAACATTTGACTGCCATATAGGTTTCCCAACCAGAGACATTTCCTAGGATGACAACGGACTGGGTTAGACATTGTTCTTTTCTCAGTGATTTGGAGTGCCCATTCCTCTATTACTTTCATTCTTACTCCCACCTTGCTATTTGTTCCAGTTTTATTAGAACCACAAACTGACACAAAGAAATTGATGTTAGAAAATAGGACTAATGTCCAGGTCATCTAATGGCTTCTCCTCCGAACTAATGTGGTATTTTATATCTCATGTCATTTTCATATTTTATTATAATTATTTGTATCAAATTCTCTCTCCTACTGGACTATAACTGACATAAAGTAAGGACCGTGTCTTAATTAGACTTTGTAAAATGAAGAACCTACTATATGCCAGAACCTACTAAGCGCTGGGGACACCAAAAAAGATAAAAGACAGTCCCTGTCCTCAAGAAGCTCATATTCTAAGGGGGAGACAACAAGCAAACAAATAGAAACAAACAAACTACATTACAAGATAAATAAGAAATAATTAACAGAAGGAAGTTGCTAGAATTAAGAGGGGCTGTGAAAGACTTCCATTAGAAGATGGACTTTTAGCTGAAGGAAGGCTTGAAAGAAGCCAGGGAAATCAGAAGACCAAGATGAGGATGGACAGTATTCCAAATTTAGGGACAGTCGGAGAAAATGCCTGGAGCCAGACAGCATCTTACTTGTGGAATGACTCCAGTGTCACTGGATCAAAGAGGATGAAAGTGGTGGCAGTAAGCTATAAGAAGACTGGAAAGATGGGGAGGGTCTAGGTTACAAATAGCTTTGAATGTCAAACAGGATTTGATATTTGATTTTGCAGGTGATAGGAAGCCACTGATATTTTAGGGAACCACTGATATTTACCGAGTAGGCATGTGACCTGGTTGGACTTCAAGAAAATCATGACCACACTGTAGAGGCTTAATTAATATTTGAGAAAACATAGGCTGTGTGATGTCAGGCTAATATAATATATTAAACATACTATGTTTCAGAGGACATGATCTTACCTGTATCATATCTTTCCTCCCTTCATGACAGAGGTTGGAGGATGAGGGGTTATAATATATACTGTTTTTGTTGTTTTTAACTTAATAGCATTTTTTCCCAATTACATGTAAAGATCATCATTTATCTTTGTAAGATTTCGAGTTCCAAATATTTCTCCTGTCCTCCCTTCCCTCCCTTTTCCTCAAGATGGCATGCAATCTGATATAGGTTATACATGTGCACTCGTGTTAAACATATTTCCACATTATTCATGTTGTGAAGAAAAACTCAAAACAAAAGGGAAAAACCATAAGAAAGAAAAAACAAAAAAAAATGAGACTAGTATGCTTCCATCTGCATTCAGACTCCATAGTTCTTTCTCTGGATGCGGATAGCACTTTCCATCCTGAGTCCCTTGGAATTGACTTGGATCATTGCATTGCTGAGAAGAGCTAAGTCTATAATAGTTGATCTTTGAATACTGTTGCTGTTACTGTGTACTGTGTGCTTCTTGTTCAGCTTACTTCACTCAACATCAGTTCATGTAAGTCTTTCCAGGTTTTTCTGAAATACGTATGGCATATATTGTTAAATAGAGTCAATTTGTTGGTTAGTTTTGCTGAACTTATTTTCTGTTCACTTTTTTTAAAAAAATCTTTGTTACATGAGTTGACTTGCTTGGGGGATGGAAGAAAGTTGATTCTGTATTTGAAAATGAATGTGATCTAAAAACAGACTGCATCAGTAAAAATAAGATGAATGTTTTCAAAGTTATAAAAAGAATTTCACTATATTCTTGCTATGCAGTAGAAAGAGCACTGAACTGGTAGTCAAAGGAAATGAGTCAAATTCGTTTACAGACTACTAACCCAAGTGAGCAAGTTGCTTTTCCCTATTCCTCTCAGTTCCCTCACCTGTAAAACAAAGTGGTACACATACATGTAGACCTTGTGACCACAGAGGCTGACTGATGCAGGTGAATCTCTTGAGTTCAGAAGTTCTGCCTACAGCGGGCTATGCTGACTGGCTGTCCACATAAAATTTAGCTCAATATTGAGTCCCTGGGAGAAGGGATGTGGCACCAGGTTGCATAAGGAGGGGCAAACCAGTCCATTTTGGAAACAGAGGTCTTATTCTGAAGAGTAGTGAGACTGGGTCCATGAGTAGCCCTTCCATCCTGGATGAGATAGCTCCAGTCTTTAAAACAAAAATGGTTAGTTTTTCCTAACTATGATCCTGTGATTTTTATCTAAAAGTACTTTTCAGAGTAGTAGAATTTCAGAAGGGACCTCAGTAGCCATCTAATCATGAGGAAAAGAATTACTTCTGCTCTATCTGGCAGTCCATTCCAATTTTGGATAGCTCTCATTACTAGGGAGTTTTTCTTACTGTTAACTTAAATTGGCTGCTTCAGTTTCTATCCACTGCAGCTGAACCTAGCTGCTTAGCCCTGCATGGACTTCTTCACTGTATCTCATGACACAATCTCTTACCTTCAGACTTAGAGTGATTTGAAAGACTATGTAAATGGCAAACAAGTCAGTTAATAAATATTTCTAGAGCACCTGCAATGAGAAAAGCATTGCTTTGGGCATTGAGAGATGTAGAGAAATAGAAGACATAGTCTCTAATGCAGTCCGATTAGGCTGGGCCCATTTCCTCTGAGAAAAGGACATAGACACAAACAGCTTGATGAGTCTATTAAGAACAACTCCTTAACACTGAAAGAATGCTACAAAATCTTGTGTTTGTCTTTACCTTACCTTTTTTTGATGTATTCATAGACGCTTGGGATCAGCTTAATATGGATTGGTTCACTGGTAAAGAGGTGAAGCTCCCTTTGGCTACCTCAGTATAAAAGCCTGTAGATCCCATCTTCCCTTATCCATCCAGAACCAGCCTAAGTAAATTTCTGGGAAGAGTTGTTGCATGGAACTGTCATATGTGCTACCTTATTTTTTCCAGGATCCAAACCAAAGTTGAGACCTGAGTATCACTGATACCATCAGGTTACACATTTTGTCTAGTAGACTGGTTTGGAAATTATCAGTATGATCAGTTGAATGAGAGGTTTTTTCTTTGTATTTTGAATTCCAACACTAGACTGATATAGTCTCTACTCTCAACTAATTTTTAATTTGGGAGACAAGCGCACATAAAAAGTGAACTGATACTAAATATATATATATATACATACATACATATATATATATATATATATATATATATATATATACTCACATATATGAAATATATAAGAAGTTTCAAATTAGTGGCACAGAAATTACCCTGGATTGGAAAGATCAAGGAAGGTTTCATGAAGGAGATGAGACTTGAATTATGTCTTAAAGGATAGGTAGGATTTTAATAAATAGAGTCATTATCCTCCCCAACGATCTATTAAATTGTTAAAGGCACACAACCTCAGTATCATCCTCAACTCTTAACTCACACTAACCCCATATATCTAGTCTGTTGGAGTCTCAATCACATGTAGCTGGTCCCTCCAAAACTTCCATGTGGTTGTCTAGAATCAGGAATGGAAACTCTGAGTATGTTCTATAGGATGACTCTCACTCACTACAGCTTCTCAATGCAAAGCATGGTTGATAATATGCTATAAGCTAGTTATATCAGTTGTGGCAATTTTGATTCTTCAGTGATTGTGTGGTGTTGCCCTCAGCCTTCTCTCCTCTCTGTTTGAAGGACAGAGTGGGGAGGACCAAACTTCTCCCTGAATGCTGTGCCAACAACAGTCTCTTGACCTTTATTCTTACCAATGGCCCCTGATGACACTGGAGGAGACAGCTGATCAGATCTTGATATCATTAGCCCTCTTCAGGAAGAACCACCACCACCGCCAACTATAACAATAAGAGTTCTTCATAAGGTCTCCACACAGAGAGAAGGATTTCCAGAGCAGGTGATGTGAGCTAAACCTTGTCACACATACTTCTTTCACAGTGCTTCACTGCTATTATGGTCTAAGTTTAAAGCTAGTCCTCCCATGCCTTTGCCTCCTCCTCCTCCTGATAACAACGACCACAGTGTTCAAAGAGGTCATAGAAGTCTGACTGATGCTTACTGTGGCAAGTCTTGTTATTTCTACCTTCTCAACACTTCTTTTCTTTTGATTCATAGAGTTGCCACCATGGTGCAGGTTCTCATTACCTGGCTTGCCTGTTTTCTGGCTAGTCTCCTTGCATCCAATCTCTAGCCACTCCATTGTCTCCTCAACTGTCAAAGTGATTTTCCAAAATTTCAGGTCTGATATGTCATATATGCCCCCTTCCCCCTTCACTTAATAAACTCCAGTGGCTCTTTGTTACCTCTAATACCAAATATAAAATTATCTGTTTGGCATTTAAGGCTCATCACAACTTGGACTCTTCTTACATTCTACTCCATTCCATGCACTTTGTGATCTCACGATGGTGGACTTACTTGCATTTCCTCATACATGACACTCCATCTCTCAAATCTATGCCTTTTCATTGACTTTCCCATGCCTGAAATGTTCTACCTCTGCTCCACTACCTCATGACTTCCCTCAAGACTCAACTCAAATCCCACCTCCTATAGAAGGCTACTCTTCCCTCCCATCCATCTTATATGTAAGCAGTTAGTTTTATATTATCTTCCCCATTAGGATGTAAATTCCTTGAGGGCAGAAAACATGTATTTGCTTTTCTTTATATCCACATTGTTTAGCACATGGCAAATAGTGTTTAATAAATGCCTGTTGATTTCCTGACTGAATGAATACACGCTGAGCTAATTTTTTTTTAAAAGTCACTGAAACTACCTTCAAGAATTAATTGCCCCAGAAAACCAAGACTTGAACCATTGTCTAGGAACAAGTATCCCTAGTTTGTTTGTATTGTAGAGTGCATGAAAAATCATAATGTGGAACAAATCTGGAAAAAAAAGTGGGCTGAATCCAGGCCATGAAGGGCTTAAAATATTAAGCTAAGGAAGTTATTTTTTTATCCTAGAAGCAACAGGGAACTGCATAAACTTTTGAGTAAAGGTATTATATACTTATTTTGGCAGCTATGTGGGGAATAGATTAGAGAGGGAAAACACTGGAAACTGGGAGACCAATTAGGAAGCTAGATTAGAGATGAAGAGAGTGTGAATTATCACACTGGTTGTGTGAATGAATTAAGAGTACAGATGTGAGAGATGCTACATAGATAGAATTTAAAAGACTTGTTACATAATTTGCAATGCAGAGTAAGGGAGAGTAAAGAGTTCAAGATGACTTTGATGCTGCATAAATGGGTGACTAGGCAGTGATGCTGCCCTCCACAGAAATAAGGGCACGTTTAGGGGAGAAGGTAATGAGGTCTATTTTTTTTCAAATTCTTAATATTTTATTTTCCCCAATTTCATGTTAAAACAATTTAACCTTTTTTTCTTCAAATTTGGAGTTTCAAATTCTCTCCCTTTTCCCCTCTCTGCTGCCCCTCATTGAGAAGGCAAGCAATTTGACATAGGTTATACCATATGTAGTCATGCAAAACACATTTCCATGTAAGTCATTCTGTGAAAGAAAACAGACAAAAATAAAGAAAAAGTGTCTTTGATCTGCATTCAGGCTCTGTCAATTGTTTCTCTGGAGATGGATAGCACCTTTCATCATGAATCCTTTGGAATTGTCTTGGATCATTGTATTGTTGAGAATAGCTAAGTTATTGATAGTTTTCCATTCCTGTTACTGTGTACAATGTTCTTATTCTGCTCATTTCACTTTACATCAGTTCATACAAGTCTTTCCATGCTTTTCTGAGAGCATCCTACTCATCATTTCTTAAAGAAGTACTATAGTATTCCATCATAACCATATACAACAACTTGGGGAATTGCCATTCCCCAATTGATGGGCATGCATCCCCTCAGTTTCTAATTCTTTGCCAGCACTAAAGAAGTTACTATAAGTGTTTTTCTATGCCTAAGTCCTTTTCCTTTGTGTTTTGTATCTCTTTGGGATAAAGACCTACTAGTGATATTGCTTAGTCAAAGGGTATGCATTGCTATAGCCCTTTGGGCATAGTTCCACTCTCCAGGATGCCTGAATAAGGACACAACTTCATCAATAGTACATTAGTGTTTTAATTTTCCCACATCCCCTCCAACATCTGTCATTTTTCTTTTCTGGTATATTAGTCAATCTGATAATTATAATTGATCTAATTTGCATTTCTCTCAATATTGATTTAGAGCATTTTTTTATGTGACTATAGATAGGTTTGATTACTTTGTCTGAAAACTGCCTGTTCATAGACTATGACTATCAATTGAGGAATGATTCTTATTTCTATAAATTTGACTCAGTTTTCTTTATGTTTGAGAAAGTCTTTATCAGAGAAACTTACTGTAAAATTATTTTCAAAGTAATGCTTATCAACTATGTATTTCATTCCACCCTATTTTCCCTGCTTATCCTACATTCTCTCTGTCTCTCTCTTTCCTTTTATTCAAAAAAGCTTCTGAATTCTCAAAAGCTTCTGAATTTTACCTCTCCAAAATTGCCCTCCCTTCTATTAGTTTCCCTCCTTGCCCCTTCTCTTATCCCTTTCTGTTCCTACTTTCCTGTATGGTAAGATAGATCCTTCACTCAGCTGAGTGTGTATATTATTCCCTCTTTGAGTCAATTTTGATGCACTGGTCCATGTGCTTCCCTCCTTCCTTCTCCCATTTTCCTCTTTGAGACCTTTTTGTTATCACATAATTTATTTCATTCTACTTCTCCCTTTCCCCCTTTCCCAGTGTATTCTTCTGCCTCATTCCTTAATTTTATTTTTTTAGATAATAATGCCATCATATTCAACTCACACCCCCTGCTCTCTTGTCTCTGCATAATCCTTCTAACTGCCTTAGTAATAAGAAAATTTTTTATGAGTTATAAATATAATTTTTCCATTAGGGAATATAAACAGTTTAACCTTATTTAATTCTTTATGATTTTTCTTTCCTGTTTACCTTTTTATGCTTTTTTTGCTTCTTGTATTTAGAAGTCTAGTTTTCTATTCAGCCCTAGTCTTTTCATCAGGAATGCTTGGAAGTTCTCTATTTCATTGAATTTCCATTACCACCCCCCCAAAGGAATATAGAGTTTTTCAGGGGAGGTGATTTTTGGTTGTAAGTCTAGCTCTTTTGCCCTCTAGAATATTATATTCCACGCTTTCAGATACTTTAAGGTAGAAGATGCTAAATCTTGCGTTATCCTGACCATGGCTCTACAATATTTGAATTGTTTCTTTCTGGGTGCTTGCAATATCTTCTCCTTGACCTGGGAGCTCTGGAATTTGCCTACAATATTCCTAGTAATTGGATCTCTTTCAAGGGGTAATTAGTGGATTCTTTCCATTTCTATTTTATCCTCTGGTTCTAGATTGCCAGGGAAGTTTTACTTGATAATTTCTTGAAAGATGATGTCTAGGCTCTTTTTTCCATGACTTTCTGGCAGTCCCATAATTTTAAAATTATATCTCCTGGATCTATTTTCCATGTCAGTTGTTTTTCCATTGAGATGTTTCATGTTGTTCTTTTGAACATTTTTCATTCTTTTTTTTCATTCTTTTGATTTTGTTTGTGTCTTGATTTCTCATAAAGTCACTAGCTTCCATTTGCTCAATTCTAATTTTTTTAAAATTATTTTCTTCAGTGATCTTCTGTACCTCTTTTTCTATTTAGCCAATTCTACTTTTTAAAAAGTTTTTTTCTTTAGTGAATTTTTGTGCCTCATTTTCCATTTTACCAGTACTACTTTTTAAGGCATTTTTCTCTTTATTGACTTTTTGTACTTCTTTTACCATTTGGCCTAGTCTGTTTTATAAGGTGTTATTTTCTTCATTACTTTTTTTGTGCCTCCAAAGCTATTGACTTGTTTTTCATGTTTTTCCTGCATCACTCTCATTTCTCTTCCCAACTTTTCTTCTACCTCTCTTACCTGATTTTCAAAATCCTTTTTGAGCTCTTCCATGACATGAGACTGATTCATATTTTTCTTGGAGGCTTTTGATGTAGGAACCTTGTTATCGTTGTTATCTTCTTGACTTTGTGTGAAATCTGACTTTGTTATCTTCTTGAGTGTATGTTTTGATCTTCCTTGTCACTATAGTATCTTTCTATGGTCAGAATTTTTTCCTATTGTTTGCTCATTTTCTTATATATGTATTTAGCTTTGAACATTCACTTCTATAAGATTTTGAATTCTAAATTTTCTCCCTCTCTCCAAGACAGCTTGCAATCTTATATAGGCTCTACACATACATTCATATGAAACTTATTTTCACATTAGTCATGTTGTAAAGAAAGATTAGAGTCAATGAGAGGAACTACAAGAAAGAAGAAATAGTATGCTTCAATTTGAATTCAGACTCCATATTTCTTTTTCAGGATGTGAATAGCATTTTCCATCATGAGTCTTTTCGAGGTGTCTTAGATCCTTGCATTGCTAAGGAGAGCTAAGTCTATTGAACCTAGCCTGTTTCTTGATTTTTAACTCTTTGTTAAAGTAGGGCTCTGCTTCCAGGGTGAGGGGCATACTGTCCTAGGCTTCAGGGAATTTGGACAGCTGTTTTCCGAGATACTTCTAGGGACCTGTAAGTTTTCAGTTCTTCCACAGTGATATGACCTAAAGAGAGGTGTTACCTGGCCTGTGGTCTCGTCTGTGAGTGACCACAAGTACTCTTTTCTGCCCTGAGACTGTGACCAGGTCCCTGCTCCATTATGGTCATAAGCTTTGGTGTGCTAGTGCTCTTTCTTGCCCTGGGACTGCCATCCAGAACTGTGACCTAGATCTGGGTATGGGCAAAGAGTCCTGCTTCGGTGTTAGTAAAGAGACCTGTCTAACCAGCTGTTTGACTCCTTGAACATCTGTGAACTGACAGCTCCAGAAGCAGCTACTGCTGCTGATTCAAGGCTCCTAAGGCTAGTTTTGGTTTGCTGGGGGCTGGGTCTATGCTGGTGCAGCCTGTACTGGACTGTGCTCCACTCTCACCTAGGTATAACAGATCTTTCCTGCTGACTTTCTAAGCTATGGCTGGAAAATTATTTCACCCTGTCCTTCTGTGGGTTCTGCCTCCTCAGGAATTGTTTTATGGCATTATTTAAAAGTGTTCAGAGGGGTTTGGAGAAGAACTCAAGTGAGTTGCTAACTTTTTCTGCCATCTTGGCTCCACACACACATTCAATACATCACAACTTGCTCAGACATCCCCTAATTGATGGGCATCCCCTCAACTTCCAGTTTTTGGTCACCACAAATAGAGCTGTTATAAATATTTTTGTACATGTGGGACCCTTTACCATTTTTATGATCTCTTTGAGATACAGTCCTAGAAAAAATAATGCTGGGTCAAAGGGTATGCACATTTTTGTAGCCCTTTGGCCATAGTTCCAAATTGCTTTCCAGAATGGTTGGATCAACTCACAGCTCCACCAACAATGAATTAATGTTCCTACTCTCCCACATCTTCTCCAACATTTATCATCTTCCTGTTTTGTCATGTTAGACAATCTTATAGGTGTGATGTGGTACCTCAGAGTTGTTTTGATTTGCATCTCTATAATCAATAGTGATTTAGAGCATTTTTTCACAGGACTATATATAGCTTTAACTTTTTCCTCTGAAAACTGCCTGTTCATATCCTTTGACCATTTATCAATTGGGAAATACCTTGTATTCTTGTACATTTGACTCAGTTCTCTACATATTTTAGGAATGTGGCCTTTATTACAGACACTAGCTGCAAAAATTCTTACCCAGTTTTCTGCTTCCCTTCTAATCTTGGTTGCATTGGGTTTGTTTATGCAAAATTTTTTTCAATTTAATGTAATCAAAATTCTCCATTTTGCACTTCATAATGTTCTCTGTCTCTTGTTTGGTCAAAAATTTCTCCATTCTCATTAAGTCTGACAAATACACTATTCCCTGCTCAATCTGTTTATAGTATCAGTCTTTATAACCAAGGTCATGTATCCGTTTGGACTTTATTCTTGTGTATGGTGTCAGCATTGCTCTACGCCCAGTTTCTGCCCCACTGTCATCCAGTTTTCCCAGCGGTTTTTGTCAAATTCACTGTTTGACAAAAACTTCTAACTGCTCTTGAGACTGCACACAAGGCTGGGGAGGATTAGAAATAGGTGGGAGGGAGTCTTCCTGCACAAAGTAGCCAGGACTCTTGGAGTGGGGAGGGAGGAAGGAAAGAGAAAAAGACAGAGAGACAGACAGAGAGAGACAGAGAGATACAGAGAGAGAGTGAGAAAGAGACAGAGAGAGAGGAAGAGACAGAGAGAGAGACAGAGAAAGAGACAGAGAGACAGACAGAGAGACACAGAGACAGACAGACAGAAAGGGACAGAGAGAGACAGAAAGAGACAGAGAGACAGAGATGGAGAGAGAGAAAGAGACAGAGACAGACAGAGAGAGCCAAAGACAAAGAGACAGAGACAGAGAGAGAGACAGACAGAGAGAGAGATGGAGAGACAGAGACAGAGAGAGAGACAGAGAGAGAGAAAGAGACAGAGAGAGAGACAGAGACAGAGAGAGACAGACAAAGAGACAGAGAGAGACAGAGAGACAGAGACGGAGAGAGAGAGACAGAGACAGACAGAGCCAAAGACAAAGAGACAGAGAGACAGACAGAGAGAGATGGAGAGACAGAGACAGAGAGAGAGACAGAGAGAGAGAGACAAAGACACAGAGAGAGACAAAGACAAAGAGACAGAGACAGAGAGACAGAGAGAGCGAGAGAGACACAGAGAGAGACAAAGACAAAGGGACAGGGACCGAGAGAGCCAAAGACAAAGAGACAGAGAGACAGACAGAGATGGAGAGACAGAGACAGAGAGAGACAGAGAGAGACAAAGACAAAGAGAAAGAGACAGAGACAGAGAGAGCGAGAGAGACAAAGAGAGAGAGGCAGAGAGAGAGACAAAGACAAAGAGACAGGGACAGAGAGAGAGACAGAGAGAGCGAGAGAGACAAAGAGACAGAGAGAGACAGAGACGGAGAGAGAGACAGAGACAGACAGAGAGAGCCAAAGACAAAGAGACAGAGACAGAGAGACAGACAGAGAGAGATGGAGAGACAGAGACAGAGAGAGAGAGACAGACAAAGACAAAGACAGGGACAGGGACAGAGAGAGAGGGAGGAAGAAGCAAGGAAGGGAAGGCAGACCAAGGAAACAGAAAGAAAACAAGAAGAACTGGAAGTAGAGAAAACGCTGCTGCTCCTCCTCCACCAGGTCAGGCCGGTGGCTGAAGGCTGGTCCAGCCTCGCTGCGCCCACGTCGGCACCTCCGCAGACACCACAGCGCACCCAGACCAGTCACCCCGTCTCGCCCCTCCTGCGCTCGGTGTGTCTCGGTCTCTCTCGGTCTCTCTCGGTCCCTTTCTCCTCCCCCTCCCTTCCCTGGAGCACATACCCCGGATTCCCGGTCTAGCCCTTCCCTCCCTACCGCGCCCTCCAAGCCTTTCCCCGGGCTCCTCATTCTCTCCCCGGGCTCGGAAGCCGCCGGTCCCGCTCGGCCCTTCTCTTCCCCCAGCCCGAGTCCTTCCCTTCCCCACTCTTCGCCGAGCCCTCCTTCGGCGGCTTGGATTGGCCCAGCGCGAAGACGAGCAGCCCGCTGATTGGCCGGGGCGGACAGCCGGGGCGGCCCTCTTCGGAGCCCGGTTTTCCCTGGGCGCTCCGTGGGTGGAGGCCATCCCCCGCCGTGGCCCTGGTCGGTCGACCTTCGCCGGCCGGCGGTCCAGGTTCCGGGAAGGGGGTGGGGGCGGGGGCGGGGGCTGGGGCGGCCCGGGGCCGCGTGGTGCCCGACCGGGCGCCCCGAGGGCCATGACCGAGGCGGCGGCGGAGCGGGAGGCGGTGAGCCTGGCCGAGGCCGGGGTGTCCCTCTCCAGCAGCCGCCTAACTGACGAGGGGGAGCTGGAGGGCAAGCGGGCGAACGGAAGCGTCCAGGCCGCGGCGAACGGGGACCCGCTGCTCGGCGAGGCCGCCGCGCCCGCCTCGGACAAGTCCCGGGCCGGGGAGGAGGAGGAGGAGCCCCAGGCCCGGCTGGTGCCCCTGCTGGTGCGCGGCGGCGAGGCCGAGGCCGGGGCCGGGGCCGGGGCCGGGGCCGGGGCCGGGGCCGGGGCGCAGCGGGGGTCCCGCGCGGTGCGCACGGCGCTGTCCCCGCGGCGCTTCGCGGTGCTGCTCATCTTCAGCCTGTACTCGCTGGTCAACGCCTTCCAGTGGATCCAGTACAGCATCATCAGCAACGTGTTCGAGCACTTCTACGCCGTGCCCCTGACGGACATCGACTGGCTCTCCATGGTCTACATGCTGGTCTACGTGCCGCTCATCTTCCCGGCCGCCTGGCTGCTGGACTGGGGCGGCCTGCGCCTCACCGCCCTGCTGGGCTCGGGCTTCAACGCCCTGGGCGCCTGGGTCAAGTGCGGCAGCGTGGCCCCCCACCTCTATTGGGTCACCATGCTGGGCCAGCTGCTGTGCTCCGTGGCGCAGGTGTTCATCTTGGGCCTGCCCTCCCACGTAGCCTCCGTGTGGTTCGGGCCCCGCGAGGTGTCCACCGCCTGTGCCACGGCCGTGCTGGGGAACCAGGTAAGGGAGGGCGCGGAGGGGACGCGTGGCCCGGCGCCACCTGCCCCCCAGACCTCAGCCCCTGTGCGAAATTCCCTCGTTCATTGTGTGTGCGTGGGGGGGGGGCTCCTAAACTCACCCTGTAACCTGTGGGCGTGTCACTAACTTTTGTGTTGTAACATTTTAAAGTTTTGAGTTCCACATTCTTTCCCCCCCCCCCCCCGCCCCTCCCTGACACGACAAGCAGTCACAGGTGTGAAAGGTTTCCATATTAGTCATCTGGCACAAGAACTGCATATGCGGGGGGAGAAAAGTAAAAAATAGCAGTTTCCGTCTGTATTCGATCCATCAGCTCTTCCTTTGGAGGTCCATAGTATGTGTGCCTCGTCCTTGGGCCTTTGGGGGTGTCCCGGTCATGGTATTGGTGAGAAGAGCTAAGTCATTCACAGCTCTTCGTGGAACACTATTGCTGTTACTGTGTACAACGTTCCCCTGGGTCTGTTGGCTCCACCATGCATCAGTTCATGTAAGTCTCTGCAGGGTTTTCGGAAGTCATCCCGCTTGTCATGTCTTACAGCACAATAATCGTCCCTTATAATAAACCACAGCTTGTTTTACTAACTTTTTTGAGATGAAATTTTTTCATCTATAAAATGAGGGGTGCACCTTCTACTCATCTGTGGGACCTGTGGGCATGCCACTAACCTTTTTGAGCCACACAAATAAGGGGTGCCCCTTAAATTCAGTGTGTGACCTGAGTGCATGCCACTAACCTTTTTGAGCCACACAAATAAGGAGTGCCCCTTAAACTCACAGTGTGACCTGTGGGCATGCCACTAACCTTTTTGAGCCACATATAGTAAGGGGTGTCCCTTAAATTCAGTGTGTGACCTGAGTGCATGCCGCTAACCTTTTTGAGCCGCACATAGTAAGGGGTGTCCCTTAAATTCAGTGTGTGACCTGAGTGCATGCCACTAACCTTTTCGAGCCACACAAATAAGGGGTGCCCCTTAAACTCACTATGTGACCTGTGGGCATGTCACTAACCTTTTTGAGCTGAAATTTTCTCATCCATGAAGGAGAGAGGAGGCCTTTTTCTTTTTGGTAGAAGTTGTTCAGTGGTGTCCCAACTCACAACCAACTTTTCAGGACCCCATGTAGGGTTTTCTTGGCAAAGATACTGGAGTAGTTTGCCATTTCTTTCTTCAGCTCATTTTACAGATGAGAAAATGGAAGCAAACAGGGTTAAGTTACTTGCTATAACTACTAGCTAGTAAGTAACTGAAGCTGGATTTATTTAAACTCAGGGTCTTCCTGACTCCAGGCCTAATGTTCTATCTACTGCACAGCCTAGCTACTCTTTTTTAAATGGATCGTCTAAAAAGAACCACTCAAAATTATTATTCATTTATAGCATTCGTTTTTATTTTGAGTTCCAGAGTACCCCTTCCCACACCAGTCCAATGAGAAGGCAAGCAGTCTGTTATCAATTATACATGTGAAATCATGCAAAACAGGTTTCCTAGTAGCCATATCACAAAAAGGGTGAAAAATTATACTTCAGTATGTGCTCACAATTCATCACTTCTCTCTTTGGAGGTGGATAGCATTTTTCCCCATGAATCCCTTGGAATTATCTTATATTGAGTATCTAAATCTTTCCCTATTGATCGGAGTAAGTCTTTCCCAGTTGACCATCATTACAATATTGCTTTTATTATATACAATGATCTCGTTCTGCTCACTTCACTTTGCATCATTTCATATAGGTCTTCTCATGTTTTTCTGAAATCATCTTACCATCATTTCTTATAGCACAATAGTACACCATCACAATAATATGCCACATCTTGTTCAGCCATTCCCCGGTTGGTGAACATCTCCTTAATTTCCAATTTTTTACCACCACAAAAGGAGATGCTATAGATATTTTTGTATATATAGGTCTTTTTCTTTTTTCTTTGGAGTACAAACCTAGTAGTGGTATTGCCGGGTCAAAGGGTATGCACACTTTTTAAATAGCCTTTTGGGCAGAGTTCCAAATCATTCTTCAGAGTGGTTGGACCTGTTCACTGCTCCACAAACAGTTCATTCATGTACCTATTTTGCTTCATCCCCTCTCAAATTTGTCTGTTAGCCAATCTGATGTGTGAAGTGGTACCTCTGAGTTATTTTAATTTGCATTTCTCTAATCATTGATTTAGAGCATTTTTTATATGACTATAGATAGCTTTGATTTCATCTTCTGAAAACCTTCAGGTTCTTTGACCATTTATCAGTTGAAGAATGGCTCTTATTTTTCTAAATTTGACTCATTTCCCTATATATTTGAGAAATTAGGTCTATCAGAGAAACTTGCTGTAAATTTTTTTAATTTTACTTCATTGTCTATGATACTTTTAGGAAAAGAGTTTCTCTGATTATCTCTTTTAATTAGGTCTCTTTTTGCTTTTGTTTTGTCTGAGATCATGATTGCTACCCGTGCCTTTTTTTTTTTTAACTTCAGCTTGAGCAAATAGATTCTGTTCTACCACTTATTTTAAATCTGTGGGTGTCTTTTTGTATCAAGTGTGTCTCTTTTAAATGACATATTGATGAATTCTAGTTCCTAATCCATTCTGGTATCTGCTTCTGTTTTATGGGGTGAGCTCATCCCATTCACATTCACTGTTATGATTACTAACTACATTTCCCTCCATCCTATTTCCTTCTGTTTATTATTTTCTCTCAATCTTCTCCTCCTTAAAAGTCTGTTTTGCTTCTGACCGTTACCTCCCTTAATCTGACCTCTTTTTTATCATTCTCTTACCCCTGCCCCACCTCTTTCACTTATCCCCTTCCCCTCCTATTTCCCTTTTGGATAAGATATATGTCTCTACCCCACTGAGTGTGTGTATGTGTGTTATTTTCTTCATTATTTTAGTGCCTCTTTTATCAAGCTGTTAGTTTCTCTTTTCATTATTTTCTTTCATTCCTGTCATTTATCTTCTCAATTTTTCTTCTACCACTCATCTATTTATTTAACTCTTCCAGGAATTCTTGTTGGGCTTAGGTCTAGTTAGCATTTTTCTTTGAGGCTTTTTTTTTGGTAGCTGTTTTCACATGGAGTTCCTGCCACCATAGTGGCTTTTTGTGGTCAAGTTTTTTTGTTGTTTGTCATTTTTCCGACCTATTTCTTGACTTTTAACTTTTTGTTAAAGTAGGGTTCTGTTAATCTGTCCCAAGCTTCAAGGTTTTTCAGAGCTAATCCTGGGGGTCTGCAAGTTTTTGGTGCTTCCAAGGTGGTATGGATTTGCAGAGGGGTGTATATAGTCACTGGTCTCCTTGTCTTCACTCTAGTCTTTACCCAGGAGGAATCCCTGCTTCCCTACAGCCACAAGCACTAGCACTCCTCTTTGCTTTGAAACTTGTGACCAGGGCCCCTGTTCTTCCATAGCCACAGGTAGGCACTCCGCTCTACTCTATAACTGTGACCAGGGTACTTGCTCCCTTGTGACCAGCCACAAGCACTCTTCTTTACCCTGGAAATAAAACTCAGAACTCTGTATGGGCAGAACTCTGTATGGGCAATAAAGTTATCAGTCAGTGCCTCCCTAATCTCTTTCTGACAAGTTATCTAACTTCCTTCCCATTTCTGGGCTGAGAGCTCCCAAGCTGCTGTGCTGTTGCAGTCTCCTCCAAGATCATCTACTGGTGCTGCTTCCATGTGGATTCTGAGACAGTTCCAACCCTGTCACCTCTCTTGTTGACCTCCTAAGTTGTCTTAAGCTAGAAAAATGTCTTACCCCAACCTTTTGTTGACTCTGCCATTCCACAATTTGATTTGAACCGCTATTTTAAATTTGTCTGGGGGAGAATGTTGATAGAATTTGCCTGGGCTGCTGTCTCTCCTTTGCCATCTTGACATGACCTGAAGGAGTCTCTTAAACTCCCTTTGTGACCTTTGGGCATCTCACTTACCTTTTTGAGCAGAAGTTTTCTCATCCATAAAATTAGGGGACCTGATATTTATGAGATTTTTATATCGATTACCTAACTAAAATACACCTTCTACAGAAAGCCTTCCTCAGCTCCTCTTCATTGTAGGGCCTGCCTTCTGGCAATTATTTCCTATTTATCCTGTCCATAGCTTGTTTTACTTGCATGTTGTCTCTCCATTAGACTGTAAGGTCCATGCCGTTAAGGAGCATTTTTTTGTTTCCTTAGTACTTAGCACAGTGCTGGACGCATAGTAAGTTCTTAATAATTGATTAAGATTACTTTGTATGATAACCCAATGAGAGAATGTATTACAGATATTACCCCTATTCTCACATGACTAAACTGAGGAGCATATAGATACCTTGCCCAAAACTGTACAACTAGTAGAAGTAGGATTTGAACTTCTTAATTCCAAGACCTGCATTCCTTCCACTTTCATAATGATTCTTTAAAATGATTGATGAAATTTCTTCCAGCTCTAAAACTCAAAACTCCTTAAAAGTGACCATTAAACTTACACTCATATAAACTAAATCATCGTATTTGATGTTTTGTCTGCTCGTTTATCTATCCAAGGACAGCCTTTCCACTGCCACACATCCAGGAATGTGGATGCAATCATCTTCATGTCCTCTGCCCTGGTGAGACCACATCCATAATACTGTGTTCAGTTCTGGCCCCCACACCTTAGGGAGGAACATGGATAAGTTGAAGAGTGTCTTGCCAGGTGTATCTAGGATACCGAAGGACCTCAAGTTAACTCCATAAGAGGATTGGTTGATCAAAAAAATAGAACAGGCTGAAGTAATAGGTTCCTCTTCTTTGGAGGTCTCCAGTCAAAGTATGGATGACTACTTTTTGAATATATTGTATTCTAGAGGGAATTATTTTTCTTGTATGAATATCTTTCAACTCTAAAATTCTGAGATTCGATGACAAACTGAGAATTCAAACTGGTAGCACTTTCAATCAGAAAATAAAACTGGCTTTTGGGTGTCTAAAATCAAGTAATTGAAGTAAAAGTTATTGGATTTGTTCCATGAAGTTGGCTAAAGTACATTTTAAAAAAAGAATATTTTCCTGTTTTAAGTTAGGTTTTGGATAATTACCTTTTATTATGGAAAACATTATAGAAAGAAAGCAGATGTGAGTTGTCAGTAACTCCTCTTAACACTGATACTCATATTTGCAAAATTAGGGAAAAAATCTGCGATGAACAGTTTTTACAACCATTTATTTTGCTATATATCTTTTAGCTCGGTGTTGCAGTTGGCTTTTTGTTACCACCAGTTTTGGTGCCCAACACAAAGAATGACACTGTTCTCATGGCACACAACATCAGCATCATGTTCTATGGAACAGCATCAGTTGCCACATTTTTATTCATACTAACAATAATTGGTAAGCAAACTTATTTTTCCTAAAATTTAAGTAGAGTGAATGTAGTAGAAGAATATAAAAAAAAATGAACATCTATTGAAGTTTCTTATTCATAATATCTCAGATGTCACTTGCTTGCTTTCGGTTCATGTCGTACATAGATCTTATTTTTGAAATGCCATGACATTAACTCCAGCAATACTTTTTACTCAGTTTAATCTTTTTAATAATACACTGAGTTGTAAGTCTAGTTAATCTTGTATCTCTCCACTAATTTTTCAGTTCATCCTGCTAACCTGCTGGTTTTAAAGATTTTTGCCTTCTGGCCATTTCTTCTTTCCTCTAATATTTTCATCTTATGCTAACCTGCTCAGGGTCAGACTTGTGCATTATTTTTGAAGTTTTATGTATATATGGACCTCTCTCTTCTATTAATGGTAATCCTTTCCAGGAAACCTCTTGTCTCTCCCTGCCCCTCCCCTCCCAATCCCTCCTCTTAACATTACCTGAGTCAAAAAATGTTGGGCAAATCTTGGGCAGCAGCAGGTTGTTGGTGAGAGTTTCCAACTGTGGCAAATATCTGCTTGTTAGGCCACTCGGGCTGCTGCAGACATTCATCACTGAGTGTTCTCCATCTCCTCTGGTCCTGCACTGAAGCAGTCAGTCAAAATCAGCTGCAAACTTCCACCATCAGTTGGGAAGAAGCCCTGGGAAGGTTGGCTTTTAAAGTTTCTGTTTTGTTTTGTTTTTTTTTTAAGGGGAAACAATTCTGTGACTTCAGGGGGAAGAATCAGTGAAATTTGTTCAATTACTGTGAACTTCTATCAGTGAAATTCAAAGAGAAAATCACAGCATTGGGCCTGTAGTAACTCAGAAGCATAATAGAGCTAAAAAAAAGACCTTCAGTGCTGTGTAATCCAATCACCTCCTTTTACTGATGAGAAAACTGAGTTAAGTGATTTCTCATGGTCACACACACATATTAAGTGGCAGAGCTATAATTTGAACCCAGGTCTTTTGACCCTAAATCCAACACTTTTCCTACTATACCATTCTGAGGAACTTAATAAATATTTGCTAATTGAAGAAAGAAGTAGCAATAAAAATGATTCTCTATTGTAAATTCCTGTCATTTTAATGTGAATTTGACTTTTATATGTTTGTTCATATTCTAATTTTCTTACTGTGAACATAACACCAATGAAAGACTACTTTATGGAAAATACTCACAAACATGTTTAGCTGGAGACCATACACAATGCTTCTTCATAGACTGTCTCCATAAATGAAAATTGGGGGTCCAGGAGGTGCAATCCACATCCTTAATTTTCCATAAGACTGATTAAAAACTGTAGATAGTCATGGCAGTTAAGTATGTTAAGTATTCAGAATCATCAATTTGCCTTGGGTTTCCCTTCACTTTATGTGCTGAATCCTTATATCAGTTTGAGATTGCAACTTTCTAGCATGTGAGCATATTAAAAAGGAATGAAATAGAAATATAATTATTTATGACCTATTCTTGCTGCCTTAGAAAGCTGTATTTTTATTTGGGAAAAGATATAATTTAGAAGTCTGCTTTTATGGTAGCCGTTTTAAAATTTGTATACTTATATATGACTTTCCAATTCAATTAAGATATTTTTCTATGCCTTTAAAAAAAATGATTCTTTTTGTACTTTTTATTTCTTATTAATATGTAAACTTACCTTTCATTCTTCTTATTTCCAAATGCTTGTCTTACATGGATAATGTGAGAAAGTAAAAACTTATGTGTTTACATAATTTGTAGTTTTAATGTTACATGTTTGTAAAATTTTGACGTTAAATGTAAAATTAATTTTGTAATACAAGTAAAAAAAAGAATTGGCAGAACATCGTAATCATTGAAAATACCTGCTGCCCAAATGGACTGTGTACTCCATTGGACCCTATCAAAAGAATAGGCTTCTCATGGCATGTAAGACATTAAGAGTTACAGTAGAAGAGTGGATAGAAAGCATGTCCTGAAGGAGAAATAAAAAATCCATCTGCCTCGATGGATTTAAAAATGAATTCTATCAGATATTCAAATGATGATTAATTCCTATATTATATAAATTTGTTAAAAGAGAGAGAAGGTACCTTACAAAACTCCATCGATGAGAGAAATAAGGTCCTGAAATCTAAAAAGGGGATGAGGTGGAGAGGGAAGAGAAAGAAAGCCCTACTGCAATGTATTCAAGAGAGTATTCAGTATGGCCAGGTTTTTTACCAGGAACATACGGATGATTCATAATTAGGAAAGCTATGTAAATATAAGAGATAATATCAATAATAAAGCTATAAAAATTGCATGGGTATAGAAATACAGAAATGTTAGGGGCCAAGCTCTGGGACCGCCCGTCGGGAGCTGGCTCCACCCTCAGGGAGGAGCATGGGAGGGGCTCTGGCTGGGGATATAAGGAGCTGTCAGGGAGGGATCGGAGAGAGACGCCATTAATAAAGTGAAGTGCCCTGGCCACCTCAGGTGTCTGTGTAGTCATTTCCCCTCCATGGAGGAGGGGATTCCCCTGCTATAGTTGCCATACGGTAGGGGCTGGAGACATCCCAGGATAGGGTAAGTATCCAAGCGAGGGCTGGGGAGAGCCTGGAGCAGGAGCCCGGATAGATACTTCCTGATCTAGTATCCAGGCGAAGGCCGGGGGATGGCCCCATGTACAGAAAAAAAGACTTGATAATATGTAGTACTAATTTGTCCATTTAAAAAAACACTGAAAATTACAGAATTGTTTTAAAAACCCTGATAAACAGATACCAAGAGTTATCATCATTTGAAATGGAGAAGTACCAGAAGCCTTTCTAGTAAGATTGGGAATAAAGAAAAGATATCTTTTGTCACCGTTATCATTTGATATAGTTCTAGAACTCCTAGTCATGCAATGAGAAGAGAATAAGAAATTGAAGGAGTAAGCATAGGCAGAGATGAGGTAAAAATCATATGTAATTGCAGATGACTTAATAGTTTAGAACAGAGCTATCAGACATGCAGCCTTCAACACTCCTGAGTACAGGCTGAACCAGATTAGACTGTAATTGGGAAATATACAGTAAAACATAGGTAATGTTATTATGTGATTTTCTAAGTCAGTCTCAAGAACTTTGAATTTATCTGTGCAACATGGGGGCACTGGTACAGGACCGCTCAGTATGGTGTGCCCACATAAGAAAAGGTGTGGTGCTCTTTGAGCAAAGCAGAATTGAGACAGCACAGAGTAAACACAGGATGCGTAAATTTGGGATATCCACCCCAAATACTCATACAGACTGTCTGTGCCGAACCTGTGGTAGAGCATTTCGAGCTCATATTGGTGTGATTAGCCACAGTCGGACACAATGAAATTTCATTTTACAATGATGATGTCATTTTGGTCCTCTTCAAAGACGAAGGACAACACCCAACCAGCCATGCCTTATATGTGGTTTAATGGCCCCTGTTTATTTGAGTCTGTGAAATAATATTGGAATAAGATTTATTTGGCATTTTCAGCAATTAAATTCCTTTAGAAAAGATGGAGAACTAATCCACTTTTGAGCATTAGAAAAATTTAACAAGTTTCTTGAGCTTCAGCAATGCTCAAAGCCTTGTGGCAGGCAGTGAGGCAGATAAAGGAGCACATGACTCTTGCCCTCATGGAGCATGTGGACTAGAAGAGGAGATAAGAAAAGGAAGATTTCATGACTGGACCTGAAGGGACTTGTTTGAACTCATTCCACTATGTATTGTGAGGTGTCAGCATATTGTTTTCAGTTCAATCTGTGCTGCCTTCCTGTTCTAATGTGAAGTCTATAGATAACATGTTTTATAAGCGATGATGCAAATGCATGTAGGGCTGATTCTGCACAGGCAATAGTAAGCTGCATTTATTAGAGTTAATCATGGCATTTACAAGTCTTTGGTGTGCAAATCTCTTTAGTTACTACATATTAATATTTGGAATAGTTGAAAGATATAAACAGTTATACCTAATCAAAAACAGTAATGCATTTAAACACATTAATGTTCAAAGAACCCACAAACTGTTATTTTGTGCCTACAGTGTTCCAGCTCTGTTTTGCTCTATAACTTCTACATAGGTCACAGAGTTAGACCTGAGAGGAACCTTAGCCCTTCATTTTTACCTTGTCCTTTACCCCTTAGTCATAGATAGCACATCTTAACCAGAGCTGGTGTTAGCAGGGGGAGAAAACACCAAGATTGGAGTCAGTAGTAGAACTGACTCTCCCTATTTCAGCCTAATAGAACTAGCCTTTTCATTTTGCAGATGAGCAAACTGAGGTTCAGAGAAATTAAATGACTTGCCCAAAGTCACGTGTAAATGAACAACATAAATGGGATGCATGAACTCTCAACTCTAGTGCTTCTTCTATTGTATCATATTGACAGAGAACATGTTACAACAGTGACATGTTCATAATTGATATGTGCTTTCTTTCCCCTTTTAAGCCTTGTTAAGGTATACATGCACAATGATAATAAACTTCTAATGGTAACTATAAAATTTTTTTGGATCCAAAGGTGGTTCAAGTATTCAGGGTAAGATAGAAGACTTCTTTTGAAAAATAATTCCATAAGTACTAAGGAATATTTATCTTGAAAACAGTATTTAATACTTGTTTTAGGCAAATAACAAACAGTAACACATTCATACCTTGCCCAGGGAAACGTAACTTGGAGCTGGGAGCTTGGGAGGAGAGGGGACTGGTAGTGCATTAAGAGTTTTGGGTTTCCTCCTGTGTACTAATGCAAGATGTGGGAGAATTGTTGTCCTTTACCCTTTAGTCCTAAGTAGCACACCTTAGCCGCAGCTGGTGTTGGTTGAGATAAGGAAAAGAAAAAGGTGAAGATTGGAGTCAGTGGTAGAACTATCCCTATTTCAGCCCAGTAGAATTTAAAAAGCTACCTTTTCTTTTATCCCAGTAATAGAATTGGATGACATTGCCCAGGTTTTCTTTTCTCTCTCTGTTTTTTTTTCTTAAGTAAAGAATTTGGACAGTAGAGTCTAGGGGAGTTAGTTCCCCTCGTTGGCCAGGATAGTAATCAGCTATCAGTGGTTATGGGTTAGCATCCATAAGTTCTCAAGACAATAAATTCAATGCAATTAACATTTAGAGTAAAAGATTCTTTTTGAGATAGAAGACAGAGAACCATCCCGACCTTCGTTTTGCTATAATTAACTCAGAAAGCTTTTTACTTCATAAGTGTGCAGTTTTCTAATTCTAGAAGTCTAGTGTATAGTTGTGAATTACATATTACCAGTGACAATAAGATGGGACACTTCCCATCTAACGAGAATCTAATGAGAGACTTGTAAAGAGTGACAACAGACTTCTCCATCACTGAAAGAACTAGATGGAGTGGAAAGGAAAAAGAAACATTAACAGTTTAAACATTTTACTTACTCTAATGTAAGGACAATGAAGATTAAATATCTTTAAGTTGTTTGCTACATAATTTATATAAGACTTGTCAGGAATAGATGTCTAGATTAATTAGACAGCTTTGGTTTTAGTGAATCAATTTTTGGAGCCTTAATAAACCTTTATTTTCAAACAGAAATTTTGAAGAATTCTAAGGCTAGAAAAAACTTTTGAAACATTATCTAGTCCATTTTCCTGCCTCCTAAGCACCTATATACATAAACCGTTTTGGAAAGAGAATTATTATTAACAATCCCCTCCCCCCGCAAAAAAAATCCAGTGGTAATGTTTTTTTCCTTTTTCACATTATTGATAGAATTTAATTCTATCAATATTGAATTTTTCCCACCCAAATTTTACCTGTTCATCTTATCTCCTAACATATATTCTCTTTCTTATCTAAAGAAATGTTATCCAACCTCCTCTTCCAGAAAGTTGGGTGGGAAGTCTAATGATATTCATACCTTTTATTGCCCATATTGCAGTTGAGAAGGTAGAAGATAATAAGATATTCTCAGTCTATACTTGAGATTATTTCTTGCAATTCCATCAATATGGTCTAGTACACTAGTATTATCAGTACCTGTCACCAAATGTATCATTTTTTTAGTACCCTCAGCCCAGCCTCTGGCTTTTCTATTAATTACAGAGTAGATTAGCAAGATCCTGGGCTTCCCTTATACATGAAGTTTGCTAACTCACAACATTTAACAGAAGTGTGGATGTATAGGCTTGTTTAAATCTGAAACTTGACTAACAAAATTAATTGAGTCAAGAAATAAAATGAAAAATTCTTCATTTAATGTACACTGAATAGTATAGCTATTCAGCAGAACTATGGGATGACTGGTGTTTTCTCAACCCATTTGGGTAAAGTGACCAGTTCTCTTATCCCTGGAGGAACAAATATGCATAAACTCAGGCAAAAGAGTTAAAATTATTCTATCTCATAAATAATTAGGTAAAAATGAGCAGCTTTACTAAAAGGGTTTCTTTTAATCATTAAGTCAGAAATGATCAGAGACCTTTAATCACACTCATCAATATAATAACTGTTGACCTTTTTCTTTTTCTAGCATTCAAAGAAAGGCCTCCGTTTCCACCAAGTGAATCTCAAGCAGTTCTCCAACATAATCCCCCAGAATATTCCTATAAACAATCAATAATGAATCTATTTAAAAATATTCCCTTTGTGCTTTTGCTAATTAGTTACGGTAAGTAAAGTATTTTTATTTTCTTTGATGTAATATGTTTATAGAGTATGCAACACTATGTATTTTTATTTGGTTGAATTAAACTGATTAATGAGCCAAGTTTATTAATCCCGTAGAACTGACTTGAGGATTCTGAACTTCTGTGCATAAATATAAGAAAGTTCCACATTGCAGTTTTGTTAAATTAAAGCAAAGTAGCCCTCTAGCAGAGTTTCTCTCACTTCTTTTGAGGACCTCCCCCCTCCACAATGTAGCCTCTGCTTAGATTTTATTTTTCATTGCAGTGGTACTTGAGCACAAAGGCTACATTTCTAGTTCTCCCTTTCTTCATAATCAACTCCTTTCGACCCCTGGCAGTCTGACTTCTATTTTGACTATTCAACTAAAAATTAACATATTTTTTCTGATCTCATTATTTTGAATCTCTTCATTTCTTTCATTTTTTCCCTTGCCATTTTTTCCAGCCTTTCCTTCCCTCCCCATTCCTGTTTTCCTCAGGTTCCTGTGTCTTCTACATTTTTGTGCCCTCAGAACTTGATTTTTTAATTACATTTTCCAGAGATTTTTTTGGTTGGCAAACTAATCACTTGATGTTTCCTTAAGCAGACTTTTATGGTAATTGTTTCATGTATATTGTCTCACTAACAAGGGCAAGGACTTTGCCATAAGCTTCTTTTATATTGCTCATATCGTTGGAGCTATATGGTTAATACTCAGTAGTTGGATTATTGTTTGAGAGGTGTGGTTTATGATGTTTCAAGGCCTTGATTTGAATTGATACACCGAACCAGAATAATAATGAATTGTGTTTTGACAGAATTCTACCTTAATTATGTCTAGTAAATTAAGGTGGATAAATTTTATTAGGTCAAATTAATTTTTTTAATATTTCCCCTACATGTGAAAACAATTTTTAACAATTTTTTTAAAGTTTAGAGTTCCAAATTCTATCTCTTCTTCTCTCTGCACTTCCTGAGGTGGTAAGCAATCTGATATAGGTTATACATGTGCAGTCGTGTAATATATTTCCTTATTAGTCATTTTGTACAAGAAAACTCAAAAAAGAAAGGAAGGGGGAAGAGGGAGCCAAGATGGCGGAGTAGAAAGATGCATATATGCTAGCTCTTACCCCATAGCCCATAAAAAACCTGTAAAGAAGAACTCTCAACAAATTCTAGAGCAGCAGAAGCCACAGAACAACGGAGTGGAGATTTCTATCCCAGAGAGACCCGAAAGGGGTCTGGGAAAGGTCTGTCTCACACCAGACAAGAGGCAGAGCCCAGCCCTGCCTTGGCCACGCAGCACTGAAAGGAACATATCCAAACAGGCTTCAGGGACAGAATCTCCAGCAGCAGAGCCAATCCCTCAACCACAGGCACCAAAAGTCAGTGAGAGGGTCTTTTCAGCTGGCCAAGAAGGGATCAGGGTGTCCCCATAATTCAGACCTCCTCAGGAGGCAGCAGTAGAGGCAGCAGCAGACAAGATGCTCCCAAAGCAGACAGTGTTGAAGGTTTCATCATAAACCCCCAGAGGGAACTGAACCTTGTGTGGTGGCCCTGCCCCTGCCTAAAACTCCTGAGGCTTTGGAACAGCTTATTTGAATTTCAGCCCCCAATGCTGACTTGGTGGAACTGGACACGAAGTGGTTGTGGAGAGGAAACTAAGAAGTCAAGTAAATTGTCTGGGAAAATGCCCAAAAAAAGGAAAAAAATAATTCCATTGAAGGTTACTTTCTTGGGGAACAGGTGTCTCCCCCCATCCTTTTGGATCAGGAAGAACAAGGCATGCTGTCAGAGGAAGTCAAGGCCTCTGTCTCCAAGGGGAACTTAAACTGGGCTCAGACAGTAGAAGAACTTAAAAAACAAGTTAGCAGCTTACTAAAGGAGAACCAAAATAATGCTGAGAAAAATAATGGCTTTAAAAAGAGGCTGACTCAATTGGAAAAAGAGGTCCAAAAACCCAATGAGGATGGAAGTTCTAAAAAGCAGAATTAGTCAAATGGAGGAGAAGGTTCAAAAACTCACTGAACAAAATAATTCGTTAAAAGAGAGTTCAGGGGAATGAATGACTATGAGTTAAACCAAGCAGTTAAACAAAACCAAAAATTTGAAAAAATAGAAGATGATGTGAAACATCTCATTGGAAAAACAACTGACCTGGAAAATAGATCCAGGAGAAACAATTTAAAAATTATAGGACTACCTAAAAGCCGTGATCAAAAAAAAAAGAACCTAGACATTATCTTCCATGAAATTATCAAGGAAAACTGCCCTGATGTTCTAGAACCAGAGGGCAAAATAAATATTAAAAGAATTCACCAATCACCTCCTGAAAGAGACCCAAACAGAGAAACTCCTAGGAATATTGTGGCCAAATTTCAGAGTTCCCAGATCAAGGAGAAAATACTACAAGCAGCTGGAAAGAAACAATTTTGAGTACTGTGGAAATATAATCAGGATAACACAGGATCTGGCAGCTTCAATATTAAGGGACTGAAGGGCTTGGAATGGGATATTTCTAAGGTCAAAGGAACTGGGATTGAAACCAAGAATCACCTACCCAGCAAATCTGAGTATAATACTTCAAGGGAATAAATGGTCATTCAGTGATATACATGACTTTCAATCATTCATATTGAGGAAAAGACCAGATGTGTGTAGAAAAATTTGACTTCCCAAGATAAGAATCAAGAGAAGCATGAAAAGATAAACAGGAAAGAAAAATCATAAAAGACTCTCTAAAGCTGAACTGTTTGTTTACATTACTACATGGAAAGAAAATATTTTTAACTCATGAATCTTTTCTCAGTATTTGGGTAAATGGAGAGATTGTACATACACACACACACACAGAGAGAGAGAGAGTACAGGGTGTGTTATATCAGAAAAGATGATATCCACACAAATAAAATAAAAATTAAGGGGTGAAAGAGGAAAATACTGGGAAGAGAAAGGGAGAAATGGAACAGGGCAGGCTATAACTCATAAAAGAATAAGAAAAATCTTATTCAGTGGAGGAGAAAAGGGAGAAGGGGAGAGGGGAAAAATAAAGCTACCCTCTCCACATGTGACTGAAGGAGGGAATAACATGAATTTATATCACACCACAGGAAAGTAGGAGAGGAGGTGACAAGTGGAGCGAGGGGATTGTTAGAAGGGAGGGTAAGTGGGAGAGGAGAGTCACTAGAAATAAACACTTTCGAGAAGGGACAAGGTCAGTTGTGGGAGAAAAATAAGGGGCGATAGAGTAGGACAGAGAGCAATATAATTAGTATTACACAACATGATTATTATTAGGGAAGTCTTTTGCAAAAGAACACATATTTAGTCTGTATTGAACTGCTTCCCTTCTCAGTGGGGCTGGGGAGGGAGGGGAGGAGGGAGAGAAGTTGGAATTCAAAGTATTAGCAACAAATGTTGAGAATTTTTATTGCATATAATCGGGAAATAAGAACTGCAGGGAGTGGGGTATAGAAATTTATCTTGCCCTACAAGAAAAGAGAGAGGATGGGGATGAGGGAAGGGTGGGGTGTGATAGAAGGGAGAGTACATTGAGAGAAGGAGTAATCAGAATGCAAGGTATTAGAGGGTGGGGGGAGGGGAGAGATAGGGAGAAAAATTGGACATGTTACAAAATGAGGTAAAAGCAATTAGTATTAAAACAATTGACTGAATTAATTATTGAGGATAAATCAATGACATTTTTAGTTTGGGGAAAAGAATTTCAGTCTAAATTTCCTGGAAGAAAGTAACCTTGGGTAAAATTTGGCATTGATGGAAAAGTTAGGGTTTTAATGGTAAATCTGATTTTATGATTGCTATTTAATCAGGAACTAGAACATGTACAGAAAGACCTGTAAGCCACTTAAGACTTGCCTCAAAAGATGTTCCTTAGCCAAAGTGAAATTATAATCATATTTGAAATTTGGTTATTGGAACTTGCCATTTTTAGATGCTATGGGACTATTAAGTGACTGTTCTTCAGAGTCTAACTCCAGGTATGGGTAGCAATAAAGGCAATCCGAGCCTCCAATCCATGATGCCAGTAAGCTGGTGAGATGCTGGTATGAACTGCATAGGTGATCTCAAGGGAAGGGTGGGAGAGCGGCTGTTCAGCCTGGGCTGAGGTGGGATTCTCCTGATTCAATTTCCCCACTGACACCTGGCAGACTTTAAGCCTGAATGAATGAATGCAAGTGGATAGTCTAATCCTGCCTGGAACTGACATGAAGTTGGGGAGATATTGTATCCCTGCAATGTCCCTACTCTTGGTGTCAATTTCCTGTAGTCAAAAGGTTTGTAAGCTTAATACCAGATCTATTCAATTATAGATTGATTATTGGTAGGGGAACATCTGAGGTTTTGGTGTCAATTTCCTGTAGTCAAAAGGTTTGTAAGCTTAATACCAGATCTATTCAATTATAGATTGATTATTGGTAGGGGAACATCTGAGGTTAAGTCTAAAATTAAGCTATTAGGCATAGGACTTTAAACCAGCGTCAATAAGTTAGTGTCCTTTAATTCTTAGTAATACTGTGGAG
Source organism: Potorous gilbertii (assembly GCA_028658325.1). Classification (NCBI taxonomy): domain Eukaryota; kingdom Metazoa; phylum Chordata; class Mammalia; order Diprotodontia; family Potoroidae; genus Potorous; species Potorous gilbertii. The sequence goes on along the minus strand of CM053770.1, from coordinate 592,291,689 downwards.
ACAATTAGGTCAAGAGCTTGTGAAGTTAGCAACATAAATATTATTTGTGTCTCATTTGGTTAATATTTTTAAAAAATTCTTTTGTGGTCCATATTTTAAATGCTTTAAAAAGAAGTATCACCTGACCAAAAGCTAGAATTGTTTTATCTGTTATAAACTGTTAGAAATGAAAAATAAAATTAAAAAAAGGAAGGAAGAGAAAAATAATAAGCTTCAGTGTGTAATCAGACAACATCAGTTCTTTCTCTGGAGGCAGATAGCATTTTTCATCATGAGTTGTTTGGGATTGTCTTGAATCACATTGCTGAGAATAGCTATTAACTCATTCACACTTTTCACTGTACAATGTTGCCATTAGCATATACAATATTCACTTGCTTCTGCTTACTTCACTTTGTATCAGTTCATGTAAGTGTTTGCAGGTTTTTCTGAAATCATCTGTTTGTCATTTCTTACAGCACATTAATATGCCATTACAATCATATACCATAACTTGTTCAGCCATTCCTAAATTGATGACCATCCCCTCAATTTCCTTAGCTTAAATTCTTAAAGGAGTTGAGAACAGCTCTTTCCTTTATTAGCCCTCTAACAATGAATTTTCAGTTAGCATTTTAAAAATTTTTGCTACTACCATATTTCATGGACTAGTGCATTTAATGTTTTCTGTTGTTATGTAGGTATTATGACTGGGGCATTTTATTCAGTCTCAACACTATTAAACCAAATGATCTTGACGTATCATGAGGTAAGATTTTGCCTAGAATTTTTATTTAGTGAGGCCCTGTAAGGAATATCTTAGAATCTAAGTATTCCGTCCTTAATTTATTAATTTTTGAAGGATTAATTTTTTTATTTACATTGAAAAAATATATTGAAATGATTTCTTAAATATTTAAACCTGTGAAGCATTGTGAAGCATTTTTAATAGTTGCCATTATAGATTTTAATGAGTGATGATGGAGATGGAGAAAAAGAAAGCATGTTAGAAGGAAAAACAAAAGTAAAATACGTAAATAAGCAAATATCTTTAACTTTGGTCCAGCATATCTTTGTTTCCAGTGGAAGAAAATAATTTGTAGATTATTATAAATCCCTTAATCACTGCACTTACGGCTACGTAGAATTAAATAAACTTTTTCTTTGCATCTTTTTGGATTGTTTTCATAGATTAAAAGGGTTTTTTTTGTTGTTGAATAGAGTTCTATTTTCTTCATTCTTTGTACCTGTTACAGAGACTAAACCTTATTTTGCATGTTAGTTTTATTTGGTTAATTGAAAATTAGCTGAGAGCCCAGAAAAATAAAAAACCAATTTGAGTTGAAGGGAATATCTAATTAATGCTATATGAATATTGTTGTAAGGGAGAAGAAGTCCGTGCTGGACTGATTGGGCTTACTCTAGTTGTAGCAGGAATGGTGGGCTCCATTATTTGTGGCTTGTGGCTGGATTACACCAAATCATACAAGTAAGTGAAAATGATAAATGTGCTGTAACTTGGTTCTCTGAAGTAATAAATGTGCCAACCAGTGTGATTTTATTAGAAAGGGAGTTTTGATCCTAGAAGGAATATGAAATAAGACCAACAAGATTTTTTTTCCCTCTTAGGTTGTGTTTAAATGAAAGTTATAAACTTCTAAATATGGTTTTTAGCATAGTAATGAGAGCCATCTGGGCTCCATAGCTACCATGTGCTCCAATCCGTTATTTAAATACATTGCTAAACTCATCTTCTCACATAAGGGATATCCTTGCACAGTGGAAGTACCTAATCTTCAACACTCCCTTGTTTCCCCAGAAATTAATTGTATTGTGGTATCCTTATAGTAGCAATGTTTTTTGTATTTTGACTGCTGGTTTTACTTCAGGACTTTTGACCATCTTTTCACCTTTTACAGCTGAGTCCCTGATCAGAGTAGCAGTATTCTTCCCTCCTTCCTTTTCTTTGACTTAGGAGCCTCCCAGTGGTTTTTAGTGCTCCCCTCCCTCCCTTCCCCCAATCCCATTCAGAAAGTGATAAATCTAGCTTCAGTGCTAGACTCAGTAAAAGGGGCTCAGTAAATATTTGTTGAATTTAAAGTTCTGACTACAAATGATACTTGATTATCCCATTCAGAAGGGAGCTTCAAAAAGTTCAGTGAGATCCAAGGGAATAGCCATAAACAGTCAATCTGTTTTTCCCCAAAAAAGTTTTTTTCTTCTAATACTGAGTCTTTTTATTGTTATTCCAATGTACATTATCCCCATTAGGATTCAACTAGGTCAAAAACAAAGAATTTGGTTGGAGGGAGGGAGAAGGAGGTAAGCTCAAAATGATAAAACAGATATGGGTTTTAAATTTTATCTTTTAAAATTATAGAGTAACAACAGTCCTAATCTCTCAAAGACCAAAGAAGAGATAATGTAATAACTTTTGAATATCAAGGGAATTTTCTCTTGAGGTTCAGAATAAATTTCTAAAATATCATGTATTTATAGACATGAAAAACCTTCAGAATTCCATAGAAAAAATACATTTTTACTACACAAAAATTTATTAGAGCTTATTTATACATTGAATAATTGTTTGATATTGGCCTTTAAGGTCTCTTTCAGTTCTAAGATTGTTTGAGCTCCTGGATCTTTTCCTACCTTTGATGTCATTCACTTATTCATTCCACAAACAGTTATTGAACATACATATGCATATATATGTATATGTGTAATAGTATCTTAGGTATATCTTAGATAATACAAATATAATGTCGGCCTTAAAGTATACTGTGGGAAATAAGATAAATGTAGATGAAAAGTTAATAACAAAACAAGCATTGTTTCAGGAACTAAATTATTAAGTGTCATTGTCACCAACATTGGGTGTTGTGGGAATTCCAGATAGAGAGAAAATATTGGGACAAAAGTAGTCAGAGACTATCTTGAAGAGACTGTAGGATTTGAGCCAAGCCGTGAAGGATGAGAAAGGCTACTGTCTCATTTGAAAGTACAAGTAGCCATGTTTTTCTTCATTCCAAGGGACCCTGGCCTATGCAGGCATGAATTCTGACTTGGAGGGACTAAAATCCACTATCTCCTGCTTTTTGTGACTAAGTCTGACCTCTCTGTTGCCAGTATAATGGTTTTGAATCTTAGCCCCTGGGAAGTATACTTACTATACTATGCAAGTGTGGCAGTAGCCAGCCATAGTTCATTTTGTGATCAGAATATTCAGGCTGTGATTACAATCATGACAATGATTGTGTGTGTTTGTTTTTTTTTTTCAGACAGACCACTCTAATAGTTTACATATTGTCTTTTATTGGAATGGTTATATTTACTTTTACCCTGAACATTGGACACCTCTCCATTGTGTTTGTTACTGGAGGAGCACTTGGGTAAGAGTCTTGCCTTAGAGCCCTAGATTTTTGGAATTAGAAAGGAAAAGAATAATGGTAAAATACAACTCAGGATTGAGAGACTTGTCGTAGTAACTTAAAAGAAGGTCTTCCGTTCCATCAAATGGTTCTTTATTTAAACTTTGCAGAATCGATTGGTAGCGGTAATCTATTGGTAATGGGAAATTAGTTAATTTTTTTCTTGCTATGCACATAATACATAGGAAGAGAATAGAAAGAATTAACTGCTTAATCACATCATTTCAGTTTTACTTAATTATAAAGACAAATTTGATTAAAGCAGTATGGCCTAAGAAATTAAAAACTTAGAACAAAGTTAACCTTGAGCTGATTAGTTAATCTCAAAGTGTCCTTATTTATAATACCGGTAATTCATAATATAGGAATAAACTTGACTACTCTCAAGTGGATTCAAGATTGATTGGTCAGCAGCATTTATTTAACCCTCATACGTAGCAGATTAGATATCTTAAACTGTTACCACTCTTCACCATTTCTATAAATTATACACCTTATTATGTGGAAAATACTATATTCTCCAAGGATGTTGCATCCAGTATATTTCATATTGCTGATATGAGGGGAAATTAAGTTTATATCATAAAAGCTACAATTCCTTTACTTGTGAAAAAGATATGTGTCATGTCTTCCAGAATGATTTACTTTTCCTCAAGTAGTAAGTATATTTTCAAGTCAGTGGTCTTCTGTAGAAGAATTTAGAGTTGGGAAAGCAGCTCTGTGTTTAGAATAACCAGAACAAAAACGAAATTAGGCATGAAAGGGTTTTACTCCAGTAAAAGAACTTGCAGCAGAGGATTCTCTAGCTCAGTCAGCTTTGTATCTAGCAGGTTAGAGGAAAAAACGTGTCTAAGTGAAGCAGAACAACTGAACCAGTCAGTGTATGATAGAATTACAAAATGGACATGTGTCTTTCTAGTTTCTTCATGACTGGTTATCTCCCCTTGGGTTTTGAATTTGCTGTTGAAATCACATACCCAGAATCTGAAGGCACGTCCTCAGGTCTTCTGAATGCTTCTGCACAGGTAAGTCTCTGATCATTCTTCAATTTGAGCATATTCTGGCCAGAGATTCTTTGCTAGAAATTTAAGAGAGTGCATAATAGGGATGTCCACTAATATTTTTTCCCTAATAGACAGAACTTTGTGTCCAGAGTTGTTCCTTACAATAGTAGATTTCCAGAGCACATTGGAAAATTGTTAGGAAAAGTCCTCTCTAAAATCAAGTTTAATCCTTTCAGAAAGCCTTTATCATGTGTCTTTAATTACTATATGCTAGGTTGTTGAGACGCAAATATGAAAATGACCCAGTTGCTGCCCTCTGAAAGTTTATATTCCTTTGCATTGCCTTAAAAATTCCTTGCCTTATCTTATTTCAGTTATTTGGAATTTTTTTTACATTGGCTCAAGGAAAACTTATTTCAGACCATGGCCCTCCTGCTGGAAATCTTTTCCTTTGTGCATGGATATTTTTAGGCATCATTTTAACAGGTAAGTTAATAATGTTTGTTCCATAAAAATATTTGTATTTACGTCTTCATGTAACCTGAATGTCAAGTGCTCTGCTCTTGGCAGACAGGCCGAATCCAGTCTTGGAGAATTCTCAAGGACAGAATTCATATGGTACAGTCTTGTCCTGCCTACCCAAAGAGTCTTGTCTGTCTGTCTCTCCCACTCTCCCTCTCCCTGTCTGTCTGTCTGTCTCTCTCTGTCTCTTCTCTCTCTTCCTTGTAAGATATGAATTTACCTTATTTCTAGAATATTTGAATCAGCTCATTTGCCAGGAACCAATAAAGATTTTGATCATAACCCTATTTACTATAAAGCAGAAGGAGACATAAATGGAACTCCAAAACTAAGTCTCATAGAAAGGAGCAAACAGTCTTAAAAAAGATATCCCAAGAACCTAAGTGGACTCTGATCACCAGTCCTGGAGTCGAGTTTTGGTTCTGCATCCCTGTCAGCCTTCTCCACCAATGGGTTGCTACTGTAGTGCATAGCTTCTATCCATCAATATTGTTGTAGCCAGTGCAGCCTGCAGTTCTAAAGTTCTGTGATTCTACCTTCAATGAGGCATCTTCATTTTCAAACTAGTGACATAACTAGGAAAAAGAGGAATACTTTTCTCTTTTCTCTTGATTTTTCTGCTTCCTTCTTTCCAGCATTCACATTCCAATCAGTGTGTGTTCCCTTTTGCTCTATATTGGAGGGAGAAAGGCAGAAATAGCATATAAAAACCTGCTTTGCTTCAAAAGATCTGTGATTTCAGTGGTGTGAGTATTCTCTCCACCTAAAACACACCTCAGCTCCTCTATGTTTTATTATATGGTCTTTGTGAGCTGCTGTGGCACAAAAAAAAAAAGGCAAGGAAGGAAGGAGAAGGAAAGAGAAAGGAAGGAAAGGAAGAAAAGAAAGAAGAAAAGAAAGGTGTTAGGTAGGCAAGCCCTCAGCCACCAGACCTGTGCTTATCACTTATCTTCTTACTATTGATATTTGTTCAGTAGTAGTTCTCAAACGAATTAGTAGAAAAGAAAAAAATAGGAATTAGAAATATGAAACCTGTAAAAGGATAAATGTACTTTTCATTGTTCAGCCTGTTCTAATTTGAAATTTTTACATAGCAAATGAGAATATAGTAAGCTGTTTAGCAAAACTTACTAAATTGTGGACAGTTTCCCCCTCTTTTTTGGATATAGTTTTTGTGGAATGGCCAGGAAGGAGAATTATGCCCACTTTCTACAGAAACAATTTCTCTTATGAATGGTGCAGATTCCCTTGTTTTGCTGCAGTGTGTGGATAGTTTTATCACTTTATCATCTTTCTACCTCTCCTTAAGCCACAGAAAGATTCCATATAATTGATAGGTGTAGAGACTATTGGCTCCAGAGAGCAAATATTTTCTTGATCTTGGGTATAAAAATGATTCAGACAGAATCTGGGATAAGAACATAACTGCTTCCATACCAAGAGGACATGAATCAAAATCGATTGCATTTAGTTTTGTATTTGTAGGATGCCTAGCTTTTTTTATTCTTTTTTAAAATTAATTTTTTTTTTCAATTTTCTACAGTCACTTCCATAAGTCTTAGATTTCCTCCCCCTCCCTCCCACCTCCCTCCCTGAGACCACATGTAATCTTATATGGGTTCTACACATACATTCTTATTAACGACATTTTAACATTAGTCATGTTGCATAGAAGAATTAAAATGAATGGGAGAAACCATGAGAAAAAAAACAAAACAAAACATAACACTAGAGAAAATATTCTGCTTCATTCTGCATTCTGATTCCATAGTACTTTCTCTGAATGTGGATGGCATTTTGCCTCAAGAGTCTTTTGGGAATGTTTTAGGTCCTTGCATTGCTATAAAGGGCTAGGTCTACCAGAAACAGTCCTCGCACACTGTGCCTGTTGCTGTGTACAGTGTTCTCCTGGTTTTGCTCATTTTACTCAGCATCAGTTCATATAAGTCTTTCCAGGTTTTTCTGAAATCTCCCTGTTCATCATTTCTCATACAACAATAGCATTCCATTACTTTCGTATGCCACAACTTCTTCAGGCATTCCCCAGTTGATAGGCATCCCCTTGATTTCCAGTTTTTGACTGTTACAAAGAGAGCTGCTATAAAAATTTTTGTGCATATGAGACCCTTTCCCATTTCTATGATCTTTTTGGGATAGAGTCCCAGAAACGATATTGCTGGGTCAAAGGGTATACACATTTTTGTAGCCCTTTGGGCATAGTTCCAAACCGCTCTCCAGAATGATTGGATCAGCTCACAGCTCCACCAACAATGAATTCGTGTTCCTACTCTCCCACATCTTCTCCGAAAATAACTTATCATCACTTTTTTTATTCTTTAAAAAATCATAATGATAAAAATGTAGAATATGATCATATCAGTTTAAAATGTGATATCTTAGATGTACATTAACTGTTTGGGAATACCAGTCTATTATTTGGTCTGTTAGAAGAGAATTACTTCAGCTTTCTGAAGGGTTTATGAGAATATTCCAGGCTATCAATTTTTTTTAACTGTCTCTTAATATATAAAACATCTACTAATCTTAATTGTTTAAAGGGACAATCTCAAGGGAAAGTAAAAACTAAAAGTGAGCAATGGTACCCTCATCTGAATTATAAAACAGACTACTATACTTAAGTGGTATGAAAAATATTCTTGTTAAAATTTACCTTAAATTTACAGATTTAAGTGTTTTTAAAATGACTTACAGGACATTTGCATGCAGTCTATGACTATTCTAATGGTCTAGGTTACTGAAACAGGTTCAGTAACAGGATGATAAGAAGATAGTGTTTCCTGATAATGGATTAGAGCGGAAGTATTCTTAGCTGATTTTAGAAAAGTATACTTCATGTGGCTGCTCATTTACAGAATATTATAGTAACATGTATTTTTTTCTATTTCAGCACTAATCAAATCCGATCTGAAAAGACACAGTGTAAATTTAGGAATTCGCAACATGGATATTAAAGCTGTAGGTGATATTTTCATTATTTTATCTAATAAGAAACTACATTAAATGCAACATCATTTTTTCTAATTTGATGATTTTTCAACCTGTTAGAAATTAGGAATATTTTCACATTGTAGGCATTATAATAATAAGTATTTTATTTTCTGATTCCTTGAACAGGTGCCTGTTAACAGTCCTGAAGAATGAAAATCAAAAAATATTATGTTGGTCAAACAATCAAAATCAAAAAATTTGAAATGAATGGAAAAAGTTCAGTACAAAATAATGTGCAAATTTTGTGTAAAACTAAGCAGGATGAATTGTAATAATCAGATCTGTAAGTTGAGCAATGAGAATTAATCTCCAAGTTATGGAAAACAGAACTTTACTTGAAAATAATTATGTGAATTATAAATGCACAATTACTTTTGCCTAAAAGATGTTAACAACATTTTAATACTATTTGTTATTTATCGAACAGTTCTATATTTTTTATAATAGCACATCTCTGAGAGTATGGGCATTTCTGCATTTACTTTTTGAAAATGGAATATTTTTCTATTTTTTTTTTAATTATGAGAGTAGCAGTAGAGGGTATATTCTTATTTAATATATTTAGGATACCCTTTCAGCTTCTTTTCTGAGACATCAGTAGAAGAGTGATATTTAAATTTTCCTTTAGCAAAGGAAAAACGAAATATTTTTAGTACTTTATTATGTGCATAGATGAAAATCAGGTAGCCTGATGTTGGTGAAAAAAGAATTGACCTTGGATTCAGGAAGACCTAGGCTCAAGTCCTGCCTCCAAAAATCCAGGCTGTGTGGTCTCAAGGCCTCAGTCAACTCTCTTAAGACTGTAAGTTGCAAAACAATTGCTGAATTGAATTGGTAAAGGAAGTTTCCTTACCAGAAATTTTCTGTATTAATGAAATCATGGATCCAGGCCCTCCTCCTCCTCCAAAGTAGATAAACATGATAGACTCTAAAAATCCACAAAATAAATGTGTGCTTTCTTAACTGCTTATTCATGATACCGGTCAATCTTTAATGCATAATTATAGTGTACAGACATGAAGGCACTGACACATAAAGCGGGAATGTGCTTGGAGTTCCCTAGTGCCCAAGAGGAGTCCTGCATTTCATATTGAGTGTAAAACTAATTCTGTTAAAATCCCATCCCATGTTTTATTATGAGAAGAATACAGTAGCACTTAATCACTTCAATCTGGTTGTGATATAATCTCCTTGTGTTTTTACCTTGGAGGCTGCTAAGAAAGGGGAACCCATGTTTACTTTATACAGTTATAGATGTTCTCAGTGAAGCTTCCTGTAAGTGTAGTTGCTTCTTGGCTCAATTATTGCAACTCTATGGGTGCAGCTCTTTGGGTCCTATTTTCTTCACCATCTACCATGTACCCTTTAAACACTGTGTTCTCAGGTAACACAGAGCATAACACTGATGCCAAGGAGTACTGCAGGAGCATGTCAGAGAAGAGTAGTGTTCTTTTTCCCCCATAAAAAGGCATGTACAATAATCTTGCATGTTCTTAAGACAATCTGCTCCTTGATGTGTACCAGGAAAAGTTGGTTCAGTGTTTTTCCATGTTGCCTACTATAGTGCTTGTTCTAGATGGTCTGGGAAGGTAAATGTTGCTGACTGAAAAACTATATAGTACTAAAAGTTCATAAATTCTAAATTTCTTCCAAGTTTTGGATTCTACATGAAATCTTTTAAGGAAAGGTCGTGATAGTGTCTAGAGTCTTGAATAACTGCATTATTTGCATCACATTCAGACATAAATTAGCCTAAACATGAAAACCTGTGAAAAGTACCCCTTTTATAGTTGGAATAATAATACTAATTTGGACAAGATCCATGGACAGATTTATATTTAAATTATAATCAATTATGTACAGCTAAGACAATACATGTTATCAAACATAGGCAGTCCCATGACAATGGAAAAACTACTAGATTCAAAATCAAGTACTCTCGGTTCTTATCCTAGAGCTACCAAATGACTAAATAACTGTTAACAAGTCATTTAACCTCGTGAGGTCTTTTTACTCATCTGTTAAAATAGAATTGGACTCAGTGATCCATAAGCTCCCTTCCATTTCTAAAATATATTATTACGCTAAGTAATTTACCCCAGATTGAGTTGGGTGGAACCAGATAATTGGTGCCCAATGCATGCCTCAACCTGTGCAGTTGGATGAGACTGTGATTCATCTATATCATGGATACAAATGATTCTTCGTCCTTAATGGCCTGTTTGGATGATGATTGCTCAATTATAAAGTGCTCAGCAAAATCTCCTTTGGTATTCTAAGCATAATATATGTTAATAGGAATATATTTAAAGACAATGTTCATGTAATTATTAAAAGTGTTTTATTTTTTCAGATTCTTAAAAGACTAATAATAGGCACTTGCTTTTAAGGCCCCTGAGATTTTTGTACAAGTTACAATTAAAATTGAAATTATTGTCTTTTGAAAATTATGTATGTGTTATGTGTGTATGTTTTCCCCTTTGTGATTAGGAAACTAGCTGTTTTCCCCTTGAGTTGACAAAAAAAAAATGAATGGAGGATTTCCTGTTTGGGAACTAAAGCCATAGTTTGAAACTAAATGGAGATAGGCTGTGTGATACTCTCTCTTGTATCTTGGATTAGATTGCCTTCAGTTGGGAAAAGCTTTCATTAGATAATTTTTTTATCAGGCGACACAAAGATAATTAGGGTTGTTTTTTTCTCCACAAATATTCCATTTCATTTGGATACATTGTTGTTTGAAATGATGAGAGCTCAGTTTCCCTAAATACCAAAACTGATTCTCTTGGGCTTGAACCATTGATCATCACTATTGGTATTTGGTTTTGTTTGAAACAAGTCATTTGGATTACTTATCAACAGTAATCCTTTATGCCATTATCAAGATTACTGTGCCTTTTTCCCAGACTTCCTGGCATGCTCTTTGGTCACCCTCCACCATCTTTCCTAGGAAGGGGTACCAGTGCTAAGCCTCTTGGCATAGCAGGTTCTGCCTGCGCAAGGCTAAATGAATGCCCCTGATTCTGCTGCACTACAAGAGCACGTTGCCAGCTTCCATAAAGATGCCTTTCTAAATGTTTCAAAGATAATTTGTTTCTTCAGTATGTTGGGGAAATCTCATAGAAGATGTATTTGTTTAAATTCAGAGTAACTGCAGAATGAGTGTTTTTCTTGTTTTCTTGGAGTGTGAAATATCACTGACATTTTTTATGTTCCTTTGTTTGTCTGAATCTAAGGTATGTTTGTCCTCCAGTAGTCTCAGTTGAAAATGTATTTAGTAAAAAAAATATATATATATCATGACTTGTTATTTGCTATTTCATTCGTGGGGGTTGGGAAGTGGGGTGAGGGATAAAATACAAAGGAGAACTGTGCATACGCTCTGAAACAAAGAGGAAGAGGTAGGCTTCCTCCTTGGCTTCCATGGCCACTCAGATGTTAAAAGGGGAGACTGACCCTGCTAGGGCAGATCTCTATCCACAGCACCAGTGGTGTCAAAATGAAGGAGAAACAGGGCTCTCACTAAGCTGTATTGACTGCTTCAAAATTAAATGTTATCTGCATTTTGAATTTTTACTTGTTTTGTTAAATATTCTCCAATTACATTTTAACATGGCTCAGGCCATGCTGGCCACAGACTACGTGCTAACACCTCACAGCCTCTCACTGAATCTCACCTTCGTACATTGAGTTCAATGCTCTCACTTGCCAAGATCCTTTTGGGTTGTGTCACCTACTGGGTTAGCTGTCCCTCCAGCTTTGTATTAATTGCCAGTTTGATTCCATACCACCTATAGCTTTATCTCAGTCATTGATAAGAAATGTTAAACCATCAAGGTCTGAGCACAACCCTCTTGGGGTCTCCACTGCAGACCTACTACCTTGATATTGAACCATTAACTCGCTGTTCTCCACCCAGCTCTGAGCCCACTTACCATAATTGAGCGTTTATATAATGCTTGAAGATTTGCAAGGCACTTTACAAATATCTTACCTTCCCAACAGCCCTGGGTGGTGGTTGCAGTTATTATCTCCATTTTACAAATGAGGAAACTGAGGCAGCAGTTAAGTGGCTAGCCCTGGGTTACATGTAAGTGTTTGGGGCTAGATTTAAACTCAGATTATCTTAACTCCAGGTCTAGCACTCAATCTGTCACCTAGCTACGTCATGCATAATGTAAATGATAACCATAGCATTCCGTTGATCTACCAGGTTAGTAACCCTCTCTGAAAAAAGAAAAGAGGTTAGTCTGTCATGAGTGGTTTTGGAGGAAGACAGGCTAATTGTCCTTACCACTTTTCTTTCTAGGTGTTCGTCAGCCATCTCTAATGATCCATCTCAGACTTTTCCCATGAATTGAAGACAAATTTACTGGTCTATAGTTTGTGGAGTCTGTTTTCTTTTAAAATTGGGGCATTTGCCTTCCTCCAATCTTGAGGTACAGATATATTTTCTCTTCTCCATCTCTCAGGCATCTCTGATAATGGCTCAGCAGTCACATCTGCCAACTCTTTCAGTACTTTGAGAAATTAATTTTTATAGGGTGGATTAATCTTTGAAACAGAAAATCCCAGATTTGGAAGGAACCTTGGAGGTTATTTAGTCAAGCCTTCACCAGACACATGAATCCTATGTATAATGCCCTTGACCAGAGGCATCTAACCTCTTCTTAAAGATTTCTAGTGATAAGAAAACCACTGCTGAAATAGCATGGTTCACTTTTGGATATCTCTAATTCCTAGGGAGTTCTTCCTTGTGCTGAACTGACATCTATTTCCCTGTGCTTTTCTAATTTTTGTTGTTCAGTCATGTCCGACTCTTCATGATCCCATCTGGGACTTTCTTGGCAAAGATGCTTGAGTGGTTTGCCATGTCCTTCTCCAGCTCTTTTCACAGATGAGGAAACTGAGGTAAATGAAGGTTGGGTGAGCTGCCCGCAGTCACACAGCTGGTAACTGGTCTTTGGCCAATTTTGAACTCAGGCCTTCCGGACTCCAGGCCTGAGCTCTATCCACTGCACCACCTTGTTGCACCAATTTTCTAATTACCAATCTTAATTCCCTTCAGTGCCAAGCAGAACAGATCTGATCCCTCTCCAACCAGGTAACTCTGAAAAGTATTTGAAGAGATTTATTCACCTTCTAAGTCTTCTGCAAGCTAGATATTCTCTCATTCTTTGCTTTCTGCAATTCATCCTGCAGGAGTCCCTGAAAGAATTGGCAGGTGAGATTGCTGAGCCATTATCAGTGGTCTCTGAAAGATCATGAAACAGACTCCCCAGTACTCACACTTTGACTCATCACCCCCAACTTAGCTTCCAGAGGAAAGCTGCAAATTAAAGTTAGAGTTAAGTGGGCCAGGTTGTGGGCTTGTGTGCCCCACAGCAAAGAGGCTGCTACCCACTAAATAACAGTGTTTTGATTGCTACTAGTATACACACTGTTGGGAGGTTAATCTTCAAGCTTCACTGGGACAAGCACTTTTTGCAAGGCTGCTAATAACCCATTTTGCATCATGCTTCCACTGAGCACAGTCTAATCAAATGCCAGGCAGGATCTTCTCTCTGATGCTAATTCTTTCCTCACCATCAGTCCACTCTCATGGGTGCTGCAACTACAACCTCTCTACAGGCTGCTTTTGCTGCTGCCTTCCTTTTGGGAGATACCTCTGCTGAGATAGAGAGTCTCCAGACCTTTGTAGTAATCACAAGGCCATCTTCCAAAGGAAAGAAGTTAGGAAAGGAGGCAGTAACATCTCAGGCACAAACTTGCCTAGTCGGGACATGTTCTCAGGCTTGCAGTTGAATAGAGAAAGGGGCACACCACCCTCTTCAGAAAGCTCATTCTTCTTAAGAAAAACAATTTATTTTTAACATGCATTAAAAATATTTTTTGAGTTCTAACTTCCCTCCCTCCTGGTTCTCCCCCACATTTTGAGAAAGGCAAGCAATATACCAATTATATATGTGAATTATATGTGTGAAGTCATGGAAAGTGTATTTCCATATTAGCCATGTAACAAAAATGAAAACAATAAAAAAGCAGGAAACTAAAAAAATATATATGCTTCAAGTTTATCAGTTCTCTCTCTGGAGGTAGATAGCAGTTTTCACCATGGGTCCTTTAGAATTGTCTTGGATCACTGTCTTGATCAGTGATCAGAGTAGCTAAGTCTTTCACAGTTGATCATCATTGCAATATGGCTGTTAACGATGTACAATTATCTGACTGCTCACTTTGCATCAGTTCTTATAGGTCTTCCCATGTTTTTCTGAACCCATCCTCATCATTTCTTATAGCAACTTGTTCCACCATTCCCCAGTTGATGGGTATCCCCTCAATTTGAAATTCTTTTTCACCACAAAAAGTAACTCAGTCATTCCTACACTTTGGAGCCAGGTGGAAGAGGCACCTGCTTAAGAGTTGAGTCTCCGCCCCCCATTAGTAGATCTGTGGAATTTTAGTTGAACAGCTAATCAAAAGGAGTCAAACCAGCAATGTCATCTATGCGGGAAGCCAGCCCCAACTCATGTTCCCATATGATTACCAAGAATGGCTACCTCAAATATGCTCCAAGAGATGGAAAAAGGTCAGTTAAAGAACTTTTGCCGCAGTATAAATACAGGGACTCTGAACGTATGGTAAGCTAAACGGTACCTGGAAGTGCCTTTCACAGCACAAGGATTGGAGGAGGGACTAGATTGGTCAATTTTATGATCCAGTAGGTGGCAATATGGTGCAGAAGTATTGGGAACATAAAATCACCACAAAGCCCAATTTATGGCAACCCATCCCTATATATAATAATGTATAATAATTTTGGTCATCATCAAAATAGATTTGGATTCATTAAATAGGAATTTTCTTAAATAAACCTTTCCATTTCAAAGCTGTTATTATAAAACGTTGACTCAGAAGTTGGCTTATAATACCCTAGAGAGAAGGCCAAGGTCATAGATTTAAATCTCCCAAGGGCTCATTGATCTCTTTCTGTTCCTTGGTCATGGATTGTACCCCTATCCTTATCTAGCCATATATAAATGTATTCCCCATGTCAGAGGGAAGACTGATAAAAAGTCCTGGAAGAAGTCTGAAATAAAAGCATCTCAAACTCAACCTGTCCAAAACCAAAATTCATTTATTATCTTTCCCTCAAACCACTGCACCCCCACTTTGTAACCTATTTCTGTTGAAGGTTCCACTCTATCCTTTCAGTCCTCCAGGTTTGCAACCCTGAAACATCCCTGATTTTTCTTTTTCCTTTAACATCTATATTCAGTCAGTTGCTAAATATCATCAATGCTCCTATAACAATGTGTCTCAGTCCCTTTCTAATATGATTTCTAGCCCACCAAGTTCCTTGCCTTCCCCATTCCCCTTTCATCTCTCAGGCAGACCACCTGGCTATGATGGATTGGAATGAAAACATTTGGCTCTAATAAACTGACATAAAAATAACAAGATGGGTAGGAAGAAAAGAAACTTCTCAGTAATACTGTGTTCTCTGTTTCTACTCTGTCAATTTCACAGGGCAGCTGGGGCTTTGTTCCAGGGTGCCAAATTCAGTTGGTACTGATAGTACCTGCAGGCCATCAGCAACCAAAAAAAACATACTTTAGCATTTAGTAAGCAAGAATGATAAATAGAATTTTATGCCTGGTAAGGTACCTTAGTAAGCATTTAAGTCTAACCTACTCATAAAGATGAGAAAACAATTTTTTCCCCATCTTGTTCCCTTTATATCGTATCTATATAGGAAAAATGAAGATATTTAATATTAAAATTTTATTTATTAAAATTAAATGTAAATATATAAATACACAATTTATATAAACATATTTAATTTATTCATATAAATATGAATTATATATAAATCATAAAATTTATATACATATAAAATATAAAAAATAAAAAATTTTAAGGCTAACAACAGAACATGTCACCCTACTACTCAATAGACTCTAATGACTCCATTATCAAATGAAAAATCCTGTTTGGCATCCAAAGGCCTTCATAACCTTTTCTCTCCCTTACTTCCAATCTTCCCAATCTTCTTAACACCTTACTCTACCCACTATGTACCCTCTGATCCAGTAACACTGACCTTGCTATTCCATGAATAACACATTCCATCTCTCCACTCCAGGCATTTTCTCTGACTGTCCCCCATGCCTGAAATGCTATCTTCCCACATCTCTGTCTCCTGGCTTCCTTTAATTCTCCACTAAAACCTCATCTTCTGTAGGAAGTTTCTCCCATCCCCTCTTAATTCTAAAGCGATCCCTCAGGTAATTACTTCCCAGTTATCTTGTACATAGTGTGTATGTACCTACTGGGTTGGTCATCATCTCTCACATTAAATTGTGAGCTCCTTGGGAGCAGAGATTGTTTTTTACCTCTCCTTGTATCCCCAGTGCTCATAGCATTAGTACCTGGAACATAGTAGGTGTTCAATAAATGTTTATTGACTGACTGATTGACTGAAATATATTGTGTCATAGACACTATACAAATCCTTTCAGTCAAAATGGTTCTGGACCTCTCACCAACATATATAACCACAGAAAATAGACACAGAAAAATTACCAAGCTTCCTTGTCTCAATCTTCTCCTTCCCCCTGAGTTCAAGCGACCTGCCCCAGGTATAGTTTGTGATACTTGGCACCGTGTAAAACTCCCCAGTTACAGCTTTGGCTATCAGAACCTCCCAGGTCCTTCATCACAACAAGATACAAAGGACTGAACTCTGAAAGCCTCATCTCTTCCAGGAGAGTGGCATTTTCACAAGGATTATGACCTTAAAGTAAAAGGATAAAGTCCTAAGGGTATCAGTCAATGAAAAGGAGGTAATTGGGCAAGGCACAAGAGCCCTCCTGTAGGTAGTCACTGACTTCATCTAAGTACAAGGCCTGGGCTGTCCAAGAGTGTAGTGACTTTATCCTCTAGGGCACTATAATCCTTGGAACCAAATGACAAGCATTAGAACTTAGTAAAATACAAGGCTTAATATCCTAATGAAATGTGTCACTTTTAAAGAGACTAAAACGAAATGGATTATAGTAATCTGAATAGGTCAAGCGAGACTGACGCTCAGAGCTCTATCTTCAATGGTGGAATTGTGAACCAGGCTGTGGCAAATAAAGACAGGTGCCAGTCAGCAGCTGTGAGAGGCAACAAATGTGAACTGTGTGTGGTGGTGAGACTGGTTTTTAGGAAGATAGCTCTCTAAGCTCTCGAGATGAGTTGTTTTCTCTCTGAGGGGATTGCTAAAAGCTGGCTAGCTCATTTCAGAGGAGAACTGGCCTTCACCCTGCAGAGGGGAATTGACAATAGGCTGGGGCCCAGGCATAGGAGCTGAGTTCAGGCACCCATGAAGGAGCTTGGAGGCCAAGGTCAAACCATTTCTAATGTCAATTTTACATTTAATTTGGAACCTTCATGCTGAAGAGAGCTGGGCCCTCAACTGGACACAACCACCCAGTGCATGATCTACAGGGTTTGAAACTGTGTCCACAGGAAACGGCATTTTTATGTACAGAAAACTTTTATACACACACAAATGTGTACATGGATATATGTGTGGGGCAGGAGTAGCTAAGTGGTGCAGTGAATAAAGCACTAGGAGTGGAATCAGGAAAACATCTTCATGAGTTCAAATTCAGCCTCAAACGCTAGCTGTGTGACCCTGGGAAACCTACTTGAACCTAATTGCCTCAGTTTCTTATCTGTAAAAATGAGCTGGAGAAGGAAATGGCAAATCACTTCAGGATCTCAAGAAAACCCCAAAATAGGATCATGAAGAGTCAGACACAACTGAAAACACCAAAAAACATATACATAATGAACCCTTCAATAAACACTACTGCTAGCTATGAAAACTAAAAAACAAAATCCTCATCTAGAATAAATGAATGAATGAATGAACTAGTGAATGAATTAACAAACAAGTCAATAAATGAATGAATAGATTAATAAAAGAAATGCAGGTTTTTCAGTCTTCTTGGTTAAAAAAATGGGCAAAGGGCCCCATCTGCTGGTCATTTCATATATTCATTTATCTGTTGAATAAATAACACCATCATGCTCTTACCCTATATAATTAATTGGTTGTACCAGTGGGAGTGAGTGTGTATGGAGGAATAACCTTCAGTTGTAGACCTTAGAGAAGCATCATGGAATAAATAGAGAACTAGAGTGGATTCAGGAAGATTTGGGCTCAAATTCCACCTTGTACATAACTAACTGACCCTGGGCAAATCATGTCATTTCTCAGTGACCCAGGCAACTGTAAATTGGAAAGAAAGTGCCAGTTTGCATTAGTAGAGGAAATCTCTCAGCCAGAACTCTTCACCAATGGAACTGCAAGTCTGGTCCTACTCCCATAGATCTTTATACCTCCCATTTACATTGAACTGATCTTGTACATACATAGCTATCTGCATATTGTCTCTCCCATTAGAATGTAGGTTGACTGTTCCTCTCCCTGCTTCTTATGGCTTCCAGCTCAGTGCTTTTTGTTTTTATTTAAAGAACACCTTCCATATGACTCCTTATTTGGGGCCTTTCTTCACAAGTTACTTTACATCCTCTTCAGCTAGCACTCACAGTCTTAACATACGGTTAAATTTGGGCAAGTCATTTAACCTCTCTTGGATCTCAGTCTCATTTGTAAAATGAAGGGGTAGGTCCAGGTAAATATTGGCAAATACTGTTGGTAAATATTCAACCATCAGATCTCATAGGGGTGTGTGGGAGGGTGTATATGTACAACACACCTTAAAATTTAATCTCCATTATTAACATTTTCTCCATCACTTTCTTAAGTCTAAATAATCAATAAGACAATATCAAGCCCTGATTTTGTTTGACTATTTCTGAGATATAAAAGCTTCCAATGAAATCCTAGCAATCAGCTATCCTGGTCAGGTTCAAGGTAGCCCACACCCCTGGGTAGGAATAGATCATCTCCCATAGTTATATATTTGCCACTCAGAATATAGTCGGAGTTGATCCCCATTTCAGTCCTATATACAGAATGTAGCAGTAATCTCAGAGCGCATGTAACATGTGTGATGGATACAATTCCCACCTGGAAGAAGTAGGGGAGCCGGCTTCCAGAAAAGCAAGCAGACCTTCTGTAACTGGTTCCCATCTACTAACAATGTGATAAAGAGATAAATCTACTGATTGACTGCATAGCCAAAACTGGGGTGCATTTAAAAGGCCCTCACTGGACAAAACCAAGGGTAGTCCTCATTCCTGCCTGGGTGTGTCCCAGTGAAGAAGCAAGAAATGTTGAAAGTCCTTGATGCTCCTGAGAGAGCAGCCTCAGGCTTTTTTCTCCCTACTGGGATTGCTACAATGTTGCCCATGAGCGCAGAACATAGTCCAGATGCTGCATCTTTCTTCTTTATGTCCATTTTTCCAAATTTAAATGAACTTTTGGAGACACCTATGATTTGTGAGCTTTGAAAGGTCAGAAGGACAAGTCACCAGATATCTGGGCATCAATGTTAGGATTTATCAGATGTCAAAAGGTAGAGTGAAATACTGAATGTCCTACTTGACCCCCATCCAGTAGTAGTAGCCAAGATGCAAGATCCAGTGGCTGTGCTACATTTCATATTTCGAAGAGAACATGGTAGAGTAAATGCTTTGGAGACACCACTTTATGTTTGAGCCCACTCTCCCAGGTGGCACAGAGGGACAATGTGCCCCCAAGTGTTGGGGAAAATGGTTCTACTTATTATCTTGCTATATCTTTAAAGTAATTATCCCTTGGTAAGAATGAATTCATGTTAATTAGTTAAATCGAAGTGGCATGCTAATTACCTACAGCTAACAGTGAAGGGAATATATCAGAATGAGGACTTGAGCTGATAACATTAGAGAAAGCGTATTCCCTAGAATTCAGAGGGAAGAGATGTAGCCAGCCTAACTGGGAACTCAACCAGCCAGAGTACAAATCAATGTGGGAGAATTGTGGGAGAGTCGAGAGACTTGTTATGAAAATATCCAAGAATCACAGCTTGAAAGCTGGAAGAGACCTTAGAGATCATTCAGTCCAACACTCATTTAGCAGATGCAAAACTAAGGAATGGAGAGGGAAAATGATTCATTAAAGGTTGCATGATTAGTAAGTAGCAAAACCAAGATTTGAACTTAAAATTCCTGATGCCATAACTAGTGTTCACCCTACCATACCATGAGGTTATAGTAATACTCAGTCCATTCCCAAATGCAGACATCAGCAGACATTTGTGTTCTTAAGCCAAGCTTGCAAACTAGACTCCCACCCGAATGCTTCTATTCAACAGAATTGTTCTTACCTGAGAAATCTATGCCATTGAAATTGATCTGCTATATGGTAGTGATTGTAGAACACTGAAAATTTAAAAAAAGAAAAAAGAAAATGTCAATAGGTGCCTTAAGAGGACTAAAAAAAGAGAAGGAAAGAAATTGATCTGCTCAGAATCAACAGGGCTCAGAGCTATTCCCCCTCTGAAATGGGAATGACCATAGTGATTCATCACTGATCTCAGAAGTGCTGAGTGGATTCATGAGTAATGGGTCTGAATCTGCCAAGGAGAAGAGTGTTAACTCTTTCTTTATTAACCAAGCATACTTTCTAGGTTCTCTTCCCACCTAGTCATCCTCCATTGCCCTAAACATTTCTTTGTTGTTCAGATATGGTATCCCTTCAAAAAAATTAACCATCTATGACGGACACTTTCATTCCCCATTCATGTGAAATAAAAAGAAGAAATGGGCATTAATTGCCCATTTAGGTTAGATATTTTTCTGTTCAGGAGTGAAAGCTCTTTATAACCTATTCCCTTTCTCCCTTTCCAGTCTTCTTCTACTCCATGATCTGACTGCACTGGCTTACTTGGGATTCCTCAAACATGACACTTCCCAATTCCATGCATTTGTGCTGGCTGGCTGGAATATTCTTCCTCTTTTGGTTTCCTTAGCTTCCTGTAAGACTCAGCTTAGGTCCTATCTTCTTCATGAAGCCCCTTCTAATCTCCCTGGTTGCTATTGCCTTCCTCTCTCAGATTATCTTCCATCTGCTCTGAATATATTTTTTCTTGTCTTTTTAAACAAATTTGTTTGTTTTAATCAGCCAAGATTCAACTTCTACCTCACTCCAACCCCCACCATTGAGAGCATAAGAACAATGAAACCTATTATAAATATGTATAGCCAAGCAAAACAAATTTCCATTTAGGCTATATCCAAAAGAAAGAAAATGTTTCATTTTGCATTCTGAATCCTTCACTTCTCAACTAGGAGGTGTGGTAGGATAAACTTCTGGAATCTTGGTTGGTCACTATGATAAGAGAGTTCAGGACTTATGTATCATATCTCGTTCATCCATCCCCCAATTTATAGGCATCCCCTCAGATTTCCATTCTTTGCCATCTCAAAAAAGATAATTTTGTTTGTAAATCCTTAGTTTGTTTTGCTCAGGACTAATCCCTCCCTTAATTTGTTCTTCTCCCCTTCTCTCTTTCCCCTTCTGTTCCCTTATTGAGTGCTATGTATTTTCTGTATCTAACTCTCTGTGTACTTGATTAAACAGTAAATTTTAAGTGCCTACTATGTGCCAAGCACTGTGTGTACAAAAAGGAACAAAAGACAATTCCCGTCCTCAAAAAGGTTACAATCCAATGAGGGAGATGCAATGGAAACAAATATATACAAAACAAGCTATTAACAAGATAAGTAGGAAATCATTAACAAAGGGAAAACAACAGGATTAAGAAGGGTTGGGGAAGCCTTGAAATAAAAGATGGGACCTTATTTGGGACTCGGGAGGCCAGGTCAGCTTGTTGGTTGTTGTCCTTTGTCTTCAAAGAGGACCAGAATGACATCACCATTGTAAAGTGAAATTTCAATGTGTACAACTGTGGCTAATCAGACCAATACAAACTCGGAATGCTCTACCACACGTTGGGCACAGAGTCTGTATGAATATTTGGGGTGGATATCCCAAATGCATCCTGCATTTCCTTTGTGCTGTCTCAATTCTGCTTTGCTCAAAGAGCACAGCACCTTTTCTTACGTGGGCACACCATGCTGAGTGGTCCTGTGCCAGTGTCTCTCATGTTGCACAAACAAATCCAAAGTTCTTGAAAGAGACCTGAAGAGTGTCCTTGTATTGTTTCTTCTGACCACCATGTGATTGCCTGCCCCATGCAAGTTCTCCATAAAATAATCTTTTGGGCAAACGTATATTTTGCATTCAAACAACGTGCCCAGTCCATCGGAGTTGCATTCTCTGAAGTATAGTTTGAATATTTGGCAGTTCAACTCGAGCAAGGACTTCAGTGTTTAGTACCCTATCCTGCCAGGTGATCCTCAGAATCTTCCTAAGACAGTTCAGATGGAAGCAATTCAGTTTCTTGGCATGGCACTGGTAGACTGTCCATGTTTCACAAGCATATAACAATGAGTTCAGCACAACGGCTCTGTAGACTTTCAATTTGGTAGTCAGTCTAATACCTCTTCTCTCCCAAACCTTTCTTTGGAGCCTCCCAAACCCTGAGCTAGTTCTGGCAATGCATGCATCAACCTCATTGCAACATGTACATCCCTGGAAAGTACACTACCAAGGTAAGTGAACTTATCCACAGCATTCAAAACTTCTCCATTTGTTGTAACCGACGGCACATGAAACATGCGCACACTAATAGACAACACAAAATCCAATAGACCTGAAAGAAGAACTGCTCTTGTTGAAAGAGAACTCAACAAGTATCGCATTCAAATAGCAGCCCTGAGTGAAACAAGGTTGGCAAATGAAGGTCAGCTTGCTGAACGTGGAGCTGGCATGGGTTTTGCAATCAAAACTAATCTAATCAGCAAATTGGTATGTCTGCCAAAAGGAGTGAATGACAGGCTCATGATAATGCAATTGCCACTTGCAGGAAAACGCCATGCCATCATTATCAGTGCCTATGCTCCCATCATGACAAACCCTGATGAAGTCAAAGAAAAGTTGTATGAAGACCTAGAGACCCTTATTGCCAGTGTGCCAAAAGAGGACAAGCTTATTTTATGAAGGTAAGCTTGTAGGTGAGATGAGAAAGCAGAGCATTCTAGGAATGGCAGATAATCAGAGAAAATCCCTGGAAGTCAAAATATGGAATGTCTTATTCATGGAATAGTGAAGATGTCAGTGTTTCTGGGGAGTAAAGGTATAAGAAGAGTGGAAAGGTAGGAAGGGGCTAGGTTATGAAGGATTTTGAATGCTGAACAGAGCATTTTTGTACTTGATCTTGGAGCAGTAAGAAGCCACTGGAGTATTCTTCCTTCTTTTGACTAGTTCAAATGAAAGTCAGATTCAAGTGTCAGTCACTTCTCACAACCCCTTTCTCCTTGTTTGTATAGATGTCTGCTAGCATACTCAAATTATGTGAGATAATTTTCCCTAACATCTCCTCCTTCCCTACAAATGTGTTCCTCTTCCCGCTCTTTCCATATTTTTCTCAACATCTTTAAGATATAACAGAACCACTGCCAGGTCTTATCTAATTGGACTGTCTCAATGAATGTTGAAGATTTTAGGGATCAGAAGGGACACATATATCATTTCCCCATATTTGAATATAAGCAGTTTATGCTTGTTTAGTTTTTTATCATTGTTTATCATTCATAGTCTTTTATCATTCATCTTTACCTTTACCTTTACATATTCTTCTTTACTCCTATGTTTCAAATTTGAAGTTTCTCTCTTACTCCGCTCTTTTCATCAAGCACACTCAGAAGTCCTCGATTTTACTAAAGATTCATTTTCCCTCCAATAGAATTATACTCAGTTTCACTAGGTAAGTTAATCTGGGTTATAAACCCCATATCCTTTGCCTTCTGGAATATCATACTAGAAACTCTCCATTTCTTTATGGTAAAAGCTGCTAAATTTGTATGATTCTGATTGTGGCTCCTTGGTACTTGAATTCTTTCTTTCTAGCAATATTTTAACTTTGACTTGGAAATTCTAAATTTGATATATAACGTTCCTGGGAGTTTTCATGTTGCACTTTCTTTCAGGAGGTGACCAGCAGATTTTCTTCTGTTTATTTTTTGCCCTCTCATTCTAAGAGATCTAGGCAATTTTCTTATAAAATTTCTTGAAATACAATGTCTCAGCTTGGTTTTGGTCATGATCTTCAGATATGAATTCTTCAATTTTTTTCTCTTCAATCTGTTTTCCAACTCAGTAGTTTTTGCTATGAGGTAACCACACATTTTCTTCTAATTCCTCAGTCTCTGAACTTTTTTTTGTTTAGTATTTCTTGTTGCCTCATGAAGACATTGGGTTCTATTTGGTTCATTCTAATTTTCAGGGATTTTGTAGCTTGGACAAAGTTTTATATTTCTTGTACCACACTGTTAATTCCCTTTGTGTTTCTTTCTTCCATGGCTCCAATTTCTCTTCCAATGTTTCCCTTAGATGCTCTCATTACATTCATAAAAACATTTTTTGACTCTTTTTAAACTTTTGCTTCATTTCTTCCAGGAATTCTAGTTGAATTTGTTCCTAGATTGTGTTTTTCTCTGAGGTTTGCTTGTAGATGTTTTGGAGCCATTCCCCTTTACTGGGTTTGTGTCTTGAGCATATCTGCACCATAATGGTTCATTATGATAGGGTTGTTTTTCTATTTGTCCATTCTTCCAGTCTATTTCTTGACTTTGGATTTTATGTCAGGGCTAGGTTCTCCCCTAACAACTTCCCTTCCTAGAGAGAAAGTCTGGACTGGTTCTATTGTTGCTCTCTTGGTATGCTAAGTATTGTATTATTCCAGGATTTCAGGGACAGGTTGGAGGTCCGCAAGCTTTCACTGCTTCCCAAGTGATCTGGTCCAGGGCAAAATCTAATTGCTGTCTCCTGTTAAGAGCTTTGCAAATTCCTGACCTGGGTTTGGGGCTAAGCAAGAATAGATTGCTGCTAGATTCTGCCCCTATTAGTCAGCTGGAAAGTTCTATTAGTTCAGAGTGGCAGAGCTGTAAGCTACCCTTTGGTCTGGGATTCCTGCCCCGGTTATTCCTCAGCAGAAGAGCAAGATATAACAAGTGAGCCCCTGCTCTAAGCTTGCCATCTAAGCTACATCACTGCTGCTTCTGCAGGCTTCTGAACCTCCTTTCTCAACACTGCCGAAGTCTTGCTACCCTGAATGCCATCTCTGTGCACAGGTTCCCTTCTCCCTCACTGACCCTGAACCAGGTAGGGAGCAACAAAGCTGCCACTGGTGCTTATCCTCATAATAGTGCTCCAGAACGGGTCTGATGGATTTCCAGTATGTTGTGGGACTTCCTCTTGTACTGGTACAAAGCCTCTCACTAGGCACTGCAGTGTTCTGCACAGCATGCTTCTACTCCAATGCAGTCCACAGTGTCCATAGACTTCTCTGTTTGTCTCTCTATACCAAGCTAATCTAGAAAAATGACTCATTGTTATTTTTTTTTCTGGATGCCCCCCCCACCCTCAGGATATGGTCTGGTGCATTTTCTAGATCTATTTGGAGGAGTTTGTAGAGGAGAGCTCACTTTAATGTTTCTTGTCACTCTGCCACCTTGACTCTGCCTCTCTCTCTCTCTCTCTCTCTCTCTCTCTCTCTCTCTCTCTGTATATGTGCATGCCTACATGTATATAGTGTATAATGTGTGTATATATATGTAAAATGTATGCATAAACATACACATATACATATATAGAATGTACCTAGATATTTTCATGTTGTTGCCTCCTTTAGAATGTAGAGGCTGTTTCTGTCTTTATTTGTATCTCCAGCACTTAGCACAGTGCTTGGCACGTAATTAAATACTTAATAAAAGTTTGCCAACTGACTGTCAATCCCTCACATTCTGGATATTCTGGACCACACCTAGCTCAGGCCAGCCCAATGATTCAGGCTAGAGATTAGAATCCAATGAAATCCTCCTAAACCATAAGATTCAGTTAAAACTAAAATTATCTTATGAGATAAAAAATGAAACAGTTTCTGTTTAAATTCAAATACAACTACTTCACTCTGAATTCATCACCATGTGACAATCTGCAATACTATGAAAAAAGATCTTCTCTTAAGGAACTAGATAATTCCATAAAGATAATAGTTCCTTCCACCCTGGGCTGAGCCTTTTATACTTCAATTGTCCAAGGAGCCAAACCAACGATGCTCTTGAGAAAGATTTACCAATCTCATTCAAGGGAAACCAGGCAGCCTTCTTATAACATATCCCGACAACTCTAAAAGTATTAGTTGCAAGAAGATGATAATCTGAATTTGTAGAAGAAATTTTTCACCAGAAATATCAGCTGGAGAAATTATATATCTACTGGAAAGAAATTATTAAGCTACAGGACAGATTTCTGAGGAATACAATAGACTCTTTGTAAGTGAGATAGTTTAAAAGTAATCTTTCTTTTGAAGGCATGACTACGTATGACCTCTCAAAGTCCCCTCCTGCCCTATGACTATGAAAATCTGTAGGCCTGTTTGCAACTCTTATCTTGACTTTAAGAATGATGTATCTTTCACATGATGACCAACCACAATTCCAAAGGACTCGTGATGAAACATGCTATCCACCTCCAGAGCGAGAGAGAATAGACTCAGAGTGAGGACAAAAGCATATTCTCTTCTCTCTCTCTCTCTCTTCTTCCCTTGGCTAATTTGGTAATTTGTTTTGAATGACCACATATTTGTAATGTGTTTTGGTTTTCTTGCTTTTTCCATGGGTGGAGGAGGATAATGAAGGAGAGAGAGAATTCAGAACTGAAAATAAAATCAAATTGAATTTTTTAGAAAGACAAGAATAATGATGTATCATTTAAACTACTTCTAAGTTGCTCGATATCATTAATGTTAATTAGTCCCCACGTACAAATCTGTAGGAATGAGAAGGAGCCAGGCAATGGGCATAGGCAAATGAGGAGGTCCATTCTATTCCCTTTTAAATATTCCTGCGATTCCTCAGTCCCCTGCCACTTTGGCTTCTGACTTTCCCGACTTTAAATCCATGGTTCATCTGCCTTCCTTAGTGTCTGGGGACTCCTCACCCTGGACCATCCATCAACATCTATGACCTCACTCTAAACCATCCTTCCACCATGCCAGCTTCCTTTTCCCATCAATAAGTTCCTCTTACAGCCTCCATTTTGAGGAGGTGCATAGATCAGGGCATCCTTAATTCCTTCCAAGCTTTGCTTCTGACTTTCCAGAGCTTAACACCATGCACCCACCTACCCCACCACCCACATTGTCCAGGTCCTCTTTGTGTATCATCTTCTTCTATTGGGATATAATCTCCTTGCGGGTAGAGACTGTCTTTTTTTTCTGGTACTTGTGTCCCCAGTGCTTAGCATAATGTCTGGGACATAAGTACTCACAGAATGCTGGTTTCACTTCCTCTTTCCTAATAGGATCCTCTCCAGCATGCTCTGTTCTCATCTCTCTAAGAGAACCAAATTGTCTCCATGTCCCTTTCTGTCCCACATTCACTATACCCCAAATTCACTCACCTACACCCAAGACAGAAGTTCTTGTAGCAACCAAAAATGAATGTCAAATAAGAGAAGTAGAGGGATTGGATTTTTTACCTTCCAGAGAATGGATTTCCTGTCCCTGAACCCCAGTCACCCTATAATTAGATGCCTGCTACGCCCACTTCCCACACTATGTTTAAGCCAAATCTGTCCACTTGGGATGTTCCATCTCTTGTCTCCATGCTTTTCCAAAGGGCCTGTGCACAATGCTTACTGTCTCTATTGCATTATTTCTATTGCTGGAATTCTCCCCCTCTTCACCTTTACCTCTTGTCATCTCTAATTCCTTTTCAGGTTCAGCTCAAATGTCAGCTCCTATATAAGAACTTTCCTGATACCCCAAATTGCTAGTATACTCCCTTCCTCCCTGGAAACTTCTTTCATTTGTAACCAGTGTCCAGAGCCACAATCTCTAGACTCACATTGACCAACCCCAGTCAGTTCCCTAAAATCATCTCTTTGACTCATTTTATTTCCCTAGATGGGCTTCTTGAAAGTCTCAGAATATGGTCCAAATATAACCGCTATCTTGATCAGTTGTGTCAAACCCAGCTTGCAACACTCCGGAGTACAGCCCCAAGCAAATTAAAATGTAATTGGGAAATTGACAAAAAAATAATAACATGAATACAAATGCAATAGAACATAGATAATGTTAATGTATAATTTTCTAAATATGTTATCCTGCCTGCAAGGCATCCTTATGTATGGTTAGTGACCCATTTCTATTTGAGTTGAACATCACTGTTCTAGATCTCTTTAGGTCCACATCATCCCAAAGAAGAGTTAAAGGGGTCCTCAGATCCTGGGTCAGCACTGAAATGAATGAATTTTATAAGAAAAATGTGCCAGGTACAGTGCTTAGTGCTGGGGATACAAATACAAAGCAAGACTGCTCCTGCCCTCGAACAGAATGTTTTCAGGAATTTTTTCAGGAATTCATTTAATTACTATTCAAGCAGTTACATGATACAGCATATAGAGAGCTGAGCCTATAAGTCAGGAAGACATTTACTAATTGTATGACACCAGGCAAGATACTTAATCTGTTTGCCTCAGTTTCCTCAACTGCAAAATGGGGACAGTAATAGCATCTACCTCACAGAGGTGTTTTGAAGATCATATGAGATAATGTTTATAAAGCACTTAGTGTGGTGCCAGGAACATTAGTAGGCACTTGTTCCCTTCCTTTTCCTCTGTTCTCAGAGCAAGAGGTAGAAAGGTAGGAGAGTGAGGAGAGCTATTTATATGATGAATATAGAAAGCTGGCCAGAGTAAGTGGGGTTGTTCTGGCACCACCAGATATGATGATGAACTCTCATCCATTAGGAGAGCATGATCCCAGAGCAGGATTTGGAGGACTTGGTCAAAGGCAGATAGAACAGGGGCAATGTTAAAGTGGGAAGTACAATTACTCAAAGTTATAATACATGTCAAGTACAGGGCAGTTTTTATCCCTCCTCCCCCATGGGAAATACAGAAAACATGTAACAGATTCATAATAACCCCAAAATGATCGGTCTAATTCTCCTTCCTCTCTGAGGACCTCCCCCAGTGGCATCTTTCTTATTCCTCCCCTTCCTGAGGCCACAGGGTCCTATACAGTCCCTAAGACTCATTGTACCACCCCCATGGTTTAGATATCCCTCAGAAGGGAGACTAAGTTAGGGCTGCTAGAGTGGCAATATTCCAATATTCTCTGCATTTCACGCTAAAAATTTCTATCTTTTGGTACTGTCCTAAGGATTTATACTACTCTGGAAGGAAAACTAACTTAAAGTTAGTATAGAGGGATCTCCCTCTTTGTATCAGACCTGCACTCTTCAAATGACTTACATTAATAATGGAAGGTAAATCCCAGGTTTTGGGGAGTAATTCTCTTCTATCCTTTTCTCCCCCAA
>CM053770.1:592224486-592261788 GCA_028658325.1 Potorous gilbertii | reverse complement strand
CAAATGGGGAGAAAATTTTGGAACCCAAAATCTTGTGAAAATTAATGTAAAAAGTTAAATAAATAAATTTATAAAAAAAAAGAATATATTTGTTTGCCTATTGCTTCCAACATTTGATTATAAGCTCCTCTAGGACAAGGACTGTCTTTTGTCTCTTTTTGTACCCTAGCACTTAGCAGTGTCTGGCACTTAGTAGGTGCTTAATGAATTTTTATTGAATTGAATTGAGAGTTTGGAGTGAATCCTGAAAGGAATGTCACTGGGTCTGAAGTCTAGGTGACTGGGTAGATGGGGGTGCCCCTGATAGTAATTGAAAGAAAGAATATTCTCAGGCAGGATATTAGGATTGGGAGGGGAATGTATATGAGGAGGGAGGAAAGGTAATGAGTTCACTTTTGGATCCAATTTAAAATGTCTAAAAAGAGTTGATGACGTAGCTCTAGACCTCAGGAGAGATATTTGTGCTGAATGTACTGATCTGGGGAATCATCCTAACATGTGTCATAGATTTATCTCATTAACTTGGTTGCCATAAAATTGCCAAATTGCCAAAAAAAAATCATTTTGTTAACAATTTTCTATTTATCCTGTATGTATCTTGTTTGTATATATTTGTTTGCTTATTGTCTCTCCCACATGAACTCCTTGAGTGTTATTACTGCCTCTTTTTTATAGGTGCTTAATAAATACTTCTTGACTGGCTTGACTTCTTGACTTATCCTTTCCCTTGTAGAATGCTCTCCTGGTTGCCCATATACCCATCCCTAGTAAGACTGACACCTGTCTTGGTCCCATGTTTAGATACTAACGTTTTTTCAGTCCTGTTAATTTGCCAGTACTGTCCATCCTGGCCTGGGATCCACTCTACTACAGTCATTACTATCTTGGACAACTATTGCTATCTTCAAGTATTGAATTATGCGAGTCTTGGAAAAGGTAACCTCTCTAGGCTTCTTTCCTCCTATGTAAAACAAAGGCGTTGGACTAGTCAGCCTCTTGGTGGGGAACCTTCAACCTCAAGGCTACATGTGGCCCTCTAGGTCCTTAAGTGCGGCCCTTTGAATGATTCCAAACTTCATAGAGCAAATTGGTTCTGTAAAGTTTGGATTCATTCAAAGGGCCGCACTTAAGGACCTAGAGGGCCACATATAGCCATGAGGCCACAGATTCCCCACCCCACCTAAACCCATGACAAGTAAGAGAAGGGAACACGACTACAACTCCCCTGTCTAAATAGAAGGTGAAACTACATTGAAGATGAATTTGTAAAACCCTTGCTTCTGACTCCTGTGATTTCCTGGGTCCTTTCTGCCTCTATTTGGTTCCTCCTTAATCTAGTTAATTCTCCTGTAGCCTCTTCCTAGATCTCCCTCTTTGCTCCTAGATTTTCCTTATTGATACCGCTGTTTTATAACCCCAAATGCTTTGCCCATCTTGCCTCTAGCTGGGAATGTCTACGGATTATCTCACCTCCCTAAACAAGATTTTCCTTATCTCCCTCTTGGTCTCTACTTCTCCAAGACCTTTCTCTCACCTCTTGCCTCAGAGAGCACTGTGATTCCATCACTGTCATATCAGTCATCACCATCAGCAAACATATCAAAGTGGCTGAAGTCAGACAGGACTGGAACAACTGAATAAAAAACCCCATATTTTAGGATAATTAACAACAATAACAACAGCGACTTTAATAAATGGCTAACACATGCAATGCTTTAGGATTTGTAAAACACTTTACAAATATCATCTCATTTTATTATCTTGACAACTCTGTGAGGTAGGTACTGTCATTATCACCAAGGAAACTGAAGTAGACAGAGGTTAACAGCTGGTGTCTGAGGCAGGATTTGAACTCGTCTTGACAACTAAATTTGGATGTTTTTCCACTTTGGAAAATAACAGTTGAAGGGGAAAAGGAAGGAAAAACACGGTTTCTTTGGTGAGTTTGAGCATTCAGTTAGCTCCTCAACAAGGATAGAGAAACTAGCTAGGTAGGTGTGAAAGACAGAATTTCTGGTTGCTTCATAGTGGGGACCTCCAAAAGAGATCACTACCAATGGACTAATATAGTGGCAGTAATTAGGAATTCTCATGGGGAGATGTCAGATTAAAGAGTCTGGGCTTGTCCTTAAGGATCTTGAGGATGAGTGAGGACTTGAGAACAAATCCAGAGAAAAGGCTTGGAGGACACTGGTGTCCAAGAGAAAGAGGTCATTCATGGGAGTATGAACAACTCAAGTGGCATGTTCCCTTAATGCAGAGGACAATAACTAATAAAAACCAGATGATCATTAGCCATGAGGGATATTAGCTGATGAAATCTCTTGAAACTCATGAGAATAAGAGGAACAACACATAATGCCAAGCTTTCCTCCCAATAATTCTGAGGTAGGACATTATGGCTTTTTGTAATGAGACCTTCCATACCTCTTCCAAGAGGTGACTGTTAGCTAGGGTCCCTGAGTGTTCCATAGGAGGTGTAGTTGGTACATACCCACAAACCTGAGAGACTATCAGGTTCTCATCTATACCTTTCCTTAACTCTGATTAGTTCAGATGGTATGAAATGTAAAAAGTCTGAGAGACAGTGTTTCTGGGTATTTAATCATTTTATTAATCATGCTAGTAATTAATAAAAGGGGTCAATGACACTTTCAAAGAGACATAAAAGACCCCTCATAGAACCCACTCAATGCTTATATATCCTTGGAATAGTGGGTGTTCCTGGGAGTGGCAACTGATTATGATGGGTTAACAATCAATGAGGAGAATGAATATTATAATGAGCGGTGGACCTATTCTAATGAGGGTCTGGGGATATGTGACTCTGATCACTCAGTCTTTGTCAGAGATTTATCTATACTCATATCGTCCCATCTAGGGTAATCCAGACAAGAGGGAGTCCATCTCTGCTCAGACCTGGCTGAGTGGAACACAATGGGTTGGAATTCACTTTACATTTAATTCTTTGTAAGGTTCTCTAGTTGGGTAGATTGAAAGGCATGTACCCCAAGGATTTGGGTAATCTCATCCATCAACAATACCCTTCAGAGATTAAGCAACCTACAGACTTCTGAAAAAAAAAACAACCTGGTCCTAATTCAATAACTGATTATTAATATAGGAAAGAAATAATCATTTCTCTCAATAGAGAGCAGTGACTTAAGTGAAGCTGGTTGGTGACTTTCTTCAGGCCTCCCTCGTCCTTGTTCCAAACCCTTAGAGATTCTGTGTCAGCCTCCTCTTTGCTATATATATGTGCATGAGGTTAGGGCTCCCCATCAGTGAAAGTGAGGGGTGAGTAGATACTCAAGTCAGATCAACAAGCATTTCTTAAGGTAACTATGGGCAGGACACTGGGCTAAATGCTGGGAATATATATAAAAGCAGAAAGTAAGACAGTCCTTGCCTTCAAAGAGCTTACATTTCAACGGGGAAGGGAGAGAGACAATGAATAAAAGAAAGCTGAAAGGGGGCAGGGGAGGGGAGGGAAGAATGAAGGGGATGAGGTAGAGAAAGTCCAGAGAATCAGGAATGCAGACTGGAGGATGAATGAAGATGTAGTTGTCCTGGGCATTCTTCTGAACGTACAGCTTCTAGGAAGAACCATCAAATCAGAGAGCCAAAGGAGCAAAAGGTGCTTCCAATGTGAGACGCCCAAGGGTGGAGTGAGCTTTCAGGGTGAAAGGGTTTCTGTCTTTTGCATGGTAGAGAAAGTTGAGAGAGTCGGAAAGCAAGGCAGAAGAGGAAGACCATTTAGAGAGAGCTTTTTGGTCCTTTTCATGCCAGTGATGATGATGGTGATGATGATGATGATGATGATGATGATGAAGAAGAAGAACTCTGCTGTGAGAACTTCTTCTGAGAGATTAGGTGTG
The DNA here is from genome assembly GCA_028658325.1 of Potorous gilbertii. NCBI lineage: Eukaryota > Metazoa > Chordata > Mammalia > Diprotodontia > Potoroidae > Potorous > Potorous gilbertii. The sequence goes on along the minus strand of CM053770.1, from coordinate 592,257,910 downwards.
TCTTGGTGTGTGTGTGTGTGTGTGTGTGTGTGTGTGTGTGTGTTCGTCCTTTGTCGCCGAAGAAGACCATGCCATCAGAGAAATAATGAAATGACTTGCACTTGACTTTGTTTTGAGTGAGGGAGGGCTGTGCAGGTCACCAGCCTCACTTCTCCTCCAGAGCCATCTGAATCTAATGACCAGATACTCATCAGGATGACTGGAGATGACCCAGGATGAGACAATTGGGGTTAGGTGACTTGCCCAAGGTCACACAGCTAGTGAGTGTCAAGTGTCTGAGGTGAGATTTGAACTCAGGTCCTCCTGACTCCTGCATGGTGCTCTATCCACTGTACCACCTAGCTGCCCCAAGTGTGTGTCTTGGTAGAGGAGTCAAGAAGACCTGGGTTCAAATTTGACCTAGCTGTATGACCTTGGCTTCTTCCTCTCTCAACCTCTGTTTCCTCAACTCTAAAATGAAGATAAAACAACACCTACCCCATGCAGCTGCTGTTAGGATAAAAAAAATGAGTGAAGGATTTTGTAACCCTTGGAGTGCTATCTATAAAGTCTATTATTGCCTTTATTTTGTGAGAAGACTTTTTTTTTTGATATATATTTATGTATATATACATTCCTTCTTGAGAAGGGATTTTTCCTTCCTTCCTTTCTTCCTTCCTTCTTTCCTCCCTCCCTCCTTTCCTTCCTCCCTCACTCCTTCTCTCCCTCCTTCCCTCCCTTCCATCCTTTTTTTTTTTTTGCATCCCCCATGGTTATCTCAGTAACTGGTATATAGCAAGTGCCTAATAAATGTTTATTGGCTGATTAACTAGTTGGCTAGATTAAAAAAAATCGCAAGGATTACCTATCCCAACAACGCCCCACATCAAAAAAAGAGAAATGGAAGATAAACACAGAGATCTGACATTTGCATCAAGGTGGTTCATTGCGTGGAGCTCTGGCCCTGGAGTCAGGAAGAGCCTAGTTCAAATGTGGTCTTCAACACTTCCTGGCCTAGTGACCCTGGAGAAATTACTTAACCTCTGATTGCCTTCGTTTCCTCATCTCTAAAATGACAATGATAGCGTCTACCTCCTAGGGTTATTGTGAGAATTGCGGGAAATAATACTTACATAACACTTCTCAAATTTTAAAACATTATTTTTCAAGTGTTGATGATAGTCATGTTCCATAATGTAATTCAAGTGTGTAGGAGGAAATGAACTTTTTGGAGAAAAAAATAAACTTTTTTTGGCATCATTTGTATTTTGGAGCAATCTATGGAACACAGAGAATCCTCAAGGACCAAATGATGACCACTGACCCCAAAAGAGAAAATCCTAAGTAAGACAAAGCACCACTAATTGATATAGACAGACAAGGAGAGTCTAACTTGTGAGTACTGGGCTTTGGGATTTCCTCTACTCTCTTAGTCAATCGTTTCTCATTTTGCCTGGGACTTTTAAAACAACATGAGTCTAACTTTGCTATTTATTTACTGTGTGACCTCCTAAGAGCCTCAGTTCCTTCCTCTATAAAATGAGGGTGTTGTACTTCTGGGATGGGAAGTTCTAGCCCCAGGCTAGAGGGAAAAGGCTGCATCCGTGGGCGAGTCAACCAAAAATAAACCCTAATGATTGGGTTCTGCCGAGCCTGCTGGAGATCTTCCAGGGTGTTGGTTTGCATTCAGGGTGGCAGTCAGAGGTTCAGTGTGAGGCCTGGCACAGTGAACACCCCCTATTCTCAGACTTATACCTGCAGTTCCAGTTTGCAGCTGTGCCTGCAAACCATCACTGACAACCTGGCAAAGGGCTTCTTCCACTCCCTGATTTGGGAGGACATGTGCAGGGACACAAGGTCTAATGGGTTTCCTTCTAATCTAATTTGCCTTTGATACCTTTAACTCCCCAGTACAGGGAGAGGGCGCAGTCACTATATCAGCTCCCTGGGTGGGGAGACTCATCATGGGGCCCAGTTTCCTCTTTGGAATTGTCTCTAGGATTTCCTCAGGCAGGATGGAGAGTGGCTGGAAGTCCTTGGCACAACTCTTTAGACTCCCCCGTAATGGTTCCCCATTAAACTGTGAGCTTCTTGAAAGCAGACTAAATGCATGCATGCATGTGTGTGCGTGTGCATGTGTGTGCCTGTGTATGTGCGTGTGCGTGCATGTGTGCGCGCGCGCGCGTGTGTGTGTGTGTGTATGTGTGTGCTGGGGCTTTGCCCTTCTTTGTATCCTTATCCCTCAGTACATTGCCTGGCACAGTATTGGTGCTTAATAAATTCTTGTTGACTAAGGTAGATAAGATCCTGCAGTTCAGGACACTATATCTGCTACTACTGACTGATGCAACGGCTTTCCCTTTTAAACTTTCTAACTTCTGGGGCTAAATCAGGAGTTCTTAAAATAGGGTCTGGGGGTCTGTGAATTTAGATGGAAAAAAAAATTACATCTTTATTTTCAATATAATTGTTTCCTTTTGTAATTATATGTATTTTATGCATTTAAAAAATATTTTGAGATGGGGTTCACAGACTTCATCAGACTGCTCAAGGGGTCTGTGACTCACAAATGGGTAAGAACCCCTGGTCTAGGGCCTCTATTATAACTAAAGTCTTCACCTAATAAACCTATAGGTTCTACACTATAGGTTCATGCACAGCCCAAGTATACTGTAAGAATACTTACCTAGTCTTAATCACTGAATAGGTGTTGCCTCAGACAAACTGAGGCCTGGGAAAGACCTTATTAAAAAGGTCAAAATCTCCCTCTGCATCAGGGCCATCTCCAGTTGTTCTGATACATATCTGGCCACTGGACCCAGATGGCTGCAGAGGAGAAAATAAGTCTGGTGACTTTGTACAGCCCTGTCTCACTTTAATTCAATTAATTTGCATGTCATGGCATCACTTTTCTGATGATCACCTCTTCCAGAACAAAGGACAAACTACAATAAGTATGGAAAATGAAGTCCACTGAAAATATACCTTATGCCTAAAAATAGGGATAAGGACAGAACCTGATATTTCAGAGGCATAAGGAACTCCTAGGTGAGGAAACTCCATTTACCAATACAGCTTGTCACTTTCATATAACTTAGGAAGATGCTCAGAGCACCGAGGGTCAATCACACAGCCAGTATGTCTCAGAAGCTAGACTAGAACCCAAGTCTTCTATCTCCAAGGCCCTGGCTCTATCCACGACTCTACCTGGCTAATAATTTTTGTTCCACACCTCCATGTTTTGTCTAGCTGCTGACCGCATTGGGCCTAGAAGGAATCAGTCTATCATTTCCAGCTCACAACTTCTCCTTCCCCTCCTCCTCCTTTCTTTCCCTCTCCTCTCTTCTCTTATCTGTATGCCTGCTTCTGTGTCTCTCTCCATCTTTTTTCTTTGTCTTTCTCTGTGTATCTGTCTTTCACGCTCTGTCTCTGTCTCTGTGCCCTTTTTCTCTCTCTCCTCTGATACAGTTTCTGAGAATGATCAATTCTACTCCTCAGGGATTCTCTGGGGACCCTGGGGGCCTATATAGGAGGAAACACCAGCTGGCACTCTGTTTTTAGATCCCAAGAGAAGGAAATAGTACTCTACTCAGAGGCTGCTGCCCTTAAATCGTCTGATCACCTGACACTTCCATTAATATTTTGAAGCCTGGAACTGAAGATGAAAAGCAGCACTTCATTATGAAGGCTTATTCCTACTCACTTTCACTGGTGCAGTAGACTAGCTAAGCAATGAAGTAACTAAAGCACTAGACTGGGCCTGGAATCAGGAAGACCTGAGTTCAAATCTATATTCAGACACTAGTTGAGTGACCCTAGACAAGTCACTTAACCACTGACTGCCTCAGTTTCATCAACTGTAAAAATTAAGATAATACTAGCATCTACTTGGTAGGATCATTGAGAGAATCAAACAAGACTGCATTTGTAAAGTACTTAGCATAGTATCTGGCACACAGTAGGCTCTTAATCAGTGCTTGTTCCCTCTCTCCCTCCATTACATCTGTCCACTTAGCTCAGATGCGCGTGTGTGTGTGTGTGTGTGTGTGTGTGTGTGTGTGTGTTGAAGTGGGGGGATCTTTCAACTAGAGTTTGCATTAGGCAGAACACTCCTGAATTTGTCAGAAGAATAAATCATATTTTATAACGTTTAAGGCTTCTCCAAATGTTTTCCTCACAACCACACTCTGAAATAAGAGGGCAAACATTCTTCTCCCTATTGTTTGAGAGAAGAAATTAAGGCTCAGAGATAAATCATTGAAATGACTTATCCAAAGTCACACAGCAAGTAAGTGTTAAAGGTGGAACTAGAGCTAGTGAATTCTGAGTCAAGGTCAAGTTCCAAGGCTCTCCATGACTCCAAGGCAACCTCACATTCTTGGGTGCCTTCATGTAACCTCTACACTGCATTGATGACTGCTGGATTTGCCCTTGTCCATGTTGCTGTTCCTGTTTTCCTCAGCCCCTGCCTCCCACACTTCCTTGGGTAGCTTAGGCACCCGAAAGTGAACATACAAAACCGGCCAGGCTAGTCCCTGCCCTGGGCTTTGAACTGATTTGAGGGGGAATGTCCGGTGGGCTGGACGAGTGGGATCACTGGGGAGCTGAGTTACAAAGAAACATAGGAATGGATTCTGCCTCCCTGAGGAGGCAGGAGCTGGAGGTAGGAATTCCCGCTCCCCCGTCTAGTTATTCGATTTCTCTCTTTGTCAGTGAGATCTATCTCTATAGCACCTTTCCGCCCAAGTACTCAAACAGTCAAACAATGAACCTTTCTCAGGCCACAAAAGCCAAAGGAGAGCCAGAGCTGGAATGGACAGGAGGGGAGAGGAGGAGGGGAGGAATGGAAAGAAGTAACAAGAGAAGGACAGAGAGGAAGGAAGGAGGGTGACAAGGGCAAGGAGGATTCTATACATGACTGTTCTTAGCCGCTGTGCTGCTATATCTCAGGTCTGGGACTTCCTGAAGCATGGGATAACTCAGAGCTAGAACTGGGGGTTGGAGTGGAGGGAGCTACGGAGGCAAAGTCGGGAGCTGCCTAGGGTGAAATATGTGGAGTAGGGAGAGGAGGTGCACAATTAATGCATATATTTGTAAAGCCAGAACATCCACTCTCCAGGGGTCCTGGATGATAAATCAATTTGCATGTGTTAACGGTCACAGCTGAAAGCCCTTGATGGACAGTTATACACAGATGGCACAATTTTCCAACCTTGCCCAAGGTATGCATATGGCTTTTCTCAATGTGGAGGAAACCTCTTCTAAACCAACTGGTGGGCTGTGTATTCCATGGCTCAAACCAGCTTCTGTTTCTCCTAGAAATGCCCAAGAAGGGCAGGATTTTCCCTAGATTACCCAAGGGTATATGCCCCATGGCCTTCTGGGAAAGTCCTCTATCTGCAGGGAGGTGACTAGAGGGCTGAGAGTTAGCATCTTTGACTCACGTTGCCCACCAACACATCATTTCTCTTTCCACCTTGAGTCTAACTCGGGGGTGAGAGGGAACCTGTGCTAGATATTTTGTTTTTCATCCATGATCGACACAGTCCATGTTAAAGTGAGGAAGGGGCTGACCCCATGGCCTGAAGGACTAAAAGAAATTGAAATGAAGATTCGAAGAGAAAGGCAGATTAAGGTCTTCTGGGACCTCTAGGCACCAAGACATCCCCCTTGATCCCCGAGCTATGGCCACATCTCTCATTTAGCCTATTTCAAGCCCTCTTAAGCCTGTCTGCTTTGGCACACAATTCATGTAGTAACACTCTGAGATCTTTGTGTCATACATAGTTTATAATATTTTAAAAATAAATAAAATATGGGATTGTACTGAGAAAATTTTTATATTTATATTATATTATGTATTCATAGCATGTACATCTATTTAAAACATCCTTTTAAAATGGAATAATTGTAATGTTCCGTTTTATTCATAAGTTCTTTAAAATATTTTAATTCACATTTTTAGGTAGAAATATAACACTAAGCTATGGATAGTGAGATAAGTACCCTTCCCTGGAGGTCTTCATTCAGAGTCTGCTAGTCATATTATAGTGGGGACTCTTGTTGGATCCAGGTTGGGCAAGATAGTTGCTGAGGCTTCTTCTGACTTACAAATTCTATGATTTTGGAATTTTATTTCAAATCAAGTCAAATTAACAACTTTAAAAACTGAAATTATTAAACAATAACTGCATGTCAGCTGTGTACCCAGTACTGTGCTAAGGGTTGGGGATATAAAAGTAACCAGGAAAAAAAGACAGTACCTGCTCCCAAGGCACTCATAATCCAAACAGGGGAAACAACACGCAGTAATTAGGTGGAAATAAGACATATCCAGGCAGGACAAATTGGAGATAATCCCAAAAGGAGGGAACTAACATGAAAGAGGCTCAGAAAAGGCTTCTTGCAGCAGAAGACAGAGGTGAGGAGGAAAAAGAATTCCAGGCCTAAGGAGGGGCCTTGTGCTCCCATGCCTCACTGTCAGGTAGCAGTGACATCCCTCCCCGTCCTTTTTTTGTTAAACCAGACCAACAGAGCATAGGCTCTGGTAGGTGTTACCAAGCTGGATAGGTTTTACCTATGATCCTAGTAAGTCTGTCACCCCAGTGGTTAAGGGACAAGAGGCCCTTAGCAGGGAGTTTTCCATGAAAGCTCTTTGAAAGAAAGACTTATTTTAATTTTTTGTCTTTGAATCCCCAGGGCCCAGGTGAAAATCCAGGGTTGTTACTACCACATAACCCTGGATTCCTGACTGCTTTACTTAGAGAGCCCTTAATATACATTTTTATGCCGCTTGGGTAATCTGGCCCTAAACAACCCTTGAGAAAGGACTAATCCTGGCTTCTCCTTTTTTTGTAGATTTCTCAGTGCCTAAGGGAACCAGCAAATATTTATTTTCCATTGGGCCCAACCCTAGGATCTCTTGGAAATGCAGAAAAAAGGAAAAGGCAAGGTCTCTGCTATGAAGGAATTTATACTTCAGTTGGGAGATGTCATAGAAGTAAAAGTAACAAGATTTGGCTGAAGAGTTAAGGATAAGAGCAGTGGCTGGGAAGATGGTGGTGACTGCAACATTAACAACCACAACACTTTCAGAATAGTTCAGAATAAGGGTGGACTTAGGGGAAAAATAATAAACTCAGTTTGTTGAGTGTAAGATGCCTGTCCAGTCTGAAATGTCCTATAGGCAGTTGGTGATTTCAGGACCGGAGTTCAGGAGAGAGACTAAGGCTGCATAAACACAGCTGGGAATTATCGATATAGACACGATAATAGAACCCTTGGGAGCTGAGAAGATCACTAAATGAGATACCAAACAAGGAAAAGAGAAGTTGGTCCAAGAGAGAGCCTTGGGGGACAGCCACAGGTAGTTAGTTAGTGATTCAGCCCAGGACACTGAAAAGCAGTCAGACAAATAGGAGGAAAATCAAATGAGAGGAGAGACAACAAGAAATAAATGAACTGTTTAGTTGTTCTGCCTCCTGTCTTTTGACCAGTTCCATTGTTCCATCTATTATGAAAAGGAGTCTAGCTTTCATCATCTTCCTTTTCCTTGTATAAAAAAGGATTTGTGTTTGGGGAACTTCTAGGACATATAGAAATTAAGTGATTAGTCACTGTACAGTTCTTGGTTGGTTAGGTATTGTAGGCCACCACGTGCCTCTCCACTGCCCTTTGGGTGACTTTCCACTTTATTTCTCCAGAGGTTGGTCCTTCATGACTCATAGCCATACAAGACACCCTGAAGATGTCAGCTGGCATCAGGATCTCAGTCATTATTATCGCTTAAGCTACCTGGTGACAGACGTAGCATCTTTCAATTATCCTGGTCCCCCTTCCACGACCTGGCTGCCCCAGCTTCACTGGTTTTGCCTTCCCACTCAAACAATTCCATACCACAAGCCACCATCTCTTGCTGCATCAATATTGCAGCCTCTCTAGTGAAGGCTGGCTTCCTTCCATCTCTCTCTCTTTCTCTCTCTCTCTCTCTCTCTTTCCTCGCCAGCACTTATCATTCCCCCTCCTTTCCCCACCTCTCTTGCTCTTTAGATTAAATCATTCCTCTTTTCCCCAAAGAGCCAGCCCCAACCCACTCCTCTCACTAAGCTCCCACCCCACTAAGGGGAGACAATGGGGTTTTGCCATCTCCTGTTTCATTTCTCTCCACTTGCTGCTGAGATTCTGAATGGGGAAGAATGTCCCCAAGGGGCTTATGCAGGCTCTTATCCTTGCTGGGATTCAAAGTGAGGCAACCAGCTAATTTCACTCACCCTACTGGTTTTAAAATGATAAAATAAAATGAAGTCTTCAGTGAAAGACGATGCTAACAGATAAATTGCTCTTTAATCCGAGAGGAGCCAACAAAGTCCCAACAGGAGAGCCTCACCCAGAGGTTTGGGGGCAAGATGGAATCCTTTCTACCCTCATTGGCTCTAAGTAGATATGGACCCACTGGAATTTTTATAAATAGCTATAAAATATTGGAGTTGCATTTCCAATGAGTTATCACAATGCCATTCACTAACTATGCCTCCCAATTCTACAAAGATGCAGAAGAGGCTCTTTTATCTGTAATCACCGCTGTTATTCCTTCGATATTTCCCAAGTAATAATATTATTATTGCGACTTCAAGTATTATTGTTTGTGATTATGTAATTATATCAATTAAGTCAAGGTTAATTAATAGTGTATAACAATTAATACTATAACCTCATTATTACATATTTTTACAATGCTTCTGATGATGTAATAATTTTCATGAGCAATACTTGTAAAATGTAATAAGTAATATGAATATAACTGGTAGTAGTAGTAGTAGCAGTGGTAGTAGTGATACTTGGAGTATTGTCCTCTACCCCCTGGAGAAGTTTTCATTTCTTTTTCTAAGGTCATCTAAAAAGCATCAATGAAATATTTTTGAAAATACGAAGAAGAGGGACAGGTAGATGGCATAGTTGGTAGATCACAGGTCTTCAAGACAAATCCAGCCTCAGATACTTACTAGCTCTGTGACCCTGAGCAAGTCACTTAACCCCAATTGCCTCCAAAATGGAAAAAAAAATATAAAGAAGATGGCAGAAAGAAGTTTAGAAGTAGACACAAATAAACAGGACAGTGTTGTTACTACTATGTTAAACTTAATACATGCCTTAATAAAAACAATTGTATGTGCTGTAACAGAAGATCACAGTTTCATACACAACCTTCTTTTTGTCTTTTGTATAATAAAATGTACATATTTCTTAAGTTCATAATAAAGAGAAAAAAATTTAAATAAAAGTTTTCTAAATAATTTTCATTTAGTGAATTTTGTGGTGGTTCTTTCTTTTTTTAGTCCAGACCTGTGATTTCAAATTGTAGGGAACTCCTAATGGGTAAACTTCCCCCATCAATATACAGTTAGCCAGCACATCTGCCTGTTATAGAGAATTGCCTAAGACATGGAGAGATGAAGTGACTTGTTCATATCACAGCCAACAAAACCTTGTTAGCCATAGTTAGGGCATTCAAATCTCTCTACATTCATCCTGAATGGTTTAGGTCAGGGATGGGAAGGTCAAGGTCACATGAGGCCCTTTAGATTCTCAAGTGCGACCCTTTCACTGAATGGGATTCCATCAAAGGGCTGAACTTGAGGACCCAGAGGGCCACATGGGACCTCAAGACCTCAAGTTCCCCACTCCTGGTTTAGGTATTCAGTGTCCTTTCAAGCTCTTCCATCTCAAGATTCTAACATTGGCTCTGTGCAATTTCAGGGCCCCCACATCCTTTCTCAAGGTCTTAGTCTCCTTATCTGTAGACTAAAGGGCTGCGCTAGATGGTTTGCTAGACCTCTTCTAGCTTTAAATCCTATGAATCTACAAACAAAACCATATTATATTGAATTGATGGAAGGGACCTCAGAGCTATATGCACCTGGTTTATAGCTGGATGCCCTGGAACTTCTACCTGCAGCAATTTAGATTTTCCTTAATGCTCAGACAAACATGTCATGAAGTGGGAATCTAGATGATACTATATCACAGATGACAGCCTTTTTGTATTCTAAATACTCAAGTGGGCATGTCGTTTCTCTGAGCCTTAGTTCAAATCCAGCCTCGGAAACTTACCCGCTGAGTGAATCTAGGCAAGTCTCTTAACCTGTTTGCCTCAGTTTTTTCATCTGTAAAATAGGGTTAATAATAGCACCTACCTCCCAGGATTGTTGCAAGGATCAAATGAGATAATTGTAAAGCACTTAGCACACTGCCTAACACATAGTAAGTGCTATAATGTTAGTTATCATGAGGAAAGGATTTTGTAAAACCTTAAAGGCCCATGTAAGTGTGAATTATTGGCTCCTGATTTATTGCTACTGATATGAGAGGCAGCATGGTATAGAGGACAGAGAACTGATCTTGGAGCCTGGGTTTAGTTCCAGCCTCTGAAGAATCCTGACTCAGTCAGCCTGGGCAAGTCTTACCTCTCAACTCGCATCTAGGCAACTCTCAAAATCTATAACTTGGAGAACTGAAATATTGGTAGTTTCCCCACCCAGCTGTTTCATATGCCAATGAAATCACTGGTTCAATCCTTATCCTGTCATTCCTATTTGTCCAAACTCTTCATTTTGCAGAAGGGGAACTGAGGCCCATGATCTTCATAGAAGGAGACAACCATCTGGGAATAGGCCGACCACACAGTCACGAGGTCAGACAACTGCATTCCAAGGGCTTATGTTCCCTTTCAGTCAGTCTTCTTCAAAGAGTGCTGGTTTTAAACTACCACATGCCAGATCCTCCAGGCATATGTCTCATTGTCCCATGGGGGAGGCCTCTCCCTTGACTTCTCTCCCATGGAATGTTGATACACATACATCATGAAAGACAGTGTGATGTAATGATGGGGAAAGGAAGGAGAGAGGGAGAGAAACACAGAATGAGAAAGACAGAGACAGAGATTGAGAGGGGAGAAAAGAGAGGGAGAGACAGAGAGAGTGACACAGAGACACAAAGGGAGAGAGGCAGAGAAGGAGGAGGAAGGGAGGGGGGAGAGAGAGAAGGGGGGACAGGGAGAGGGAAAGGGAAAGAGAAAGAGTCAAGATAATTGAGTTTTAGTCTGGGCTCTGCTTAAAACTCTGTATGACTCTGAACTGATAATTATGTGACTCTAATGTGATGGATTTGCAGTCAGAGATCCTAAGTTTTAACTGAGGGATAGTGCTGAATCTTCAAGACCTACGATAAAGTCCTACTTCTGACTCTAACTATAGGATATAGATTGTTATTTATCATTTATGATATTGTTCAGAAAACTCATTAGACTGTTTAAATCTAACTTTGTGTGACTAGAGATTGGTTGAATCCAAAATGTCGCCCTGATCTCAGGAACTCTCCAGGAATGACAGAGATGAATACACAGAATTTGGGATTTCTCCAGGTCCTTTTTGTTTAGTCACTTTTCAGTCATGTCCAACTTTTCATGACCCCATTTGGAGTTTTCTTGGCATAGATACCAGAGTAGTTTGCTATTTCCTTCTTCAGCTCCTTTGACAGATAAGGAAACCAATGCAAACAGGGTTGAGTGACTTGTCTAAGGTCATGCAGCTAGTAAATGCCTGAGGCTAGATTTGAACTCAGGTCTTTCTGACTCCAGGCTCACTGCTATAGCCACTGAGCCACCTACCTGCCCATCTCTAGGTCCTACATCCATCCAAAATATTCTTGTTTTGGGTCCCCACATCTGGGTCTTATTTGGGGTCCACCTGAGCTTGTATGTTTTGGCTTCTATCTCAGTTGACCTTGTTGACAGGCTATTTCCTCAGGAAGATTACCCAACTGAATACACATAGTTAGTTGATACCTCTTGTCAAAACTTTGGAAATAAACTTTCCAGAGCCTGAAGGAGAGGGAGCCATCCTTTTTTTCTGGCTCCCCCTCCCTACCATATGACCTAATATATTTCTTTCTGAAACTATTTTAGATTTTGAGGTTTATTCTCATGAATTAACAATGACCATGGGCAAGTCACTTTAATCTTGATATGGCTCAGTTTCCCCATCTGTAAGATGACAATTGTACCTACCTCATAGAGTTGTTGGGAGGTTCAAATGAAATAATTTGTGCAAATACCTTGCAAACTTTTATGCACCCTATGTCAGTTATTAAATGATCCTCAGCTACTTATAACTGACCTCTTTGGACTTCAAGCTTCTTATTTGTCAGGTGAAGAGGTCATATCATTTATTAATTTAATGAACATTTATTATATCTTCATGGCACAGTGTTAGGCAATAGTGCTTGGATGATTGAAAGTCCTTTCCAGCTCCTTTCCAGCTCTCAAATTCTATGGTTCAATGACCGCACTTACAAAAGCCATTCAAGTATGCATGAGTCACCTGTGTAAACTTCATTATAACTTTCTGGCTTATTCCACCTCCACCTGAAAAAAGATTGGTCTCTTTAAGGGAAAAAGAAGACAGCACATTTATAATTGTCTTCATTCATAGATTTCATCTTTCTTGCTTTAATTTAAGAACCCAAGATAGAATCACAGCTATAGAGACTTACTCTGGTTCACCTGGTACAGGGAAAGATGAACTGAGGTTCAGAATCTGCCAACACAATCCTAAGCTCAATTTCCTTGCTTAGCTTACTCTCTGGACACAGTTGTTGTGATTATCTGGGCAGGTGCCTATTTTGTCTTCTTTATTAGACCTTTCTTTGTGGGGAGAGAAGGTGGATATTCTTTATTCTGAACTTCCAATAGGATGGGATTTCCCCTAAGGGCAAAGAGGCATGGGTTCAGTTCCCTGAATATATAACTCATTATGCATTTTTCCAGGGGGAAAGGGAAGTAACAATGACCTCACAATCTAAGAGTAAGCCTGGCCTACTGTGGAGATTTTCCCACCTGTTCCCATAAACCCTATGCACCCTATAAGGATTCACTAACTATTTTGATGACTGTGAGCAGAAGTTAGACATAGAGATGCCGAATCTTAGAACTGGAAGGGATTTGAATTGTCACATAGGTCAACTCTCTCAGCTGACAGATGGGGCAACTGAAACCCGGCAAGGTTAAATGACTTACCCAAGACTGCACAGCTAGTGGCACAGCCAGGATTAGAATCTGGGTTTGGGGAGCTTTTAAGTCCAAGGCTCTTTACATCAAGCTGGTTCCTCTAGGACAGAGATTCTTAACCTGAACTTGATTTTTAAAATTTTTTAATGTAATATTCAATTTTTTCCTCAATTACATGTTGAAACAATTTTGAAACAATTTTGTCTAAGTTTTGAGCTCCAAATTCTACCTCTTCCTATTTCCCTTCCCCTCAATCCCTGAACTTGATTTTAAAAATATTCTAATAACTATTTCAAAAATTGTTTTCCTTTACCATCCTGTGTGTTTTTTTTTTACATATCTAAAAGCATTCTGAGAAGAGATCCATGGGCTTCATGTCAAAGTGGTCTATGACACCAAAAAAAACCTTGAACTTCTCTGCTCCAGGAAGAACAGAGATGAGAACTCACAGGTCCCTTAATGCTACAGACCTCTTTTGGACCTTTGGAGCCCTCACAAACAGCTACTCCTCCAGGATATGGATTTTGGGAGTGATTCAGGAAGGCAGCTCAATTCTGAACCTGAGCTGTAACCAATGTTACATCGTGTTTATCTGCTTGCATAAGCCTGAGTCAGTGTTTCTATTTTCCTCTAGAACACAGATGATTTCTTGTTAAACTTACTTGACTACTGTATTCCCAAAGTGCCAAAAAGCCAAAAGGGGAGCTTTTTTTGAGGTGTCCCTCGTTGTCCCAAAGTCACCCCCACTCTCCCTCCTTTTTCTGGGCTCTGCTTGATTAAGCACCACACCGCCCAAGTATTTGCAAGATGCCTGATTTCCTCAGGAGGGAGGGGGAGGCGACGGAGAGGCTGCAGGAAAGTAGACAAAAGATTCCTCACTAACGGCTGTCATTGTAATAGAATGCGGTAAAATTACATACAGATGCTCAGCTTCTTCTCTAGGCAGAAAGTCGCTGTAAATCAAGAAAGTCTTAAATTTCTGCTCCTGATGGCCAACTGTCCTTAAACAGCCCTGAAACTCGAAACCCTAAGCAAAAAGGCAACTCTCAGTTATCCAGGGCTGAGGCTCCAGCTGGTGGATTATCCAAACCCTCTGTCCCTCCCAAACTCTGCACTTATTTTGTCCCTGTGAGAAGCTGATGATCAGAAAATCACAGAAAGTTAGAGTTACAAGGGACCATGAAGACTGAAAACCTGTCTCTTCGTTTTGAGGTTCTTAAGTTTTAAAAAAATGAAACAATTTGACCAAGCTTGTTTGTGACAGAAGAGAACCCGTGTCTTTCCTGGACCACTTCTTTTTGCTTCATTCAATTGATCAAATTCTAATTCCTTTAAATCAGGGGTTCTTAACCTGAGGCACCAGAACCTCCAAGTAGTCTATGGGGAGATTTCAGGGTATCACTAACTTGAATGGGAAAAGTACATCTTTTTGGTACTTTTTTGGGACAAAGTACATTTCCGCTAAGCGCTAAAATTTAGTATTTCCTTCAATTGAGAATGTTGACAGCAAATATGATTCTAAAATAGGGTCCAAAAGCTTCCCAAGACTTCCAAAGGGGTCCCCAACACAAAAAGAACCTCTGAACTTTAAAAGTATCTATCAAGCACTAACTGTGTGCCTAGGATTGTAAGAGAATCTACACTGTTCCTGCCCTCAAGGAGCTTACGATCTGTAGGGAGATATGGCAATTACAAATAACTAAAATATAAAATAACAAGAACAAAAAAGAATATGAGTGAAATTCTTTGAAATCCAAGGAGGCAAAGGTTATTATTGCCTTGGGAAATCAAGGATAACTTCACAGAGGAATTGACTTTTGAACTGGGCTTTAAAGGATAGATAAGAAAACAAGAGATGGGAAGCAGGGAAAGGATGGGTGGTTATTCCCAAGTATAGGGAATCGTGTCAGCAAAAACTTAAATACAAAAAAGTATATGGGAAGTTATATTTGGCCCCAGTTTAAAGTACATAAATAGGGATAGTACTAGATAAAGCTGCAAGATGGTCAGGGATAGAAATTATTACTAGGAATTCTTAAATCCAAAGAAAATTCGGATGAAGCAGAGGTTGTTTAGTAGCCAGAGAGTAGCCCTGGAGAGCTGTCCATACTCTTGTGGATCCTTCAACCCCTGAGAAGAGGACAGAGGGTAGAGATGGGAGGTGAGAGAGAGGAGACAACAATAAAGCAGTCTCCGGAAAGGGATACCACAGTGAGAGCACCCTAGGAAAAATGGCTTGAGTAGGCAAAGGAGCAGCCATCTCACTTTCTAACATAGTGGCCTACTAGGTTTGAGGGAGAACAAGCATAGCCCAGTCAAAAGTTGGTACTCTAAGGCAAAGCTCTGTTTGTTTTGGTTTCAATCTGTTATAAAGGGGCTTGAGTATTATTAGGCTAAAGAATCTGAACCTTGATCAGTAGGGTTTTGATAGAGCTGTGTGACATGACCAGATTTTAGCATAAAGAAGAACAGTAGTGGCATGGAGGAAGGATTGGAAGGAGGGGAGATATTGGAGTAAGGAAGGTATATTTAAGGGCTCTTTCAGCTGCCAATTTCAGTGGCAGTGAATATCTTGTCTAGAGTGGTAGCAGTGGAAATGGAGAAGGACGAGGCTGAATAAACATTGCTGAGGTTAAGTCCCATAGACCTTAGAGCAGTGCCTGGCACATCTAAGGCTTAATAAATGTTTGACTTGCTAATAAGTAGATTCAAGAGATGACAAAAAAGGAACAAGTCGAAATTACAAGTTTTCCTAGTCGGAAAACTGGATGAACAGTGGTACCACCACCAGGAATAATGGAGTCAAAAGGAAGAGAAAGTCAAGGGACAATGGTAGCAATAAACTTGGTCTGGGGCATATTGAGATTAAGTATTGGTGGGATATCTTTTATTTTTCAATGGGGGAAAAAGATGAAAACACAAAATTCAAAATGTATATTGTTTTCCTTGTGAAATAAAAAGTGGGAGAAGGAAATGGAAATGCTTCAGTTAAAATGAGATTTTAAGGATTACCTGTAATTACCGTTGAATTCCAGATTCTCTCTGATTCTCCTCACCATGGAGGGACATGAATGGTCTATAACCTTTCTTTCCCCTTGAAGTAGTTTTGCAAACAATGACACAAATGGACTTCCCTCCTTCCTCTCTTTCTTCTTCCCTCCCTCTCTTCTTCTCTCCCTTCCTTTCTTTTTTTCTTTCTTCCTCCCTTTCTCCTTTTTCCTTCATTCTTCCTTTCTTGAACATTTATTAAAAATAACTACTGGGTGTAAAATATTTTGCTCAGCATTGGTGAGATACAAAGTTTAGCTAATACATGATCCCCATGGAGCCTATAGTTTAGGAGGAGGATGACACACAGATAATTTTAATATTCAATATTACCCAGTGACTATACTAGAAAGTTCTAAAGTACCATATAAGGCCCAAAGAGGAAGAACTTCATGAGATAAGGGAATCAAGAAAGGCTTCATTATGGAGGTGACATTTGAGTTGGGATTTTAAAAATAATAAAAATAGAATGAAGGCAGAGAATGGAAGGGAACATTTTAGCATATGGAACAAAACCTTGGTATAGAAAGACCTCTCTGGTGTAACGTATTTCACCACATAATCATCACAGATTTTATGCCAAAATTTTACATAAAAGTAGGGTGCAACCATTACTTTTAAGAAAATTTGTGCCAGTACTACTTGTCTTTTAGTTTCCACCAGTCTCACACTTAACCTTTTACTCACTGAAAACCATCTTTCCACAGCTGTTTCCATGCAGCATGTTTCCAATGAACACTATCACTTTCAGCTTGAAGCCCACAGAATAGTTTTTATATTTACCCATAATCAGAAAGAAATGCTTCACATGCTAATGTATCGCTGGCAGATGAACTGTACAGTTTAGCTAGAGCAGGAAGATGTCAGTCTTACCATATCATGTGACTTACTCATGCCTGCTCCCCGAGCACCTACAGACTCTTCATTGGGTTGAGTGACAATACTGTCAGTACTGCAGCACTGTAAACAAACCACGCAAGCTGGCTTTCAGAAATATACTCTGACAATGCATGTGCATTGAGAATTCTAGGCTAGACGTTCACAACGCACAAAGATAAATGGGTATTCATATGCCACTGGTGAATACATTGCTGCTCTGTTTACCTGTTAAAGCAGCATGACAAACAGAATCATATATGTGATAATTACTCAATGAAAGGTTTCAGACCAATTTTTATAGTGAAAAAACGGTGCAATGTTTATGCCGAGGCAACCATTAGGTATTGAAATATAGGATTCCATGAGGTACTATGTTCTAATATTGTAGTGATGGTGACTCTGTAAGCTAGTTTGTGTTCTTGCTCTCTCTGTCTCTGTTTCTGTCTCTCTGTCTCTGTTTCTCTCTGTCTCTCTGTCTCTCCATTCTGGACTTGTTTCTCACCAAAAAAAAAAAAATGATGGGACCTCAGGAGAGGGACATGGAAATGACTTCTTTATCATAAAGTTAGTAACAGAAAAAAGGAAAACTTCCATGTACCCTACGTTTTGTTAAGATGAGATTCAGAAGTTTCAAAGAAAAGGTAGATGGAACCCAGTAGTCTAATATTCTGCAGGGAAACTCAATCCAAGAGGAGTAGGAAGCTCTCAGGAGAGAAATTCTGAAGCACAAGCAGAAATGATTTTAATGAGGAGGATAGAGGAGAGTTGTCAAGAGGAATGAAAGTGAGTACACAGGAAATTCATTAACAAACTCAGAGTTTAAAGAAATAATTAGAGAAATTGGAAACAAAGGCAAATAACTGAGGAATAATGAATGAACGAAGCAGCACGTATTAAACATTTACTATATGTCAGGCTCTGTACTAAGTACCAAGAATACAAATAGGAGCAAGTAAAACGGACCCTGCTCTCAAGAAGCTTATGTTCTACAGGAAGAACACAACACATATGGGGGAGTTAGATGGATGGTGACCTGGTTCTGGGCCAGATAAGGCAAAAGCTTCCCCATAAGAGTCCACAGTCCCAGGAGGAAAGTCTGAATTTCAGTGCAAGGGGAATGGCCCAAGTGTAGAGGCATGATTTAGAAATGTCCTGAAAGGATGAATCCAAGAGAGTCCACCAAGAATTGTGTCAGGAGTGTTAATGACCAGACCAAGAGGAGGCTGATGATGGAGGCTGAGCAAAAAAAATCTATATCTATCTACATATGTAGACACACATATATACATGTATGTACACATATATACATATACATGTATGTATACATATATACATATACATGTATGTATGTACACATATATACATATGAGTAAGCGACTTATGTTGAGGGCAAGAAGCAGTACATACAAGACAGTGAGATGTTGACTCACCATCTGGTAGTTCAATAGATAGTGCTGAAGTATGTAAAGTTGGTCAGTCAAGAAATATTTATTAAGCACCTACTATGTGGGAGCAGCTAGGTGGCACACCGGATAAAACATTGAGCCTGGAGTCAGGAAGATCCGAGTTCAAACGTGACCTCAGTCACTTACTAGCTATATGACTCTGGGTAAGTCATTCCCCTCATTTGCCTCAGTTTCCTCACCTGTAAAATGAGCTGGAGAAAGAAATGGTAAACCATTCTAGTATCTTTGACAAGAAAACCTTTAATGGGATCATGAAGAGGTAGACACAACTACACAACAACAACATGAAAAAAAGGCAAAAAATAGTCCTTGCTCCAGAGAAGCTCATAATGTAATGTGGGAGATAGCTTGCAAACAATTGTAAAAACAATTTATATGTAGAAAAATTAGAAATAATCCACAGAGGGAAGGAACTAAGATTAAGATGGATCAGGAAAGGCTTCCTGTAATAGTTGGGATTTTATCTGGAACTTGGAGGAAAGCAAAGAAACCAAGAGGTAGAAATGAGTATGGAGAGTATTCCAGACAGGGGGACAGCCAGGGAAAATGTCCAGGGGGGTCTTGCTCAAAGAACAGCAAGGAAACCAGCGTCACTATGTGGTGAAGTGGGTAGAGGACTAGGTCTGGAGTCAGGAAGATTCATCTACTTGAGTTCAAGTCTGGCCTCAGACACTAGCTGTATGGCCCTAAGCAAGTCACTTCACCCTGTTAGCCTCAGTTTCCTCATTTGTAAAATGAGCTGGAGAAGGAAATGGCAAACCACTCCAGTATCTCTGCAAGAAAACCCAGAATGGGCCCATAAAGAGTCGAACACGACTAAACAACAACAACCTGACACAAGCTGTCTACGTGCACCTTCCCCTCTCAGTACTCCATGTAGACAATTCTGTAAGATTGTAAGTGGAAGAGCAGATGCTGCCCTTGGAGAGGGTGATTCCTTACCTGGGAGATCCCTATATCAATGGAGGGAAGCATATTTGTCCGTTTGGTTGTGTATGTTTCCTATTCCCCTTTTTAGGTTAGAAGATCTTTGAGGACAGAGATTATTGATTTGCATTATTGTCTGAGCAGCACTGAATCCAGGACTTTTTGTATCGTAGATGCTTAGTTTGTTGAATTTAACTGAATTTCAGAAAACAAGCATTGTGCCACAAAAGTCTCCATCTGAAGAGAATAACCTAATTTCATCTAAATGCATATAAATGTGATCCTGTCACTCATATTAAAAGCAGTGTGGTAGAATGGAAAAAGCACTGGATTGGGAGCTAGAAATTCTGGGTTCAAATCTTGTGTGACACTGAACTCTCTGGGCTTCACTTTCAACATCTGCAAAATGGGGACGCTATATACCTCACAAGTAGGAATGTACTGCTGAGGGGAATATGCTTTCTAAACTTTAAAGTACCTCAGAGACATGAGATGTTCTTACCATAACCTGGGACAGCAGGTTCTAGTCTTGGTTCACCTGAATATTGTTTAATAAAAATATTTTAAGATATCAACACTATATCTGAGTGGCTCTTCACAATAAAGGAACATTTCTATCTTGTTCTCCAGACTTAAATGATTTCTGATGCTTCCCTTTCCACCTCTTTTGCCAAGCAGTCAAATCCTATCTCTGCACTCAGTCAACAGATTTACAAGGCTCCAAAGATTTCTGGTTAGTGTAGACACTGTCATATGAATCATCTGTCCGGTTAAGTGAACAAACCTTTATTAAGTACCTATCACTGTGCTATGCACTGAGGATACCAAGAAAGGCCAAAAAAAGTTATTGGGGTGGTGGGGCATGGTGCTAAGGTGTCTCTTCAGGTCATTTCTAACCCTAGGGTTTTCATTCAGGCACAGTAGGACCTGAGTTACAAGGACAATAACAGTTGTTTAGAACTAGGCTAAAAGGGTACTGCAAAACATGGCCCTTGCCAGGGATCCTTCAGTATTCACAGATGGGTTTGATCACTTGTGATTAAGAGGTTTGATTTTCTTGTAAGAAGTTCTTGTGCCAGGTTTCTGATTACGGCTTTCAGGTCTTTAGCCATATACCCTTAGACCCTCCACATCTAGGATTTCCTGAAAATATATTGGTAGGGGGTAAGTGAGAGAGAATGGAAGGACAAAAGGGAATTGGGCAGAGAGAAACAGCTAAATAAGGGAGAAATATATGTTTTCACTGAGAAAGGGCACTATGGAAGTTTGAAGACTGGGGCCTTATCTAAACTTTGTCATTTTCCCCAGGGTCTAATGAAGTGCTCTGCACATAGAAGCCTCAGAAATTGATTGAAATACATTACTTCCCTCAATCCTGATTACAGCACTGTGTTGGTGGGAAGGGGAAACACCAGGGCAGCAGTTTTACAGGTGAAGAGATAAGAAAAGGTAAACGATTTACTCAAGTTCACACAAATGACAAATGGCAGAACCAATGACTGAAACCCACTACTTCTGACCAGTGTTCTTTTCGACACACTACATTGCCTCTCTGTGGGAACTCCCTTGTCTTTCTCATTGAACTTCTGCCAATGACTGGTAATAGTATACCCATTTTAGAGACGGGAAAACTGAGACCCAATAGCAAAATGACTTACCCAAGGTTGTTCATTTGGTTAGGACAAAGAACTAGAATCTAGTTTTCCTTACTCTCAAGTCCAGAGCACTTTCTACTTAGCCACCAGCTGATCTTATTAAAGATATATTTCCTATATTTTCCTATATATTTCCAAAGGCGCCCCTTAGGCATCTAGTATACTGGCAGGAATATTGTCACCGCTTTGGGCTTTGAAGACAGCATTTTGGAGCGTGTCTACTATATGCAAAACAGTCATTTAAAAGTCCCCTTTTAAATGTATACCTGACTAGGATCAAGATTTTTATCCTCCTGGGAAGTTATTAGCTCCATTCATTCCTTCATTCCTTGTAAAGTCCTTAGGGGACTTCACACATCACCCCTGCTGCAACCTTTTGTAATGTTGCAAATTTATTTTCTGCAATGTCTTAGTACCCCATTAAATTGTAAAGTCCATAAAGGTGGGGTCCAGATCTTGTCAAACTTTGTGCCTGCCTGCAAGGATTTCACACTTGTCGTCAGGTGTGTGTCATTTATATCTTCTACCAAAGCAGATTGCAATTTTCGAACTCAGAGAAACTTCTGGAAGTTGCTTGAGAGTTAAGTGACTTGCCCAAGGTCACATAGCTAATAGTGCCTACCAGATGCAGACTAATGGCTGTTGCTGACTCCAACTCCAACACTCAATCTACTCTGCCTCTCTGCTTCCCATGCAACAAACACTTAGAATTAGTTGAATCCGTTCATTCATATTCACTCACATTCATTCACTCCTGTAGGTTTCTCTCTGTCCTCCCCTCCCAATTCTCCTTTGTCCTTCTATTCTCTCCCACTCACCCCCTACCAATACATCATAAGGAAATCCTAGGTGTGGAGGGTCTAAGGGTATATGGCTAAAAACCTGAAAGCCGTAATCAGAAACTTGGCACAAGAACCTCTTACTGTGTGTAAGACACTGTGCTAAGCACATTTGGGGATACTCCTTTGGCATCAGTTCCGGAAGACTGTGCAGGTAACGGAAGGAAACATCCCGTTTGACATAGGTGAGGACAGAAAATAGATTGCATTCTTAAAAAAAAAAAAAAAGACAAAAGTTACAGTGAAAGGGTCTACTTTACCATGAGGTTCAGAACTTCAGTGAGAAGCTCCGTAGTCCCCTTTGGGGCAGAGGGAGGCAGACAAACCCAGTTAGAAGAGCTGAGGCACCTACCAAGCTGGCTGATGATCCTTACGGCTGATTTCCCGGGACTGAATGCGGGCCCAGAAACTCAGATTTAAACGACTGTAATCCTTAATTGTCTCTTAGATATCATTCCCGTGACTTCTTGGCTGGTTTTAGGTATCTAAACATATGATATGAAAATTATAATAATGAACTTGTTTACACATATCTTTTAAAGGGCCACCTGCCAGAACCTTCATCCCTGGTGGGGTCAGGGTCTCCTCCAACGCATACAACAATATTGCCAATCCCTCCGCCACCCTTTCGGAAGCCCAGGGAATCCCTTCTCGAATGCTGCTTTTCTCCCCTCCCGTGGACTGCAGTTCCCCGGGGAAAAACTCAGCAGCAAGTACAGCAGCCCCACGATCCCGCCTTCCATCCACACGAACTAGGAGATGAATGTCCAGCGTACGAAAGCGATCCCATTTCGCGGGGAGGCCCGGCTCTCCTTCTTTTACTCCCTCCCTCCCGGGGATCTCCCTGAGCCAATCAGAGCACCCCGAAGCGTCCGGTTGTAGAGCTGTGGACCCGGGGATCCGCCCCTCTTTGTTGCGCGGGCCAATGGGCACATTCGGAACATCGGCGGCGGCCGGGTGACATGGTTATATGTCACAAAATAACATTCGATAATGGAACATGGAATAAAGCGACGGCCTCAGCAGCAGCAGCTGCAGCAACAGCCCCAGCCGCCCGGAGAGGCTTTGCTGCAATGAACCCCCACTGCCCAGAGGTAAGAGATAGAGAGGCCAGGGCTCGCGCTTTTTCTCCTCCACTCGGTCATTCCCTCCGAGCCTTCTGCATTGGAATTGGGAGGTAAGGGGGTGGGGCGGGGAGCGATTCGGTGCTTCAGCAGCAGACCGGCTCTTCATTTCACCTGCAGGGACTGGGGAGGGGTCCTTGGGAGAAAGAAGGGGTGTCCCAGGCTACCGCGCCTCTGCTCTGCGGTCCGGGGCGCTCACGCGCTGTTGCCTTGGCTTCGCGGTGGGGTTTGAAACCGTGCACTTGGACTCCCGGGATGTTCCTCGTTCACTTTCCGCGGACCGCCTTTATTTTTCCTGTCCTTTCCCATCTTCCTCCGTCTCTGTCCAGGTCTGTCTGTCTGTCCACATATGTGGGGCGGGGAAAGGGGGCGCGGTGCATTGTGTCGATTGTAGAGAGGACCCTCTCGGTGATGCAGGGGCGGTTGTGTTCAAGTCCCCCCCACCCCCACCCCATCCCCCTGCCTGTCAGCTTTTCGAAAATGCAAGGATGCTTGAACCCCGTGCAAGGACGCCGAGCATAGTACAGTCCCCGCCCCCCCGACAAAACAAATCTAACCTTCGCCTCCTTCTCCACTTGACACTATGTCTCTTCTGTCTCTGCTGATTTTAGGCACAGTCCCTAAGAGAAGAGGTCCAGCTGCCATCTCTCTGTTAATAGTAGTGTCTCCTTTGCCTGCTTCCTGCGGCAGCCAAGAGTGCAATGGAGAAAGCTTCCTTATTTATGGGGCACTGATACCGGTGACCAGAAATATCCCGAGGGGCTCACTTTCTCACTTCTCCCCACACTCTCCCCCAATCTTCCTCCCATCCCATCATGACTGGCTCCACATCCAGCGCTCACCACTGCCCCCACCCCAAGGGTGGCAAAGGAACGAGGTCCAGGAGCACTCACGCACGATCCGTGTGCCTCACCAGCAATGGGGGGTCAGAGGAGGAAGACAAAGAAGGAGGGGTGCTGTTCCATGTCAACAAGAGCGGCTTCCCGATTGACAGCCACACCTGGGAACGGATGTGGATGCACGTGGCAAAGGTACACCCCAAGGGAGGAGAAATGGTGGGGTCCATCAGGAATGCTGTCTTCCTGGCAAAAGTAAGTAACCTTCCTCGCAGCACCCTGTCCCTCTCCCCTCCACCTCCCCAACTGGTTGGATCTATCTGGAACCTTTTGAAGTGATTTTCCTTCTCCACCCACCTCCTCCCCCCCCCAATTCTTTTACTCACTGGGATGGATGTCATGGAAAATGTAGAAATTGGGAAAAGACAGTGAAGAAAGGATGCTTTCAATTCAGGAATTTCAGTTTCGGAAAGACTATGCCTGGGCATTCTTGAGTATTGAGCAGGAGACTGTATTCCTTAACACGTACCTTCACTCTCCACTTCCATTCCCCCTCCCCCTCCCCCTCCCCACAAGGAGAGCGAATAAGCTACGGACACCACTCCGTACCGCCTAAACCAATAACACGTAGCGCTCCCCTCCCCCCAAGGAGAGACAGCCCTACCGCTATTCGTCCTTCTTTCCTCCCTCTTGCAAGTGATTTAACAGGAGATGAATGAATTTGTAGTCACTCAGTCAGGTTTCCCCAGCGTGAATCATTTCTATGCTCAGTGCCAATTTTGCATGACAGTGGCATTCACCCTCGAAATTAGAAAAGAGCAGTCCTCATCTTCCTAGCTCCTCTGGGTAATCTGGGATGAAGTTATTGCCTGTTAATTGGCATGTGGGCTGTAGATAAAAGGATTTTTCAATTAAATACCAGGATATAGTCTTACTGAATAGAGGGGACAGAGTGAGGTGGGTAAAAATGCCTGCTAACAAGTCTGAGGATCAATCAACCAACAAGCATTTATTAAATATTTAAATGTCAGGCACGATACTAGGCACTAGAAATACAGAGAAAAGTAAAAATCGTCCCTGCTTTCAAGGAGCTCACCTATGGGGAGAGGAGGGAGGGAGATAACATGTGAATAACTAGGTAAATACAAAATATATACAGATTAGATAAAAGGTGACTGAATGGGTATGTCAGAGGCCAGAGACCTGGAGTGGCCTAATGATGCCCTAGTAATATTAAACCACTTGTAAGAGAATAGTGTTGGTGAAGGCTTGGGTGAAAGGGAGCACTGTGACTGTTCTGTGGGTCCATCAGATTGTCCCCTCCCTGCCCTCCCCTCTCCTTGAGAATGTGCTGTTAACTCCAATGGAGCCTGAGTAAAGTTTAAGGTATGATTGATAGTGTTTGTTTTCTGTGTCCTCAACCTCCCATACCTGAGCCTGGAGGAAGGATGGAAGGACACCACCACTAGAACAAATCTAGGGTTTGATCCTAGGATTCATTAAGTTCTTCCACTCTTTGTCATTTAATTATAGAACCTTTGGAAAGAATCTTAGAACCCAGGCATTTCATTCTAATAGCATCATTGACAGGTTGAATGCCTTCAAATGGTAGGGAGTACACTACTTCAAAGACAGCCCTGTCTTTGATCCACTGTTCAGTAGTTAATGGTGATGTTTTCTGACTCTGGTGGTCAATTTAATTCAACTTGAGTGCCCAGTTTGTACTGGGCACTGAAGATATGGGTTCAAATACCAGCTCTGCCATTTAATAGCTACGTAACCTTGTACAAATCACTTAACCTCTCCTTGTTGTCTGTTTCCTCATATGAAAAATGTGGCGATTGTACAAGATGGCCTCTAAGATCTCTTCTAGCTATAAATTTATGATTCTATGATATTTCAATATTTTGATGGATTTACAGTCTTATCAATGTGAATATTCCTTCCAACAGCTGAGATTACAATACATTTATGCTTTGTGATCCCAAGAAATTCTTATACATGTCCTCCCATAAATTCTCCACTGGGAGTTCCATTCTACATCCTGGGAGCCTTCTTCTAGATTCTTTAAATTGGATGGACACTATCCAATTTAACATTATTTGACCTTCACTCTTTCTACTTCACCCATTCCATTTTCCCTTTCTGATAATACATCTCTCTATTGGAATTTTTACCGTTTCTCTCATGCAACTCCTTTGGTAAGATGTTTCGACCAACCCATACCTACCATATTCCTCTCCACTACCCTTTGTGCAACTGACAACTTTAAGTCTTCAAAGGTTGTGGTCTTCCATTAGGAACTGGGGAGACAATGGACATGTTTGCTACCCTCAAGGAGCTTATATTCTACTGTAGGAACTATGACATATATATATATATGGAGAGAGAGAGAGAGAGAGAGAGAGAGAGAGAGAGAGAGAGAGAGACAAATACAATACAAAGATTATGATAGGAGCAAGGGAGAGATCTGTCCTAGACAAAGTGCTTTAGGAACATTAGAGGAAAGGGAAGAAGACTTTTCATTGGAGGAATCTAAGTGGCTACCTGAAAAAAGGCACCTCAGCTGAGTCATGGAGGTTTCTAAAAAGAGGGGATGACGAAGCAGTGCATTCTAGGCAGGGGAAATGTCTGTTGGAGGTCGGAGAACAATTTAGTTGTTCAGGATGGCAGGAACATGCATAAAAGGGAAACAGACTAATATGAAACGAGTCTGGAAAGGTAAGTTGCAGTTTCCTTAAAAGTTGGGTTAAGGATTTTATATTGTCTCCTAAAAGTAATGGGCAGAACTTTTTATGCTTTAGGCAAAGTTGAGATGTTAAAAAACTCATATCTTATGTTTACTTTGCATATATTTTGTTTTTCCTATATACACTGCATATCAATTTCACGAAATATGGTTCTTAGGAACTTGCATTCATTGGTTCCTCTAATCTCCAGTCCATTTGCCACTCAGCTGTCCAACTAATCTTCCAAAATGCAAGTCCTGACCATATCACCCCCATAATTCAATTAATTCCCGTGACTCACTATTGCTTCCAGGATCAAATATAAAATCCTCTGTTTGACTTTTAAAGGTCTTCATAACTTGGGCCCCTTCTACCTTAAATCTTTTTATATTTTATTCTGCAATTCAGTGGCTTCTTTGCTGTTCCTTACCCAAGGCACTCCTGCCAACTCTCTAAATTTTCACTGACCATGCCCCATGCCTGGTAATCTCTTTATTCTTATCGCTTCCCTCTCACTTCCTTCAAGTACCAGCTAAAATTCCATTTTCTACAAGAAGCCCTTCCAAGTCCTCCTTAATCTTAGTGTTTTCCCTCTGCAACTATCTGCATTTTATCCTGTTCTTGTCTTGTTTGTACATAGCTGTTTACATGTTGTCTCCAACATTGGATTGTAAGCTCCTTGAAGGCAGGGTCTGTCTTTTGCCTTTCTTTGTGTTCCCATCACTTAGCATAGTACCTGGCATATAGTAAGTGCTTAAGAAATGCTTACTGACTGACTGTCACACCTCTCACCTGATTCTCCTTAGTTTCCTTGGCTGGGTCACCATTAATCTCCCCTTCCCCAAAAGGTTTTTGTACCCAAGGCTGTATCTCAGGCCCTCTGATCTCAAATACTTCCATTAGTTCAATGATCTATAAGGAGATGATTTCTGCATCTGTAGAATTCACTCTAATCTTTCTCCTGAACGCCATTTATCCATCAGCAACTGTCTGCTGGACATTTCTACCTGGATATACCAGAAGAATCTCCAACTCAATATGTCAAAAACACAGTAGATCGCTTTCCCGCCTCAAAGTTTTCTTTCTTCTGTTGAGAACACCACTAAGACCTCCGAATCATCCTTGACTCCTTTCCCTCCATCATCAAGCAGTTGTGAAGTTTTTGTCAATTCTTTCTTCACATCATCTCACTCTTCTCTACTAACATAGACATTATCTAGTTCTAGATCTCCTCTCCTCTTGTCTGGTCTTTTGCAACAGCCTCTCAGTTGGTTTTTCTGCTTCTCATCTCTTTCCTCTCAAATCCAAAACAACCTTCCTAACGTACAGGTCTGACCGTGTCACTCCCTCTTGATTCTTCAGTGGCTCCCTCTTGCCTCTAAGATAAAACACAAATGTTTCAGCCTAGCATTTAAAGTCCTTCACAGACTGGTACCAGGCTGCCTTTCCAGCCTTATGTATTGAGCATTACTTTCCTTCATGTACTCTATGGGCCAGCCAAACTGGCCTGTTTGTGTGACATTTCATTTCTTTTTTTAAATTTTAATTGATTTGTTTTCACTTTTCAACAATCACTTCCATAAGTTTTAAATTTCTAGTTCTTGGCCACCACAAAAAGAGCTGCTGTAAATATTTTTGTACATGTGGGACCTTTTCCACGATATTTGCTGGCTGACATTTCATTTCTTGTCTCCATACTTTTGAACCAAATGCATTTGTCCCCAGCTACAATGCCCCCCACCTCCACTTCATTAGTTTTCTGCAAAGTTCAATTCAGATGACACCTCCTACATAGGACCCTCCCTTGATTCCCTTAGCTGCCTTCATCTACCCCTGGACTCAGATATTTACTGGTTATATGATCATGGACAAGTTGCTTAAGCTCTGTTTGGTGTAAAATTACCAATCTGCCAGGGTTTTTGTGAGAATCATATGAGATATTTGGAAAGCCCTGAAAACAGTGAATGCAAATACTTAAGAAATGTTTATTTTCTTCCTTCCTTCTCCACTCCCCCACCCCAACCCAACAAATGACTTTGTATTTGTTTTTCATGTATTTTGCAAATAGTTACATGTGCTCATGTAGCCTCTCCAAATAGAACCTAAGCTTCTTTGTTTCATTTGTGACTTTGTATCCCTAGTGCCCAGCACAATGACTGACACAAAGTAGGCACTTAATTCAGTTAAATGGTTGAGCAGATGATCTCCGTTGCCCCCTTCCAGCTATGAAATTTGACATTTCATAATTATATTTCTTCCTTTTAGAGCAAATGTCAAACTCAAATAGAAAGGGACCACTAAACCATCTTGAGGACCACATATTAACTTAGAAAACCACAAATTCACATTATCTATATTCTATTGTATCTTCAGCTTGTTAAATATTTTCTAGTTATCCATTAGGTTCTAGCCACATTCAGTGGGAGTGTTGGGGGCTTCGTTCAGGCTGTGTCTGATGACCCAGTTCTAGCACAACACAGAAAAATATTTGAAGACAGCTTTTACTCAGTGTAGTAATTGGAAAAAGGTACAAGCTAAGAGTTGGGACCACAGATTTAAAGCTCATAGGACTTCAGCATCACCCATACACTTGACAGGGAAGGAAAGTGAGAAGTCGTGACTTGGCAGAGATCACCCAGATGTGAATAACAGAGTTGGGATTTGAATCTAGCTTCTCTAACATGAAATCCACCAATCCTCCACCATCCAAGATGCCTAGGTTCTAGTCTTCACTCTGGCAGTGTCCTGAAACAGAGGTGTCAAACACACGTCCCACAACACTCCTGAGTGCTGCCTGAACTAAATGAAGATATAGTTCCTATCTGATTTTAGTGTGCTGATATATTTTTTTTAAAAAAGAAATACATAAATATATATGATTTTTAAGTCAATATGTGACTTGCAAGGATCTCATGTAAGATTTAGTGACCCCCACTGATATACAACAAAAATCTTATGGGGCCTGAAGCTAGGCCTGCTTTTAACTAGCCTTGCAAGTTACTAGCTGTAGGACACTCTATGTCACTTAGCTTATCCAGTTCTCAATATCCTCTGATATAAATATGAGGATGATAACATTTGCACTACTCCACCTTACAGAGTTATTTTGAGGATTGAAGGAGATAATATATGTAAAGAGCTATGGAAATGTCAGCTATTTTTAACTCCATACCCTCAGGCAAGTTGCTTAAGCTCTTTAGGCCTCATCTGGAAAATGTAAAGGTTTGACTAGATGATTTCTAAAGTTCTTTACAGCTCTCAAATATTCTAGTTTATACCCCTGTCTGCTTTTAAACATCCCCACTTCCTCCAATGCCTCCTGCATGATGGAGTTTCTAGATGCCTTACCATCCCATTTACCTTTCTCCGGATGCAATCAATTTTTTATTACTTCTTGTCAGTCATGTCTGACTTTTCTGATCCCATTGAGGTTTTCTGGGTAAAGATACTGGAGTGGTTTGCTATTTCCTTCTCCAGCTCATTTTACAAATGAGGAAGCTGAGGCAAACAGAATTAAGTGACTTGCCCAGGGTCCCACAGCTAGTAATTGTCTGAGGACAGATTTGAACTCAGGAAGATAAATCTTTCTGACCTGAAGCCTTTCTCTCTATCCACTGTTCTACTTAGTTAAAATTAATTGATTGTGTGTGTTTACTCCATTCGTCAAAAGTTGCATCCTCAAAGAGATCTAGCCTCAAGTCTTGTGTGTGACTTGCGACCATGGGCAAGTCATTTGGCATAGATCAATTCTGTGCCCTAGGCAATTGCTGATCTGTGTGAAGTGAAAGGTGTTTCCTTACCAAGAACTTCCCATACAGTAACAATGAAATCACAAATCTAAACCAATAAATTAAAAATTTTAAATATCAAAAAAAAAGTCACAGCCTTCCTAGGCTAGGTGGATGATTTCCTGATTTGCTGTGACTTAAACAATCTATAACTTCAGGTGCAACCTTCTGACCTCTCCAAAATGAGCCAGGCTAAACGACAGAGAGAGACCTTCTGTGAGCCCATCCTTGCAGCCTTTCCAGCCTGGTAAGAGCTGCTAGAGTTTGTTCTTTGTCTGCACAGTCTTCAAGGTCTCATCTATGCTATGGTAAGACATGGAAGGGTTGGCTTTTTTCTTCTGAAAATGCAGCCCCCAAACTGAACACAGTATTCAAAATGTGGTTTGACCAGTGGGATTATTATATATCATGACCTGAATACTAGACTTCGATTTATGCAGCTTAAGATCCAATTAACTTCCTCTTCTCCATTCTCAACCCTAACAGTTTAATCAATAATACTTTTGGCTCAGAAAAAAAATCCACTTTTTGTCTATCAAAGACCATTTGGGGGCACTGGCAAATACAATCTGCCTGCCTTTTGGCAGGAGTCTGACAAGTATAGGACAGAGAGGACAAGGCTTGGCTGCAGTCTGGAGTTCAGTGGTTCCTTACTGGGTATTTCCCCATGAATCAGCGAGACACTGACCTGTTTGTCTCAGGCTACACACTAGTCTGAGTCTCTCCCAAGCTGGGACAAATAGCTCTGAGCCTAAGGCTTCACCTTGAATTCTAACTTAAAATTCTAAAAGACCAGAGTCATAGAATTTCAGACTTGGATGAGATCTGAGGACTTTTCTCCCTTCATTCTTCCTTGACCTCTTTCCCTAAGTGCACTAAACCATCTGTTTCTTCTAGATGTCCCTTCTTCTCATGGCTTCTGTAACATTGATTGCCCTGACATAGTTCTTGTCCTTGCTCTCTAACCGAATCTTCTCTGTCTACCGATCAATTTGTTGTCTTCCTTCTACCCCTTACATGTGGATATCTCCGAGGTCCTGTCTTTGACCTTCTTTTCTTCTCTATCTTTTCTCCTTCAGTGATTATAGCCATTCTTATGGCATCAATGATTATTACGTTTACACAGGCATAGGGACTGGACCTGTGATTTTGCTGGTATAGGGGAATCCCTAGTGAGGAAACTCCCTCTACCAATTCAGGTTGACTTTTTCTAGTCTTAGAAAGTTGCCTTGGATAGTGAGAGGTGTAAATGACATCCCCAGCCTTCCTGCACTGCCATGTCCACATCCCTTCCTGAGCATCTAGCAAGAGTAGCCACTGCGGAAAACACTTCCTGACTCCTTTGTCAATGATTCTTTACCCTTTTCTTCCTTGTTGGCTGGATATTGACCCCTACATCCCATCCTCTGCCAGAGTCCTGACTCTATTTCAACCCTCTGACCCACTGTTCTCTCTTCAAAGATGGTAAGCCAAGCCTGTCAATGTGAACCCCCTTGCTGCCCGGACTTGACTGGAGAATTTGAATTCTGATGTTCCTGACACTAAGGGCAGCCTTTTATCTACTGTGCCATGATTCTTCTCTCTTATTTGATATTTTCAATCCGATGACCCCATAGGTGCCTCACATTCAGCAGGTCCTAAATGGACTTCACTTCCCTGAAGTCTCCTTCTTTATTCTTACTGATGGCACCACCCTCATCCCAGTCACT
Organism: Potorous gilbertii; assembly: GCA_028658325.1. Classification (NCBI taxonomy): domain Eukaryota; kingdom Metazoa; phylum Chordata; class Mammalia; order Diprotodontia; family Potoroidae; genus Potorous; species Potorous gilbertii. The sequence goes on along the minus strand of CM053770.1, from coordinate 592,225,868 downwards.
CACACTAGTAACTTGGAAGTTATTTTTTTTTTAATGTTTAGCCTTTAATAAGTAGAACCAACAAATTAACAAATAAGGAAATCTTTTTGCTTAGAAATAATTTTTTAAAAGAAAGAAAATGTTTTTGTTTAAAATAACAGTAATAATCAAATATTTTTGTTTGCCCTTCTGAGCTTAAGGGCCCACCATTTTTCACCAAAGTCTTCTCTCCTCCTTTCTTTCTTTTTTCTTCTTTTTTTTCTTTTTTTTAAAATTTACTTATTTATTTAACTTTTTATATTCATTTTCACAAAATTTTGGGTTCCAAATTTTCTCCCCAATTGTCCCCTCCCCTCACCCCAATACACTGAGCATTCTAATTTCCCCTATCACCACCTCTCTTCTATCATCCCTCCCTTCCCTTGTCCGCATTGTCTCTTTTGTCCTGTAGGGCCAGATGACTTTCTATTCCCCATTATCTATATTTCTTATTTCCTAGTAGCAAGAACAATACTCGACAGTTGTTCCTAAAATTTTGAGTTCCACCTTCTCCCCATCCCTCCCTCCCCACCCATTCCCTTTGGGAAGGCAGGTAATTCAATATAAGCCCTATTTGTGTATTTTTTCAAATGACTTCAATAATAGTCATGTTGTGTAAGACTAACTATATTTCTCTCCATCCTATCCTGCCCCCCACTGCTTCTATTCTCTCTTTTGATCCTGTCCCTCCCCAAGTGTTGACTTTAAATTGCTCCCTCCTCCCATTGCCCTCCCTTCTATCATCTCCCCCACATTGCTTATCTAACCCTTCTCCCCCACTTTCCTGTATTGCAAGATAGGTTTTCATACCAAAATGAGTGTGCATTTTATTCCTTCTTTTTGTGATGAGAGTAAACTTCATGTTTTTCTCTCACCTCCCCTCTTTTTCCTTCTACTAAAAAGTCTCCTGCTTACTTCTTCTATGAGAGATAATTTGCCCCATTCCATTTCTCCCTCTCTCCTCCCAATACATTTCTGTCTCACCATTTACCTTCATTTTTTAAAAATATGATCCCATCCTAGTCAATTCAGTCTGTGCTCTCTGTTACTGTGTGTGCGCATGCGTGTGTGCATGTGTGCGTGTGTGTGTGTGTGTGTGTGTGTGTGTGTGTGTGTGTGTGTGTCCCACCAACTACCCAGATACTGAAAAGTTTCAAGAGTTACAAATATTGTCTTTCCATGTAGGAATGTAAACAGTTCAACTTTAGTAAGTCCCTTATGACTTCTCTTGGCTGTTTACCTTTTCATGCTTCTCTTCATTCTTGTGTTTAAAACTCAGATTTTCTTTTCATCTCTGGTCTTTTCATCAAGAATGCTTGAAAGTCCTCTATTTCATTGAAAAACCATTTTTCCCCCTGAAGTAT
>CM053770.1:592136533-592223986 GCA_028658325.1 Potorous gilbertii | reverse complement strand
AAGGCAATAGGCAATGACATGGGCAAAGACACAGAGACCACAGATAGGACAAGAACTGGGAACAAAGAGAATTCCAGTTTAACTATAAGGTAGAGTATGTCAAGTGGGGGTAGTAAAAGCTAACTAAGACTGTAGAGGTAAACTGGAATCACATCATGGAGGACCTTGAATGCCAACATCAGGAATTTATATTTAATCTGGAAGGTAATATGGAACCATGAAATTTTTAAATAAAGGAATGGCATGATTGATGCCACTTTGGGAAGTGCATTTGGAAGATTTTTTTCAGGCAATAATGAGAAGGATGGATGGAAAAAGGAGGCAAGAAGAATGATAGCTTTATAATAGTTTAAGTGAAAGACAAGGACTTGAAAAGTGTTTAGAATGGAAAATTAAAAGAGGGAAGGAATACAACCATTTCCTTTCAACCAGACAGGAACCTGGTGCATCCTTCCACAAGCTTTTGAGTTCCAAATTTTCCCCCCATCCCTCCCCTACCCCTACCCACTTCCCAAGATGGCATGCAATCTGATATAGGCTCTACATATACATTCACATTAAACATATTTTCACCTCAGTCATGTTGTGTAGAAGAATTAGAACCGACAGACTGAACTATGAGAAATAAGAAACAAAATTATAAAGAGAGAGACAGCAAATAGTATGCTTCAATCTGCATTCAAACTCCATAATTTTTTTTCTGGATGTGGATAGCATTTTCCATCATGAGTCATTTGGAGTTGTCTTAGAACTTTGCATTGCTGAAAAGAGTCAAGTCTATCAAAGTTAGTCATTGCATAGTGTGCCTTAACTGTATATAATGTTCTCTTGTTCTGCTCCCTTCACTCAGCATCAGTTCATATAAGACTTTCTGGGCTTTTCTGAAGTCTGTGTGGCTTCATTTCTAACTCCCACCACCACCACCCTAGTTACCTCCTGCTGGATGATGCTCTTTAGCTTGTCTTATTAAAATATGACCCCCAGAACACAGTTCTCCAGAAGTGATCTGCCCAAGGGAAGGCTAACAGTACCATCAGTGACTTCCTTCAGGACATTATGTTTCCATTAATGGAATCTAAGAGCCCACTGAATGATCATTCCTATTTTTGAGGGGTGAGCTCTGCCTCTCTGGGTAGCAGTGGAAAGTCATTCTCTTCAAGGCCTCTCATTCCTTCAGCCTCTCCCTATTACTCACTTGCTGATTCAGTTTGGCCCCATTTCTGCCAGCAGCTGTGGTGGCACCAGCTCCAGTTGCTATCAGATTATCTTTGTCGGAGGTTCAGATTCCTGACTGCCCCGGGGCCAGAAGCCTGGTCTAGCCTAAGCATGTGGTCACAATAGATATTCTCCAGCTGTCTTCCCAGGCTTCCAGAGATGACTCTTTTTCCTTGTCTCTTGCTTACTTTCTCAGTATGAGGATGCCAAAGACTTTGTTTTCTTTACTCTTTTTAAAAGAATTCCAGTTTTCCCCTCGGAAAGCATCCGCTATTGTTTGGCCATGATGCACACACACCACTTAGGCTTGAGATGGTTTTTCCTTGTATTCTCCCAACAGGCCAGTTTGTGTTTACCTGGATTGAAAGGAATTGGAGTCTGTCCCCATACTCTTGTTTATGCTCTTTTCTACAGGTCTTCCTGACCATACCCTCTTTCGATCTTTGGGCTAACCCAGCTCTCTTCCCCAGGTCTTGGGCACAAGTTCACAGAGTTGAGATGTTGTGGTATGATAGGGCACCTCCAGGTGGACTCCATACCCTAAGGTAGAGGTACCACATGCAGTCAGCAGACCACACATGATCCACAAAACTCCCAAGTACTGTCTGAACCAGATCAAAATGTAATTGGGAAATATTTAACAAAATAAATAAAAATACAAGAAAACATAGATAATATTATATTTTGAAACTAAGTCAAAATGTGGCCCACAGGACTCCTCATGTACAGATTTATTAGCCCCCATTTTTAGTTAAGTTTGCCCCTATTGCTGTAATAGCAGGGGGTCATCTAAGGGCAAAGGGACCAGGCAACCTGGATACCATTTTAATTTGCATTTGAGTGCTGCAGCCTGCAAAGATCATCTGCAGTGAAGAACTACTCAGTCACAGAAGAGGGTGTGATTGGGAAATCGCTATTATTAGGGCCAATTAAGTTGTGCCCTCAACCATCCCTTTCTCAGTGACATTTAGGACAAGGATGCACCAGGTTCCTGTCTGGTTGAAAGGAAATGGCTTTTTGCTCTCTGAAGATCCTCTCTTTGTGGTACAGGCCTGCCTTCTCCTCTTCAGGTTCTGACAGAGAACTTCCCTCTCTTCCCTAAGTCTGAGATTAAAGAAAAATAAAAATAATAACTTCTTGGATTAATATAACTTTTATCTTCATAAAGTGTTCTTGTATCTAGGCTTATATTTTACCTTTATACCATCCCTGAGGGGTTTTAGGTGTACATTGCTTCTGTAAAGGATTTGACCGTCACCACTTATAGCTCTGCTAACCTTCCCTATGACTCCCCTACCCAAATTTCCTTGCCTAGCTAACAATCTACTAAATATGTTATCCACCTTCATTAAAATATAAGTTCCCTGGGGGCAAGGACTGCCTTACTTTTGGGTTTGTGCCCTCAGCATCTAGGGTAGTGCCTGGCACATAGTAGGTGCTTAATAAATGTTTTTTTCATTTATTTATATGCAGTTAAAGCTGTACCTGAATTACTATGCCATCACAGATACCCTTGGGTGGGTACCAAGTATGATCATGACACAAAAGATGTCTAGGCAGCTAGGTGGTAAAGTGGATAGAGTAGTCCTGGAGTCAGGAGAGATCTGAGTTCAAATCCAGCCTCAGATAGTTATTTGCTGTGTGACCTTGGGTAAGTCACTTAACCTCAGTTTGCTTCTTTCCTTAACTGCACAATATTGCTGATAAAAGCATCTACCTCCCAGGGTTGTTGGAAGGATCGAACGAGATAGTAATTGTAAAGCGCTTAGCACAGTGCTTGACACAGAGCAGGTGCTGTAGAAATGTGAGGTGCTACTATCATCATTACTATTAAAAGGAATATAAAAAGCACTCGTCACTGAGACGTTCCCCCTCCAGTCACCTGGAACACTTAGAAAAAGCAAGATTTCCTGGGTTATAGCTGCACCCTGTCCTGAAGGCTCACTCACTGGAGTCAGCTACTTGCTCTAGAGCTACGTCAAGTAAAAGATGCAGCCAGTTCTAGAGCTCCTGGCCACAGGCGTCACTCTCTCTTCTCCTTAAATATCTCCTTAAAATCCCACCTTCACACCCCGGAAGGATGGCCATTATTTGTGCCATTCAGGGATGTTTCAAAGCTTAAATGAGATAATGGACATAAAGCACTCTGCACACCTTAAAACACTGTATAAATGCCTAGCGTTGCTGTTGCGTTAACCTCGTCACGATGACTTCATTGCCTGAGCCTTCTACTGCCTAGAAATAAGGCTGTGCACCCACTGGACTTCTCAGCCACGTGTCCAGGTTGCTCATGGGGTTGGCACAGGACACCAAGCACCAGAGCAGGTCGGATATCTCTTTTCTCTTCACTCCTCAATGAAAAGAAGACTAATGAAAACATCAGTGCCCTCCGTTGTGTCTTCTTATGGACTAAGGGTTCAATTTCCTATCTTTGTGATCATTGAAACAGAGACTTCTCTTCTCACTTCCACCAGGCTCTCCTCTGTTCCCCCAACCTCTAAGTACAGAGACAGACAGAGACAGAGAAAAACAGAGAGAGACAGACAGAGACAGAAAGACACAGAGAGAGACACACACAGAGAGAAACGAGAGAGAAAGAGAGAGACAGAGAGACAGAGACAGAGAGGATGAAAATTAGAATCTTCTCTTGGCACCAATCAGAATGCCAGGAAAAGAATTTCAGGAATGGGTTTGCGTTTGCTCGTGAAATCCTACCCTTTGCGGGGGCAGGGAGTCCCTATAGTGGGGGCTTGCTCTCAGCGAGGGAAAGGGACGTAATTAGTCATCTTCTCCCAAGAAGGGTGAGACAGCTGTTCCCAAAATAGTCCTGCCCCTTCCTTCCATTGCTAATTGAGAAGCTAGCCCTGCATCTGAGCTCCAGCCTGTTGTTCCAGATGTCAGTGTAAATTGCAACAAGATGAGATAATTCCGCTCTTCCGTCATGTCCCTCCACCACCCTCACCAAGGACCCTGCCACGTAGGAGGTTTTTGAGATGGATACCTCAATGAGAAGCATTAGTCTGTCTCACAGAATAGAATGTGTTGGCCCAAAGCATGTCTTTTACTCTCCTTCCTTCCTCAAGCTTCACTCTCCCTAATTTATGCCATCCAATTCCACAAGAATTTATTGAACACCTACTATGTGCCAGACGCTACAAAAAATAAAATAATCCCTCTCTTCAAAGAGCTTGCATTCTGTGTGGAGGAAATGTAGCCATATAAGTAAATGTAAAATATATACAATGCAATTTCCAGGGAGAGAAAGAACATCGATCTAATATCGTGGGATGTTTGTCAGCAGTAGAAAGAAGGTTTCAGAGGATACGTTGGAATAGTCACGATCGATGTAGTGCTTTAAGGTTTGCTCAATGATGTCTAAATATGTGTGCGTACATATACATGCACGCACACCTATTTATAAATACAATGATAGCGATGGCTATCATTATATACATAGCTATGTATGTAGAGCTCACTGTGTGCTAGAGACTGGGCTAACTGCTCTAAACTTATTCTCTTATTTGATCCTTACAACAGCCCTTCAAGGTAGGTGGTGTTATTACCTCCATTATATAGATGAGGAAAGTAAGGCAAATGGAGAGGGGAGGAGAGAGGGGGGAGGGGGGAGGAGAGAGGGGGGAGGGGGGAGGCGGGGGCGGGGTGTTAGTTGATTTACCCAGGATCACACAGTTCCAAGTGTCTGAGGCTACATTTGAGCTCAGGTCTTCCTGACTCCAGGATGGACAGATCCTCACAATGATCCTGTCATTATTATATCCATTTTGTAGATGAGAAAATTGAGACTGAGACAGTTTAAATATAAATTCCCCAGAGTCATGGCACCCGAAGCAGAAGGAAAGGGTGGGATAAGCACATTGGAAGAATGGAGTTCACATGGATGAGTATGAGGAAGGGTGGAGTGCTGTTGAGCCAAGGGAGATTTTGCCTCTGCAAAATTGAATCACAAATATTTTGAGTAAAACATGGATAGTAACAACGACTACCTTTTGTATAACTCTTAAAGGTTTACCAAGAGCTTTTCATGTTACCTGCTTTCGTCCTCACAACAACCCTGTAAGGTAAAGGTCATTGTTATCCCCCCATTTAACAGATGAGGTAACAGGCTGGGAGAGGTTGAGTAACCTGCTCAGGGTCACACAGCTAGTAGATTGTCACCCTCTCCATGATGGCAAAGGTCATATTGATTTTATTGCTATCCCTGAGAAAGAGGTAGAAAATGGAGGGATGGTTAAGGTAAGAGTCAGTGAGATGCGGAGACCTTATTGGTTATCGAGGGCAAGGCAAATTGGAGGTTCTCATCCTTGGCCAGGTCTGCGCTACTGTAAGACTTATTCCAATCTCCCCTAGAGTTTGTGTTGTGTGTGTGTGTGTGTGTGTGTGTGTAAAAGTGGTGTCCAAAAAGGTGGTGTGTAAGAGGGTATGACAGATATCTAGTCCCTGGTCCTGACTAATGACTTCACCTGTGTCAGGAAAGTCTTGAGGCTAGACCTGTTACAGAGGCATGAGACCTGTTTGAAGTGATCTTTATCCATGTCACCTCTACCCCAGGATTCATTCTAGTGCCCTGTACTGATCGACTAGGGCATTAGCTAAAGGAACATCTAGGGATGTTAGAAGAAAAGATTCAAGGGAGACATGATAGTAATCTTCAAGTATGTGAAAGGCTATCCCATGGAAAAAGGAATAATACACTTTTTCTTCTTGGTCCCAGAAAGCAGAATTAGGAGTAATGGCTGAAAATTGTAAAGAGGTGAATTTAAGCTTAAGATGATAGAAAAACTTTCTTACAAATGGAGTTGTCTAAAAAATGGAATGAACTGACTCAATGGCAGAAGGTTTTCCCTCACTGGAGGATTTACTCTGAACAAGAGCGGCTTGACCACCTGCTGCATGTATTAGGGAGAGAGAATTCTTGTGCATTTATGGAACTTCAGAGGTCCCTTCCAATTCTGGAATTCTATAATCCCATTAAACCTTTGGAATCCTAGCATTGTCCTTTAGAAGCACTGTTCCAAGGTCCTTTCATTTTCCGTAATTCCATCTCCTCTCAGTACTTGCTGGGTTCTGGTTAGGCTGTTGGAAAGGTTCAGCCTGGGTCATTAATCAGTCAATTGCCCACTGTAATCAGGGTTTGAGTGTGCTTACTGTTTGGTGCTGAGTGAGACTTGGTCATGCCTGTCCTACCCTCTAAGGAGTCCACTGTTTGATGGAGAAAGTGGGCTCCCTGCCCTTAAGGAACTCCCATTTGGTCTTTGGATTAATTTATTCCTAATGGTTCCCTTCACATTTCCCTACTTTTCTTCAAGGCAAGAGTTAGGATAAATCAGATTCTGGCTCCTTAGCCAAGAAAAGAGGAAGTTTCACAACCGTCCTTGAATGGATATATTATGAATTCATGTTACCCGACTTCAATTGGACCCTCACTGCTGCAAGGCAACCTTTTTATTCCTTCCTAATTGATTTCTTATTTCACCATCCCCATCTTCCCAGACCCCCATTTCTTCCATACTTTCCTATTACTATTGAGATTATCACCATCCTCTCAATCAACCCCATTCATAACCTTAGTAGCATCCTCAAGTCTTCACTCACACTGAGACCATAAATTCAGTGTATTGTTGTCTTGTTTTTGCCTTCCAGTATCTCATATATACATCTTCTCTCCATTCATGCAATTGCCAGTCTTGTACAGTCCCTCATCACCTCATGCCTCGACTATTGTAATAGCCTATTGGTTGGTCTCTCTGTCACAAATTTCTCTCCATTCCAGTCCATCCCTAATAAAATCCATGCTGCTGCTAAACTGATTTTCCTAAGGTATAGGTCTGACTAGGTCACACTCCTACTCAGTAAACTTCAGTGGTTTTCCATTACCTCTAGGATCAAATATTAAATCTTTTGTTTGCCTTCAAAGACTTTCACAACCCAAGCCTTTTCTAGTCTTCCTTACTTTCCTCCATGTACTTTTGGATCCAGTGACACTGTGCTTCTTGCAGACATGATATTCCATCTCCCAAGGTCATGCCTTGTGTTGGTTGTTCCCCATGCCTTTCATCCTCTCCCTTCTCACCCCAGCCTCTTGACTTCCTTTAAGACTCAGCTCAACCCTTACCTTTTGCAAGCATCTTTGTTGATTTTTTTCCCCACTAGTAGTGGATTCACTCTGAAATTACCTTCCATATACACTCTGCATATCTTGTATGTACATATTTCAATGTATTTGTCTTCATTAGAATGTGAGCTTGAGAGCAAGAATTGTGTTTTGTCTTTTTAAAAAAATATTCCCAACATTTAGAACTGTGCCTAGCATATAATAAGCACTTAGTAAATATTGACTGACTGAAATAGGAAATTTTAAAGATGAAAGAGCAGGGACCTGGAAGAACTAGAATCCAGACCTACCTCATTTGAAAAATGTTCCAGAAGATAAGTTGGGCATCTAGGTGGTCTGGGGTCAGAAATACCTGAGTTCAGTTCTGGCCTTAGACATTTACTAGCTGTGTGACCCTGGGCAAGTCACTTAAAACCTGAGGTCAAGTCCTAGCCCTGACATATCTTGATCCTGGTCAGTTCACTGAACTTCTCAATCCTCTAGCTAGGGCTTCTTAAACCTTTTCTACTTGTGACCCCTTTTCGCATTTTGACAGTATTTGTTGGTGTTGCATGGTGTGATGGCATATGCAGTGCAAAGAGTGCATGCTGTGTGTTCAGAACCAGGGCTGCAGTGAAGTTCCGTGATGCTGTATGGTCAAGCACAGTCAGAAACACCTCAGGTTCATTACACATTTGGTTTTTAATTAAGCATTCAGAAACTTTTTAACTGTTGCCAAATTTTTCCCAATCCTGTATTAAGAAGCATTGGTCTAGGCGACTCTTTAGAAATGTATGTTGCAGAGAAGGTGCTGACTTTCCTTATATCAATAAAATCAAGGGTCATGCCCATCTTTATTCCTATTCCTGTTTTTATGGACTGAGTCTTCTAAACCCTGAGGAAAGACATTATTCCCACTATGGTTTCTCTCTGAGGGAAGGATCTTGAGTGTTTTACTTTTACTGTTTTGTTTTTTCTTTTCTTTCTTTCTTTTTTTTTAAGGCTCTATGTGGTCCACTCACACGAGCCATTCAATTCCCTTGTACCCAACGAACATCACAGTCAGCATTCTTCTGAGCTTTTGTCAGATGCTTCAGGTTTGCCAAATAAGGCATCTCTCCCTATCTAAGAGGTGTACCAGTCTTATGGAACCAGTCAGATGGAGACTGCCCAGAGGAATACAAAACAGGAAGCATTTTGAGCTCTTTTCTATTTGGCATTCCTTACCGTCCAGGCATGTTTGGAGTTAGTGTCAATGTTGCTGTCAATTATGTGCTGTCCATGTATGGTCTCTGCTGAATGTTGAACTGTTTATTGGATTAAATTGAACTGGACTGAACGGGACATGCAGGTACTTGCATGTGTGAGTGTCTGTGTGTCCGTGGTTGTTCTGCCGCCTTCAGTGCCCCCAGTTCCAGCAACTATAACTTGGTTATAGTTCAGATTCCCTGAAGATCTTGTATTCTCTTTTCTCTGCCTTCTCCACGTGTTCTCCACCCTTCCTAGGATAGGGTCTGTATAGGTGGTAACCTCAGGGACAATTGTCTGGTAAAAAATGGAGATCTGAGGATAGGCAGACAAGGTAGAGAGATAAGGTGGAAGGAGAAGCCAGAGGGGCTTTCCTTCCTTGAGACAGGAGAAAGAGACCCTTTCTAACTTCTCTTGGAATGAGAAAACAAAAAGGTGAAGGACTTACGGGAGGAAAACATTCCCCAGCAGCCTCAAGTTGCTCATGGATGACCCAGTCCTATCTCATCTCTAGGTGCTATGGGAGATAGAAACAAAAATGTAAGATGTGGTCTGAGCCCTCAAGAAGTTCACAGTCTTATTGGGGAGAGATTATGAATTCTCACCAGATAGTCAGAGAATGAGAACAAGACAGTGGTGGTACAGTAGAAGGAACATTAGTGGACCTGGATTTAAATTGCACCTGACAATCACCCTGGACAAGTCATTCAACATCTCTGGGCCTCAGTTTCTCTGTCTGTAAAAATAGGGTTGAACTAGATTACCTCTGAGGTCTCTTCTACCTGTAGAGTTATAATCAGATAAGTGTGGAATTTGGTGCTGGTTGGAATATTAAGGACTGAAAATATGATAAGGATCCTGAGGACTTGGGTAAGTTGTAAAATAGTAAGTACTTAATAAATGCTTATTGATTGATTAAAATAGGTGGGGAAGGAAGTAGGGCTTGGGCAGGTATATGGGGAACTTTCACACTTTGCCCGCCTTTTGGGATGGCAATCAGAAGTAAACCAAGTCCTGGGACATCTTGCCTGGGGATCTTTCTGTGTAGTTTGCTGTTGTGTGGAAGTCATGTGCCTATGTTCTGAGCCTAGAATCATAGATGTTCTGGGACACCTTACCTTTCTCCTCTCCTTGCTGACAGACCTGCAGACATGCTGGATCAAATCCGTCAGTGGACTTAATTGACATACACTCATTTGGTTTCCTCAAGCTTTCCATCCCACACTTTCCATCTCTGATTCCCATGCCACACCCCTCAAGTACTCACTTTAGCCCTTCTTCCTAAGTCCATGTGTGGTGAAACAGAGAATACAGCAATAGCTGTCTTCTCTCATCTCTCAGAAAATCCTAGTTCCTGTCTCTTACTTGAGAGCTGGACCCCAGAGTTGCCCTTTGGTACAATTTTTCTCTCTCCATCTTTTCCTTTGTATCTCTCTTTCTTTCTCTGCAGCCTTCAGTGCCCCCAGTTCCAAACTACAGGATATCCATGTCAATCCCGGAATGGCTTCATGCAATCCAGAATTACATGAAGACTCTACAGTATCCTTCTGACCACAGATTGGGAGCCTGCTGAGTGAGGGAACAAGGGAAATGGGTGAAAGGCTGTCTAATCATTAAAGAAAGGTTTCGTGGAAATTGATGAAGTCAACCAAGAAGGCCTTATGGATTCACTAATTGGATTCACTGATACTTCAGGAGAATATAATTGAAATGAAATATTTATTCCTTTGGCTCAGGGCTAGGCTATTGGAGAGTAGGGTCACTTCAGCACTCCTGAGGCAATTGTTGGTGACCCTCTACCTCTCCCCACCATAGGTCCCTCTCCTCTTTCTCTTCCTCTTTTTCCTGATTTCCTTCTTCTTTCACTTCCCCCTTTCTCAACTTCTGCTTTGGTTGTAGGTCCATGAGTGGTATCTAGCATTTATTATTTGGCTCCATCCTTGGCCTTCAAAATCACAGAGTTTGGCCTGACCTCTGCCCTAGGCTATGGACAACTCTGAATGAAGGGAGCCAGAGGTCTGTAGTTTGAGGGTCTTCTGAATTAGGGAAAAAACAGTTCAGAATGGCAGATGTTTCGTGTCAGATATAAAATCCAGTCACCTCTGTCCTTCAGACTGCTACATTAGGAAGCTAATATGTAGACTGTCTCTTGGAGAGATATACTTAGGTAAAATCTAGGTGAGCTTAGAAATGGCTAAGCACTCATATACAAAGAATGGTGATTCAAAGTTGGAGTTAACCTAGAGGAGATCTCTAATGGAGTGTCCCATGGCTCTTTCCTTGGCTCTGTCCTTTTCAACATTTTATTAGTGACTTGGATAGTGGCAGAGTTAGCATGTTCATCAAGTTTAGAGATAACAAAATGTTTGGACTGATAGTTAATGTGTCCAGTGACAGAATCAGGAATCTAAAAGATCTCAAGAGACTGGAACAGTGGGCCATATTTAGTTAGGTGAAATTTCTAAATTCAGTACCTGAAAAGAGCTAGGTGGTACAGTGGATCTCAGAGCACTGGTCAGGAAGACCTAAGTTCAAATCCAGCCTCAGACATTTATTAACTGTGTGACTCATCTCTGTCTGCCTCAATTTCTTTATCTGTAATAATCTCATATACCTAATAACAGTACCTACCTCTCAAGATTGTTGTGAAAATCAAATGGGACAGTATTTATAAAGTGCTTTGCAAACTGTAAAGTGCTATATAAATACTAGCTATTACTAGTATCTGTGTGAATACTTCCTATAGTAATGCCTTAATAGGAAGTTTTGTTAGGTGCTGTGGCCAAAAAATTAACTGTTGCCTACTGACCAAACTTCTGATGAAAAGCCTTTCCAAATTTGACTGTTCTAGGATATCATCCATACATATTGTCACTAGGTCACCACTCAAAACTTTTCTAATTTGATGTTGTTTGCTGTTGAATCTTTCAGTCCTGTCCAACTCTTTGTGGCCCCATTTGGGATTTTCTTGGCAAAGACACTGGAATAGTTTGCCATTTCCTTCTCCAGCTCATTTTACAGATGAGGAAACTGAGGCAAACAAGGTTAAGTGAATTGCCCAGGATCACACAGCAAGTTAGTGTCTGAGGTCAGATTTGAACTTAGGAAGATGAATCTTTCTGACTCTAGGTCTGGCACTCAATCCACTGCACCACCTCACTACCCCCAAACTCCTTGAACAAAAAATCAGCCACATGATTGCAGAATTAGAGAGACCTATATCTATAGCAGTTAATGTGAAAAAAAATGTTTTTTAAAGAATTAATTTCAAATCTAGAAGCCAGAAAAGTTAATGTCTTCATAGGTATGCAATGATAAAGTCAGGGTGCCCACTGAATTTTATATATGTGTATGTAAGTATATATGTATATATAAGTGTGTATATATATATATATGCATGTGCATGTATGTGTATGTATACATATACATATGTAGATATATACATAATATATGAATATGTATATATAAAATATATGGATTATATATGTATATGTATATGTGTAGATTATATATGGAATATTATATCATCATTGTGATGGCAAATTTTTAGAGACACATAGACAAACTACAGTGTGTCCAGAGAAAGGATATGATCATAAGAAGATCTGAAATATGCCCTAAGTAGATTAATTCAAGGAAGTCTGCATATTTAGCTTAGGGAAGAGCCGGAATGTGAAAACACAGACTATTAGTCTTCAGATATTTGAAGGGCTCTTATCTGGGGAAGGACTACTTATTTTGCTTGGATCCAAAGAGGAGAATTAGGATGAATGGAGTCCGTGAGAGGCAAATATTGCCTCTGTATCAGAAGGAGCTTCCCAACAATTAAAAGTATCCAAAAATGGGACAGGCTGCCTCATGAATCAGTGAGCTCTTCATTACTAGAGGTGTTCAAACTGAAGCTCTGTGGCCAAGGCTTCTCAAAAGGCCACAAGCTTCCATTAGGTATAACTGCGAATAGATGTGCATATAATATTCATAAACATCCTTAGGAGAGGCAACTTGGGTAGCAGATAGAAAGTTTGCCTCAGAGTCAATTCAACTTAGGTTCATGTCCTGCCCCTGCATATCTGGGCAAGCTACTTTTTTTTCTGTAAGTCTCCACAACTCTTAAATTGTAGACAGTTTGCTAATCTGCATGGATGGAGGGAGTTTCCATGCTGGGACCTCCCCATATCAATGATCACCCAGGTCTGGGCCCCTTGGTTGAGGAGGGAAAGGAATAATACCTAAACTATCTAGATCACAAGATTATTATAAGGAACCAGTAAGACACATGAGCATTTTGTCGTAAGTGTCCATGTAATTCTTAGGAAGCAAGCTGCCACATTTGATATTATTAAATAAAACCTTTCTCTGACCTTAAGCTTAGAGGGAAAGCTACCCAGATTTTATTCAGGAGTGAGAGATTTTGCATCCCTTGGAGCTCGAATGGATAGTGGGACACTTTCCCCCTAAATAGCATCAGACACTACCTTGTCACTGAAAGAAGAAAAGTCACAAAGATGGGAGTGTGTCTTGCTTTATTTACATTTTTTAAAAATAGGTGTTGGACTGGATTTTTGCAAACTAAAATCTCTTTTAATTACCTTGCAAAGTCTTGTATCTGATAAACTTTTGATAAAGTGAAGACTTTTTTTATAATCAATATATTTATCCCCTTGTTTAACTTCTTTCTAAGCTTAAGAGTTTTTATAAATTGAATTCCCTTGAAGCTCAGTTCACTTACAATTTTTGGTTTTGTATTGTGGCCCAGACCTGTGGTTTTGTCTGCGTTTGGATCTCTTTACCAGGAAAATTTCCTCCACTAATGTAAATTAACACCTGTTTTGAAACAGGTTATAGAGAAGAAGAGTTATAGAGAATTGTCTGAGGCACTGAAGTTAAATGACTTGCCCAGGGTCACGCAGCCAGTATAGGTAGAATTTGTTTTCTACCTTAGATAATAAGATCATTTATCTAAAGATGGAAGAGAACTCAGAGGCCATGAAGCCAAAATCTCACATTATATAGAGAAGTTAAAGGATTTGCAGATACATAGTTTGTTTAGAATTTATTTTCTTAGCTTTGAGGAAATCTTAATTCATTTAATAAGTAGTGCAGATCCAAATGACTAAGGACACAATGACAGTTTGATAATAGGATAAAAATCTCCTACTATATGGGTTGTTGTGTTCCTCCTTCATTGCCGAAGAAGACCATGCCATCAGAGAAATGATGACACGACTTGCACTTGACTTTGTTTAGAGTGAGGGAGGGCTCTGCAAGGTCACCAGCCTTACTTCTCCTTCAGAGCCATCTGAATCCATTGACCTGATATTCCTCAGAATGACTGGAGATGAGCCAGGATGCACTGGAAGACCTTGGCCCCTTTAGGCTAAGGGCTATGTAGGTACTCAGGTGTAGAGAAGGCCCATCCAAAAACACTCTCTCCCCCAATTTTTCATGGCATGTGCTAATGGGGTCCAGTGCTCAGCTCAGTGCCTGGCACACAGTTGATATTTAACAAATAGTAGTTGACTGACCACAGAACATGAATGAGCAGCAACTTTAAGGAAACCTAATAACTCCCTCATTGTCTTTAGGAGAGTGTCCTACTGGAAGGGACTTCCAGTATTCTCGGCAGCCACCTGTGCCACTGTTATAGACAAGCATCAGTTTTCATAATCTATGTCTAGGCAAAAAAATCAGAATGAAAGAATTGAAAAAGACATCAGAGGGCATCTCATAGAATTAGATGATCAATTTGTAGTCAGACGGGAACCTTAGAGATTGTCTAGCCCAACTCTCTCATTTTACATTTTACAGGTGCAGAAACTGAGATCGAGTGCTTAAGGGACCTACCTAGAGTTACATAAATAGTAACATCTGGGAATTGAACCCAGGTCCTGTGACACCAAACCTAGGGCCTTTTCTGCTTAGCCACACCGCCTCTCAATATTTAAACAATTGAGAACCTTCACAATGTGCCCTGTGCTTTTGTCCAAAACATCCAGCCTTTGACTGATCTTTAACTAACCTCCAGTGAGGGCGACTCCACTGTCTTGCATTCTACTTCCGAAGAATTATAGTTGTAAGGAAGTTTTTCCATACTTCAAGCCTAAATTTGCCTCCCTACAACCTTGTTTCTAATTCTCGAAAAATTTTTTAGAAAGCTTTGCCCTTTAGGGCCAGGAAAAATGGGGTGAATCCCTCTTCCCCACAATAGTCCTTCAATTACTTGAAGACAATGGTCATATCTCTCTGTAAGTCTTCTCTTCTCAAGATAAATTTCCCTAATTCCTTCAATATTTCTTGAGATGGTGTGATCTTGAGGACCTGAGAATCTTCCTCTGGATTCTCTCAAGCTCAGTAAGGCCATTCCTAAGTATGGTACCCAGGACTGAACATAGTCTGCCAGATGTGGTCTGACCAGGGCAGGGTAGTTGTAATTGACATTTTCTCTGTGGGTGCACATGCTCTTCTTGGCTTTGAGACAGAGAGGAGAAACACAAATGATTTCATATGTTTAGATTCAGAGAGAGAGACAGAGAGAGAGAGAGAGAGAGAGAGAGAGAGAGAGAGACAAAGAGACAGAGAGACAGCTAGCGACAGAGAGACAGAGACACAGAGAGAGAAAGAGAGAGAACAGGGTCCAATCTTAAGCCCACAGCCAGGGATATTTGCTCACTTCAGAATACTACAGCCTATTTCTGCCAGTCTCTCACTGCCTCACTCTCCAGAGTAACCAGTCAGTTAGTCAATGAGCATTTACTAAGCAGCTACTATGTATTAGATGCTGTACTAAGTGCAGGGGATACAAAGAAAGGTTAAAAAAAAATGACACTCTCAAAGGGATCAGGAATTTTCTCAGATTTAAGAATCAGTGCCATGCATGAAGCTAGAGGCAACATTACCTCAGGTGTGACTCACTGGGAGTTGTCCTGACTCTGCAGCACCAAATTCTGCCAAGACTTTACAGTTATCTTCAATCTCCAGGTCAGGACTGAGGCTACCAGAAGCCACTGGGCAACCCTGCAGGATATCACCTCCTTTCCCAGTTACCTAATTCTGTTGTGGTGGTAGAATGAATAGCCTCCCTTGCTGAAATGTGAGATGCGCTTCCTTCTTTAGGATATTGGAACTTTTAGGGGTTTATCATCATTTTCCCTTTACTGACTCCACACAGATACAACCACACAGGGACGCAGTTTTTTGAAATTCGAAAAATGAGACCACTGAGTGGGTAAGTGGTATCTCCAGCCTCTAGGCGATCCCTCCTTTTTCTTTTTCTTAAAGCAGTCAACCAATCTTCATTGTACCCTGAACCCCTACCGAACCATTTGCCAAACTGTAAGGGGCAGCAGCATCCTTAGAGTGTGGGTAACTGCCTGGGACTCAGTTTCCTCTGCTTTAAAATGAGAAGATTGGATGGGATCATCTCTAAAGTCCCTTCTAACTCCGAGACTATGAAGCCCCTGTATTCATGACTACAGACCAAGTCTGAGGCAGTGGTGAGGCTACCCTGGGGGCTCAGAGTTTTTACAGTGTGTTCATGGGTGTCTTCCTTAGCTTTCCATTGCTCCACTGCAAGCACTTGAAAAACTTCCTGGCTTGTAGTGTATACAGGAAGGGTGAAATCCCAGGAGTGCCAGTTACAAGAGCTAAGGATGCATACAGATTCAGAAATACCCAGCACACTCCTGTGAAGACAAGTTAAGTATACGGTTAGAAAAACATCTTTCTTTGTCCCTCTGTATGTGACTCTCTCCCTAGTACAGGACTTCCCACTCAGGACATGGTGCTGAGGTTGACTTATCTGACTGGCTGAAGTAATGAATATTGAGACCCTTTGCTGTCCTTTGCACTACAGGTTGATGGAAACAGCAAAAGAAATGACTCGAGAATCTTTACCTATCAAATGTCTCGAAGCTGTAATCCTGGGCATGTATCCTTTCACTTGTATATACTTTACATCTGAAGAAAAGACCAGTGAGAGAAAGGAAACTCCAAAGATAATGGCATCAAACATGGTAAAAAATAAAATAAAAATAAATAAATACATAAATGTATCATGTGCCAGTGGGCGTCCTGGATGATGTAAAACAGTCACTGCAGCAATTATTGGAATACCGTGGATTACACTTGCATGGTGTTTTCATAGACAAAGATACACCAGTTCATTTGATTCTCAGTGATGCCTTCCCTGCCCCCACCCCCTGGAGGTGAGTTTTAAACTTTTCTGATGTTTTTCTTGACTTTCGTACCCAGAGTCAAAACAAATCCAAGGGAGTAGTTAATTACTTTGACTATTTCCGTTAGCATCCTTTATCACCTAGACCAGTGCTAGAGCCAGTAACCAATGTACAGTTATCCCTTTCACATCACAGTGGTTAGGAGTGCAGAACTCCCATGATCTGGAAAATCCACATAAAAATTTTTGGCCCTCATTTTGTACCAGAGAAGAAGCCTGAATTATTTTGGTATTAAAAGATAAAATATGATTATATTATATAATACTACATGTATTTTTATGCATTTTTGAATTTCTAAACTTTTTCTGAAGCTGGATTTCATGTGTTGTCTGTGACTTCCACAAAATTCCCCCCAAATTCCTATTTAATTTCTTATGCTAATCTGTGATGTATCAAAACTGTGATGGGCAAAGTCACAGTGTGGAAGGGATAACTGTAATTTTCTAGTTCCATAGGGCTAACATATATTTGCAGGACATCTTCAGTAATGAAAGTCTTGTGAGGGCATCTGAGCGGGGAGTCAAGAGGTCATTGCTTCCATGCCTTTGGACTGGAAGCTCCCATAGCACAGGTGACCATGTCTCCCTATCACACTAGGCAGAGCCTTTTCTAGGGAGCAATGAGCAGAACTTTGCCTCAAGGTGCTGAATTTAGAAGGTAATGACAGCACTTGTCTTACCTCAACAATATAGAAACAAGAGTTTAGCACCTGGTTAGCAAAGGCAATTAGTTAAAATAGGAAGCTTCCAAATGATTTCTGGGATTTAGTCCCAAGTTTTTGTCTCTGCCTGTAAGGGTGGTGTGCCAGCCTTAATCTGTTGTACCAACTGTCTCAGTTCTGGTTTATGATCCTCTACCCAGATTTTAAAATTCCTCATTACAGTTCTGTTCCTAGGACAGCAGCTGCATCTCCTCCATGGCACTCAGAGCTCCCAAAGGCAGGGACTGTGTCCTTCCCTATATGTTCAGAGTTCTCTGAGGATAGGAACTTGTCTCCTTTTTCACAAGACAAGTTTCAGGAAGCTTCTAGAGGGAAGGACCATGCTTCTCTCGGGTTAATGAGAAATCATAGGACTTTAGATTTAGAGCTAGAAGGAATCTCAGAGACCATTTTGAATTCAACCCCTTCATTTTACAGATAATGAAACTGAGGCACAGAGAGGTTAAATAAGAAGACTTGCCCGGGGTAACATAGCTAGTAAATGTCTGACGAAGATTTGAACTCAAGGCTTCCTGATTACAAGTCCTACACTCTAATCACTACAACAGAGCTGTCAGACATGTTGTCCTATGTGGTTTGAAACAATTCCAAATGTGGCCTGAGCCATATTAAAAATGTAATTGAGAAATATTTAACAAAATAAATAAAAATACAGTAATAGGTAGATAACAGTCCATTTTTAAACTAAGTTGATATGCACCCTGCAGAGATCTTTATATATACAGTTTGGTGACCTGTATCTGTTTGAGTTTAATTGCACTGCAGAAGCTTGCTGCCTTTCTCTCATGGCTTCCACTTCCTATGACTCTTACATGCATCCTGTGCTTGGTTCATGGTGTTTGGGACACAGAAGCTACTCACTCAAGACTTCTCGTGACCTTTCCATTTGCCACTCCCTCCATTTTTCTTGGTTCTCTTGGATAGAGAATATACTCTGGTCTCTCAGCTCAGTAGTGAGAAGTAGTGTCTAAGATTCCAGCAAACATCCGGGAAAGGAAGGAGGTATCACATTATAGGAGAGGGACAACAAAAGACACTGGACTTGAGAGTTCGAGGAGACTTGGGTCATAGTCTCATCTCTGGAACTTATGTGAACATGGGTGAGTTAGCCTCTCTGAACCTGTCTGTTCATCTGTAAAATAGGAAAAACTATATTTACATTACGTACTTCACAAGGTTGTTGGGAAATAGCATTTTGTAAATTTTAAAGCCTTATCTAAATAGGATATATTGCCATAATGATGGAGCAAGAGATAAAGGACCATGAAGAGGAAGAAAAAAAAGAGGACCGTCATATGGATATGAAGCATTTGGAAGTGCCCTGAGCCTGTATGAGCAAATCAGATTCATTTCAACACTTATTAACCACCTGCTGTGTGGAAAGCATTTTGTTAGTAAGGACAATAATATGAAAAATAACAGTCCTTGCCTTTGAGGAAAGTATAATAAAATTGAGCTGGAGGGTGGATTGGCTCTGTGTATGAATGTGTTTGAATTCTACATGGAATCATAGATTTTGAGTTGGAAAGGAACTCAGAGGCTGTCTTATCTGATCCTCTCAGTTTATAGATAAGAGAATGGAGGCCAAAAGAAATTAAGTGATTTGTCCTAGGTCACATGGGCAGTAATTGACAGAGCCAAGATCCAAACCCAGATCTTCTGACCCCTGTTGTTTCCAGTCTTCAGTGATACCTCTTGAAGTGCAGGAGAGAGAGCACTAGATGTCAATCTGGGGGTCAGAAGACCTGGGTTCAAGTTTTGTCTCTGCCTCTTGCAGTCCATATGACCTTGGCAGTCATGTCACCTGTCGGAGCCTAAAATGAGAAGGCTGGGCTACGTTATCTCTAAATCTTCCTGCTCTTGGTCCTATGACTTGATAAACATCCCTATATACTTTTGGTTTGTCCTCCTGGATGTGGCTACTCTGAAAATCCTAATGGAACCCAAGATCATCATGCCAAACAAGAATTCTTAATGTGCCTGGAGAAATTAATGCTAATCAATACTGACAGGAGCACAAGGAGGGATTCATCCTTACTTATTCTGTCTCAGTGTGACTAAGTTTGTCACGATCCAAAGTCAAGCTTACTGGTCTCATTTAGCTTATCACTACCCCTTTTTGAAAACAGAATTATGTGCCCCCCTTTTCCAGCCCAGGAGCACCTCTCCCATTTTTCACCATTCATAGCTCAACAGTTACATCCAGCAGTTCTTTCCTTACCCTGTGATAGAATTCATCTGGGTCCATAAACGAATCAAGTATTTATTAAATATCTATTTTGTGCCTGGTATTGTCTTAGACCCTGGGGATGCGAAGACAACATGAATCTTTCTGCTCTCAAAGACCTCATCTCCTTTTATAGGAGAAAACAGTGCATATTTAAATAGCTACTAAATACATAGGAAGTAAATAAATACAAGGTACATATTTAAATACATACTATATATGTAGGAAGTAAATATATATGAGGTAATTGGTTTGGGGGAGGCACTAGCAATTGAGGGGATCAGGGAAAGCCTTCTGTGTTGTTTGAACAGAGCTTTAAAGGTGGGTAGGAATTTTAAGAGGAAGATATGAGGGTGGAATAGTGCAGGCATGGGGGACAGACAGTACCTAGGCTGCGACTTAATCATCAGTATGTCATATATGAGGGATAGTCTGGCTGGTCTATCTAGTTTTCAAAGGGGAATAATATATATAATGAGCTGAAAAGGAAAGATTGGAGACAAGTTATGAAGGGTTTCAGTTCCCTGTTTACCATGTTTGTTCTCTCTTTGCCAATATGAATATCATTCTAAGAGAACAAACAAGCAAAACGAGAGACAGCTCTTCTTGCTCCTACCCCTTCCCTTTTAAAAGTGAATTTAAAAGACAGCTCCCACATGGCTGAGGCAAATAGCAGCCAGTCAGCGGTGATAGACTTGGGACTGAGGAGGTAGCAGCAGATGGCTTTGGGACCCTACCCTTTTGTACTAGTGAGGACCCAACTACAGCTGCTTAGCATAGCCTCGTGTAAAATTGATGGGTGTGAACAATTGGGGGTGGGGGAAGAACATGAGATCTAGTTCATTTCCTATACAGCACAGCCAACTCTGGACTTTCTAGGTTGTTGCAAGAACAAACAGACTCAGAGTATAAGTGTGCCTTGAAATTATGAATTTGGTCACCCAAATCCCTAGAATCTCTTGGAAGTGTGAATGGTCAATGTGTTGGCACCTTCCAGAAGTGCACATACATACACACCCATGGGAGCATCCTGACACCCCCCTACACATACACATAGGGTCAAAAAACAATGGGTAATTTGCTCCAGGGTTTCATAAACTCATAATTCAGGTAACATTTAGATGGTAGCGGGGCTGGAAGAGCTGTCAGGTTCAAAGGGAATTGACTCTTGGACAAAGAAATCAAAGGCTCTGGTTACAAGACCCTTTTCTCTTTGCCCTTTGGTGGGCCTTGGTAGTCTTATATCCATCTGGGGATGTCAAGGGGTGAGGAAAAGGGTCCTGTAAGTAGCTCTATTATCAACAACTTTCACCAGTCACTTTTTATCTGATTGGTGAGTCATTCAACCTTAGTTTTCTCGTCTTTAAGAAGGAGATAATACCTCATTATTTCCTGACTGGGAAATTATCTGGAAAGCATAGTGAGTTATTGTCACTGAGCTTTTCTATATCTGAAAGTGAGGTAATTTGTCTCCCTTTTTTTGGATTCAAGTCGTAGGCTGGGTTACTGTAGCACAATAGTTTTTTACCTAATCTCTTTTTGGTCCTCTGGGTGTGGCCTGCGTAAATCCACACATGCCAGAGAGAGCTCTGCTCCCTATTATGTCTCAAATCGTGGCAGTTGCCGTCAGATGCCTCCTCTTGAACAGCTGTGTGTCCTTCCTGATGGATGTGAGATCTAAGCAGGCCAGCACATTCCTGGGAGGTTAGGGATTTCTAGGTACTCAGGTCTCCCTTTTTTGGAAAAGTTGAAGTTGACTCCCAGGCTTGCAGGCACCAAGAGCCCCACTTTGATCTGAATGATTCTCTGGAGCAGGTGGACTTTTGCCATCAATGAGGCAATGAGGCAGAGAAGAACTCTGCCTAACAAAGGGACAAATCCTTTTGAAAACTTCATTCTAAAATGATAAGGTTGAGCAACATTCAAGAGGTCTATTCCTCTGCCTCCCTGTTTTGACTCATCTGAGAATCTTTTCCCAGCTAGCTGAGCAAACACAAGACTAGACAGAAGATTGTTATTTCATTTTCTCTGCTGGTGTAATCTCTTGTGGGTAAAAGTAGGCCAATTGCACAGCTGTGCACTAGAACCAACGCCCTTTGCAAAAAGAACACCATGGGGACAGCTAGGTGGTGCAGAGAGTAAAATACCGGCCCTGGAGTCAGGAGAACTTGAGTTCAAATCTGGTCTCAGACACTTGATACACTTACTAACTGTGTGACCTTGGGCAAGTCAGTTAACCCCAATTGCTTTGCCTTCCCCACTAAAAAAAAAAGAACATTATGATGAGGTACTGACCTGACATGTTAGTCACAGCCTATGTTAACTCAAGTTGTGATTGTATAAGATTAGGTTCTGAGGAGTGGATAACAACATTAAGAGACTTTATGTGGTAGAAAGGACCATGGACCTAGGGTTGGAAGATTTGAGTTCTAATCTTGACTGTGCCACTAATTGAGTGATAAGTAGGCAAATCTCTTGCCCTGTCTAGGCCTCAGTTTCTTCAACCACTAGATAAAGAGATTGGATTAGATAAATTCTAAGGTTCCTTCCAGCTATAAATCCAATGATCTTGGGACTCATAATGTAACTAAATGATCAGTAACACCGAACTGTTTTAATAGGATTTGAGTTTTAATTATTTTTTTGGTGAGAACCTTTGATTTCATCAATGTTAAGAACTCCAAATATGGAAAATCCTTCTATCCACACAGATCAGCAAATGGTCTGTAACTTGAGTCTTAAAGACATAGGTAATAGGTCAGGGGCCACCTTTGAACATGTAACTTCCTGCCTTCAAGGCTGACTCCCTATCCACTTCACCAGGCTGCATCTCATAATAGGGCTGTTCTATGCTTCATGGTTACAAGGCTGGTGAAGTCCATCGCTAGATTCCTTCCTGGGAAAGGTGGCTTCTGTAACCATTCTTCTCTCACTCTTGGATTCTGAAGCCCATCTTAAGCCTCAGTTTCATTCCTGCCACACGAGGAAGGAGTTGGTAGGTATGTTCAGCCACTTTTCAGGGGTCTCTGTGCGTCTCCTCTAAAGCTGACATCTTTTATCTAACCAGGCAGGTACATGGCATAGTAGATAGAGTGCTGGCCTTGGAGTTAGGAAGACACAGGTTCAAATGCTGCCTCAGATCATTTCTAGCTATCTGGCTCTGGGCAATCACTCCATGTCTTTGTGCTTCAGTCTTCCTCACCTGTAAAATGAAATAATAATAGCACCTGACATACGAGGTTAGTTACAGGGAGGGATGTTGTAAAGATTAAATGAAGTAATATTTGTAAAGTGCTTCACAAACTTCAAAGTACAAAGACACAATAGCAAAATGCCAGTAAACAAACATTACTTTTACAAGGTCTGGTGCTAGGGAAAACCTAGATCGATATGACATGAGTCCTGCTAGTAGAAAGCTTACGTGACATACAGGTTTTGGGGTTGTTTGTGGGTTTTTTTTTTAAAGACAACAATACTAGGTAGTATGTCAGAAGTGTCAGATGAATGGAACAGACAATATGTGCCCGGGTTCAGAGGTGGGAGGTGATGGTGGACGGGCATAGTTAGGAAGAGCTCTTTGAAGGAATTGAGACCTGAACTGTCTCTTGAAGGATTATGTTCAGCCTACATAGAGGTGAAAGAACATTCTAGACCAGGGTCTAGAACATTTGAGACAAGTGGGCCACACTTGAGGACCTAGGGGGCTGCACTTGAGGACTTAGAGGGCCTTGAGGCCAAAGGTTCCCCACCTCTGGTCTAGACTTTAGCTGCAACAGGAGAGAATTATATTAGACATGAAGAAAAATCACAAGTAGATGTTGAATGTCAGAATGGTTTTCAGTGGTGAGGAGGGGTTAAATCTGTTTGCAAGAGGTATTGGAAAATGAGGGTAGCTTAGTACAGAGAAAAATTTCCCTAAAGTGTATCCCTAACCCCAGTCACAGGGGACTGATTAGGCAAAAGAGTTCTCATGGATGTACAGAGGCCAATTCTTACGTAGAACTCATGCTGAAAGCAGAAGCTTTTCCCACTTTTACAAGGTTTTGATCTTTTATAAAAGGAATGTATTCTTATTGGTCTGGAATGGTTTCTAGAGTTTGATGCAGTAGGAAAATCAGTGGATTTGGGATTAGGACGTGGAGGAAGCAGCGTAGCATAATGGAAAGAATACTTGGATGGGAGTCAGGAGACCTGGGTTCTCTTCTGGCTTTCTTATTCATTAGCTGTGGGACCCTGGGAAAGTTGCTTCTCATTAGATCGGATGCTTTCAAAGGTTCCCCTACCCACTCTTATGTTCCATAAGATTCCAAGATTATAGGATCACAGATTGAAGACTGGGAGAGACCCCATACAGGCCTCCTTGATCAACTCTCTCACTTTGTATTTGAGGAAACAGAAGCTCTTAGAGGAGACATGACTTCCCCAAGGTCATAGGTAGTGGAGGAGCCAGAACTGTGGCTTTTGGCAAATTCCTTCCTTTCTCTAAATTTCAATTTTATCATCTGGATAATGTATCCCTTTCTACCTTAAGTATTGTTGTGAAGGATTGGAAGCTCTTTGTAAACTGTAAAATACTAAACAAGGGTGTGGTTTTAGCGTTTAGATATTGAATAGCCTGGCCTCAGAGATCTCATTGCCACCCTGAGAGTTGATGGCTCTATGACTTTTCAAGGTCATCATCCTCTTCCTTAACCTGGACCACTTAAGATACCTAACAAATGGGCAGCCTTCCATTGAGAGATTCCCCATTAGCTTTAAAACCCAATTCTCAGGAAATTACTTCCATCATGTTGTACTGGGGATCTACAGCAATGGCCGCTATGGCTCACTGGGCATGAGCCGGAGATCTGACCTAATGGACAAACCTCTAACCTTTCGGACTCTGAGTGACCTCATCTTTGACTTTGAAGACTCCTACAAGAAATATCTACACACAGTCAAGAAAGTCAAGATTGGGCTGTATGTCCCCCACGAGCCCCACAGCTTCCAGCCCATTGAGTGGAAGCAACTGGTTCTCAATGTCACAAAGATGATGAGGTCGGACCTAAGGAAAGAGCTGGAGAAATATGCCAGGGACTTGAGAATGAAGGTAGGTAAAAGGCAGGGGGTATGGTAGAAGAAAGTCAGCCTGACTAGTGGAAGCAATTTATCCTAAGGAATAGAACTCAATTCTCCTACCCTTTACCAAAAACAAATGCAGTGAGGACTTTGAAGCTTGCTGAGGCTGCCTAATGTGAGACACCCTGCTTTTTGGTGTTTCCCCATGGGATTAACCTCTGCAAACTGCAGACTGGCTGTTTGCAATATCCCACCAAGAATCCTAGTTCCAAGGTTGAAATGGCTCAAACTCCCAGGTCTGGTGGGATTTATTGCTGGCACCTGAAACTGAGGGCAAACGAAACTTCCTAGTTCACTTCATGGTGCCTGTATGCAATCTTTAACTTCTGAAAGCAGGAAAGACCCCAGAGGAAAAGAGAGAGACTGTTTTAGTTTGGCAGTTTTAAAGATGTATCCTGTTATGGCTACAGAGGCAATCCAAGAAGGTTACTCCCACTCATGTGGTAGCCACAACACCTCCACGTTAGGCAATCTGAGCATGCTCCAAGACAGTAGTGGGAAACCTGTGGCTTTGAGGTCATATGTGGCCCTCTAGGTCCTCGAGTGTAGGACTTTGAATCCGAACTTCACAGAACAAATCCCCTTACCTAAATGACTCCCTCTCTATCCCTTACCCTAATTCTAAATGCCTCCAACTCTAACTCTAAATGCCTCTGACTCTAACC
The DNA here is from genome assembly GCA_028658325.1 of Potorous gilbertii. NCBI lineage: Eukaryota > Metazoa > Chordata > Mammalia > Diprotodontia > Potoroidae > Potorous > Potorous gilbertii. The sequence continues at coordinate 592,198,446 of CM053770.1, read as the reverse complement.
CTAAACTTAAATGGTCACACTTGAGGACCTAGAGGGTCACATGTGACCTGGAGGCCGCAGGTTCCCCACCCCTACTCCAAGGCCTTATTACACAAAAACAAAACAAAAATCTCTCACAAAACCTTACTCTTTGCTCTATGTCTTGCAATGGCATTTGGTTTAATGCAATATATTTCTGACCTGATATGACAAGATCAAAAAAAAAAAAAAAAAGGAGCTCCATAACTTCACAAAACTTTGGAAATCACTGTGCTGAGTTCCATTCAGACCACACATAAACAGGATTTTTTTCTCTAGAGGACTGCATTCTACAATGTGATGCCTCCATCATATTTGTCTTGCCTGTTTCTCCCATTTTATGAGAACATCTAGGTCAGGGGTTCAAATCTTTCCCCAGACATTTATTAGCTGGGTGACCCTGGGCAAGTCACTCAGCCTACATGTACTTCAGGCATCTCCCTAAGACTTAGCTACTAAGTGAATTATAGGCTATAGAGAAGCTCCCATATCTATCCTTTCATGAGCTGATTTCTGTGTATTTACTATCTGTATAAAAACTAGGCTCTAAGAGGGAAAGGAACAATGCCCATTAGAGGTTTCATTATGATCATTTTGAGAGCTGATGTCTCATGTCTGGGAGAAAATGAGGGGTGAGGTTCTTGGGTATCTGGAACTATATTGCTTGTCAAGAACACTGGAAAAGTGATTCCTTCTCCTGGAAGTGGAAAAACTCTTCAGCTTTGGGAACCAAACATCGAAGGCTTCAAGTCTCTGGTATCTTGAGCTAAGGGAAAAGAGCAAAAAGTGACATGTATGAGGTGATGCATCCTCTTCTTGACATCCTAAGCCATCTTTCTTGGAAACTCCCAGGCTGCATGTAGTCTTGGAGGCAATCACCGGTGCTATAGAAAAATATGCTTTGAGGGTGGGGAGATGTTCCTGAGGGAAAATGCTCTTGGGATCGGTGATGGCAATAACTTTTTTTTCCTCTCTCAGATCTTGAAACCCACAAATGCCCACTCTCCTCCCCTGGAGAGAAGTCGAGGAAAGTCACTGTCTCCCCGGCGGAGACAATCAAGCCCTACAAGACGGCTTGGGAGGCGAGACAAATCGTGAGTAATGTCTCCTCTGGTCCCACCCATAGGACTTTAATACCTCAAAATCTGATACTTTCATAGTCCACAGGGACAATGCTAGCATTTGAATCAGATGGTGATCTCTATAAGCAGAGATGAATGAAAGAGGAATGTATCTCCTTTAATTGACATTGCATCCTCGGCCATCTCCAGCCATCCTGATGAATATCAGGCCACTGGACCCAGATGGCTCAGGAGAAGAAAGTGAGGTTGGTGACATTGCACAACACTCCCTCACTCAAATCAGTCAGGTGCAAGTCATGTCATCATCTTGATACCGTCTTCCTCTTCAAGAACGAAGGACAAACACAACAACAATTGACACAATGTAGAGTGAACACCATTTATCATCATTATACATGACCATACAAACATGAACCACGTTACAGTATGAACAATAGTGAGCTCTCAGTCATATACGCACATGGATGAAAGAGCAGCACAGGTAGTACCGTGGAAAAAAGGATAACTTGTATACCATTTCTGTTTGATTTGGAGAACTTCAGTCCAAGACCCACACCCAGATATTCACAGATTCATCCCTGTCCTGATTTACACCTTCTGGTTTAGTCCTCTTTCAAGGAGGAGATAGAAGCCAGTAAGCCCACACCCGTTTTGGTTCAAGAGGACCTAAATGGGTGGAGGTGAGGGGCTAATAGGGTGTTCCTGCATAGCTTATAAAATGAACGATAGATTGAAAGACAATAATCCAATAAACTAGAAAAACAGTGTCACTAATACATTGTCACTAACATGTTAGTGTCACAATGTCGCCAGTACACAATAACACAACAGACATAATATTTTATACTTTTTTCATTATCTCATTAGATCCTCATAAGAACCCTGGGAGGCAGTTTTGCAGGGCAGGGATTATTCTTATTTTTAAATGGGGAAACTGACCGAGAGAAATGTAGTGTCTTGCTCATGATCACAAAACAAACTGGTCTGACCAGGATCCGGGCTTGCAACCTAGACCTCTAGACTTATAGTTCAATGCTTGGAAAATATCTAAGGAGGTAATAGAAATGACTTCAGTATCATCATAATGGTAGAGGTCCCAGCATTAAACTCTAAGGAAGATACAATTCCTGATAAAAGTAGCTGATATCACTGGCTTGAAGTCAAAGAAATAAGGAAAAGGGATATCCTTTTAGTGAGAGAAATGGAAAAGGATAGTTAATAAGTTAGTCTTTTTAAACAAGAATTTTTGAGGAAATAAGATTTCCAGCCCCTCAGGCAAGGAGTAAGATGGCCTCCTGAGCCAACTTCATTCTCTCCAACCATTACTAACCCTAACCATCTTCTGTTTTGGGTCATCTAGGAAACTAAATCTAAATGCATTTGTGAGCTAAACAAGGGGTCAGTTAAATCTAGTGATCTATGACCTAACTCAATCAGATAGGGTAGAGGGGTGAGACATAGCATAGTGTAGTGGATAGAGAGCCTACTGGAAGTCAGGAAAATCTGAGTTTAAGTCCCCTTTGTTACATGTAAAGCCTGTATGATCCTAGGTAAGTCACCTAACTTCAGAGGAGCTCCCCATGTTAATGCAATCACAGATCTGGTCAGGAAAAAAAAAGGTAGAAAGGGAAGAAACCCCCAAAATTCCCTTTGGGAAGGAGTGGAAAGGCATTTCAGCTTGTGCTAATAGCCAGGTTGATAGATATACACAGCCCACAGCCTCAGTCAGAAGGGAGACTGGACCAACTCACTGGGAACCCCAATATCTAGCAAAAACTTGTTAGTTCTCAAGCTCCTGTCTTATTCATTTTTTCCTTCTTAATAGCTTTTAGAACAAGGTTCAAGCATTTGAGCTAGCAAGGAGGCTTATTCATAGATTGAGGAATATGGTGATAGCAACAGTTAGCTGGAACTCAAAGGGACTTTACATTTAAAACAGAACTGATGAGACTCTGGGATCTGACCAGGAGCACGTATCTTACAGTCTAACTGGGGCCTTGAGGTCACACATGACCCTCTGGGTCCTTAGGTGCAGCCTTTGGATCGAGTCCAAGTTTTACAAAACAAAACAAAACAAAATCCTTTTATTAAGGGGAATTGTTCTGTGAAGTTTGGATTCAAAGGACTGCACTTGAGGACCTAGAGGGCCACATGAGACCTCAAGGTCATAGTTTCCCCACCTCTGGTCTAATTGGTCATCCCTGTAGAAATTTACATAATCTCATCGGATCCTCACAATCACCCTGGGAAGGTAGAGAGGGGAGGTATATTATCCGCCTCTTAAACATAAGAAAACTAAGTCTCAGAGAACCAGTACAGCTAATATACATTAGAGTCATGATTTGAAAGTCATTTTTCTGACAAGTTCAATACTATTTCCACCATGTCATAAGTGCCTTTGAGATAAGGATTTTCTCATCTTATTTCAGTGTACCTCGGTAAGTACTTATTATCTGACATGAAAAAGGCACTGGGTTAGGTACTGGGTATAGCAACATACATACAACATTTCTCAGGGTGTTTACAATCTAACAGGGGATTAATAATTGTTACAGAATATAATGGGGAAGACTGTTATGGTCACATAGTCTGATGAGAGACATACAATTAGGCCATTAGATCTGGTAGAAGTTATATCTGTTTAGAGGGTCATGAGGAAACAAGGTAGTTTTGATGGACAGAAGCTCCATAAATTCAGATAAAATCGTAAGCTCTAACCTGGGAACGCTGTCATTAGGTCCAATTTGGGTGAGTAGCAGGGACAGGGTGAAGGAACAGGGAAAAAGTAACTCTAGTTTCTTTGGCAAGTTCCTACTAAAGTGCTGATGGATCGAGTTCAAGTTTTCATTCTCCTTTTAGAGTCCAGAGAGTGAAATTTCTTGAGACTAGTGTTAGAATCTTTAGCCCAGTTTCCATCCTCTAACTTCTAACTACTTCGTCCTACAGCAAAAGTGGATCATGCCTAGGCTTACTGAAGACAGAAGTTAGCATGCCAGCATCATTGTGAGTCCCATTTGAACTTTTAGTGGCAGGAGAAATGCCAGTTCTTCCTCTTCCTACCTATGATTCCAAGTTCAGTTTGGTTACCCAAAGAATGTTGGGTCCTAAGGACAAGAGGAAAGACAGAGAAAAGGCAGAAATATTAGGTACAAGGATGGGAAAATAAGACCAGAAGCAAGATTTGATAATGCGTTCCATTCATTATCTGATTCTCAAGACAGGTAGATGCTAGAGGTATTATTATTTCACTTTTACAGATGAGGAAACTGAGGTGTAGAGAAATTAAATACTTTGCCTATGATCTCAAACCTCATAAATCCAGAGGCAAGATTCCAACCAGGCTTTTCCTGATTCTAAATCCGGTGTTTTTCCCATTATACTGTGCTGCATCTCACAGAATACTCCTCCCAGTGATTGAAGATGATGGGAAATTTTCCCATCCAAAAGTTTGCTGGCCTTGGCCACAGTTGGATAATCAAAATGATGCTTAGCCCCGCTATTTATTGGGAGAGGAAGCTTTTGGTGAATATGAATCAGGTCAAAGCAGAGTCAATGCTATAGGAACCCCTAACCTCACCTTTTATCTATCACTGAAGGAATTTTTAAATCCAATGCTTTGCCTAATTTAGTTTTCAATTTAAGTCAACAAACACTGGTTTATCATCCATTATGCAGCAAGGCATTGTTCTAAGCTCTGGAGATACAAAAACAGTTGGTGAGACATCAGGGTACTTGGGTACAGTGAAAAGAGCCTTAGATTTGGAGTCTGAGAATCTGGGGTCAAATCCCAGCTCTGCTACCTGTGGGAACTTGGGCAAGTCACTCTACCCCTGCGAGTGTCAAAGGAAATAAAATGTTGGTAGGGTCAAACTTGATAACCTCTAGGACCTTTACAGCTTAATGTCTATTATGTATGACCCGACAACCCTGTCTCTACCCTCAATGAATATACATTTTCCTGGATGGATACAATATAGGCTTAGATAAGTCAATACAAGGTAATTTGAGGAGGAAGACCATATTAACACTTTGGGGGTGGGCGGGGGAGAGGGAGGATTAGGAAAGGCTTCATGGTCAAAGTTTACTGATGAGCTCATGAGGTCAATAGAAAAATGGAACTAAAATGATTCATTCCCCAATTCCTGCCAAACAACCCATGTGAGCTTGGGCAAGTGGTTTAATCTCTCTGGGCTTCCATCTAGTCAACTGTAAAATGATTGGACTATATGACCTCTAAGGTTAATTACAGTTCTAAAATTCATCTATTGTTAAATCCTGCTGTGGATTTTAGGGTGGTAAAAAGAGGTGAGGGATGCATAAGGAAGAGAGATTAAAGCGAGGGTGGCAGGGGAGGTATGGGTCAAAATAAAAGAAACCAAGCATCCCTTTCCCATGAGTGCATCAACAGCTCCTCCATCTCTAGCACTGCCACAGAGTGAGCTATAATTAAAACAGAGGACTTTCTTGTTCCTAACAGTCTGTCCAGGGAAATAGTCATTTCTCAGCTCCTTCATCAAGCAGGATTTTCTCCAGGGATGGTTGCTTCTGATGAGACAAAATAATATAACACTTTACATGCATTCTCTCATTTGACCTTCACAACCACCCTGTAAGGTGTTCAGGGTAGGTATTATTTGCCCTATTTTACTGATAAGGAAACTGAGGCTCAGGTTTATATGACTTACATTAGCCATATCACTTTCTGACCCAGCTTTTTGCCCAGGGTTCTGAGCCCCATTGTGATGTTCAGGTCCAGAGGGGGTTGGGCACATTTTCATGGCAAATTATTTTAGTAATTCATAGGCCATTTCATCATTTTTAAATGCCAGAGTCTATACTGAGAATTAAAAATTTCCAGCAAGCTTAATACAGGCACCTACCTCACTGAACAGAACCCATTTGCTACACGCCCTGTTTCCAGTAAGGGTATGTAAATAATACAAATGGTTCCAGGTCCCCATCCAGCTGGGGCTATTTCCACTCCATATCCTTTGCCCTTTCCACAGTTGTCTGAGTGCTCATTCTGGAAAGTGGTATCAATGTCCCATTTTTGACACAGAAGGTCAGATGACTAGGAGGTTTGTTAGCTACTGCCCGGCTAGCATTAGCAGGTTGAAAGAAAGAAGCTAAGATCACTCTCATCACATCTTCTATCCCCTCCACTCTTTTCAATTTTCCCTCCTTGCCCTCACCCCCTTGAAGTGTTCTTAACCTTTTCCTACACCAAGTAGAAAGTTTCACTCTATAGCTCATAGGATCACAGATTTAGAGTCAGAAGAAACCTTAGAGATTTATCTAGTGCAATCCCATCATTTCACAATTCCTAAAGGAGACAAAGTTTCAAAAGTACCAAATGTTTCCTCTTTAGGATTATCCTTCTTGGCCAGTGATGCCTGTGACATGGGTCTGAGTGTTAATTAGAGCTCCCCTCCCAGTTAGGAGGAGAGCTCTAGCTACCCCTGGCCAAAAAAAGGCATGCTCTCTGGAATGAGTAAATGAGTATTTCTTTTAGGATGCAATGGGCAATTTATGGTAATTTCATCAGAACTATGGGAATTTTGTTTTCACTTCCTCTTTTCTTCCCTCTACCCTTTCTCCCATATGGCTGCCAGTCACCTCATTCCTCCCCCTTCAGTCAAAATGTGATTAAAGATCTCAGAGGTTACTGAACTCTAAGCTAAGGTAAAGCCTCTAACCATAATATAGCTTAAGGCTTTCATTCAGTAAGATGGGATAGTAAAGTTCATAGATTCCACTATCAGCTCTAACTTCAACTCAATATCTTCAGGCTTTGAGTCTAGTGAGGCTTAAGGGGCTGTTGAAATTTATCAATGATGTCAAATGGGATGACCTTGCTTTTCATAGTCTGACCCTAGTGAAGGCCCCTTGTCCTTGATGGCCCAAGTTGCCATCCTCCATTGTGAGCCCAGAAGTAGAAATGTCCCCAGACCAGGGTTTCTTTAGTTTGAGTTTAATTCCCTAATCTCTGGCTACTCTGTTGTGCAGCCAAATGGAAGGACCATGCCTACGGAAGACAGAAGTTAGCATTCCATCATCATTGTAAGTGCAATGTTCACTCTCAGTGCCAGGGGAAACTTTGGCCACTCTTCCTTGCTGTTTACCATTGCAAAAAGCAAACCATGTACGTAAAAAATTAAGAGATCAGGAGGAAGGGAAAATATAAAGGAGAGAGAACTTTGGCAAGATAGGGAATTCTTTCCCAAAAGTACCCAGAAAAAGCATTGTCCTGGCTCAGATCCTCTGCCAAGCTCTGACTGGCTAAATGGTCCAGAGGTTGAGTGATGATGGAAGGGTAATGAATATCTGAAGGGCCCAAGGGAATGACTACCATTCAGCCCATGCTAGAGAGGTGGCTCATGATGACAGGTTGAATAAAGGAGTAAGTTGAACTCTGGCTCTGGCCATAAAAGTTGCCAGGCAGTCTGATAACTCTAACCAGAGGCCTGCCATCTGAGCTAGTGACAAGCTGAAGAGACAAAGACTGGGGCATGTGACAGAGGCAGAACCCGGCCTGGCTAAAGTCTGTCTGTTTACACAGCAACTTCAGCTGTTGGCCTTAACAGCTGGTCAGCTGCCTATTGTGCTTGTAATCATAGGGGGTAAGGAATGGGAGGGAAGGAGATTGGCTTTCAGTGAGTGACTAGTGTGAATGAAATCTCCCTCATCAAGCATCTGCCCCAGCTGAGGCTGCTCTCTATATTCTCCTTTCCCCCAAAAGCATATAACACTTTAAATTTAGAACTCAGACAATGCCAATTTCCTATTGGACCAATAACAAAAGAGGGGCTAGGGTTGGGACCACAACCTAACTCTCTATTACCGATAATATCTTTAATCTGTTCCCCTTAATGAACAGCAAGGGCTAAAAGGTTATGTTAGAAACTTACCTTATAGACTCTCTCCCCAATTCCCTGATGACAGCACCAAACTTTCAGTAAAACGAGTCTTTTCCATTAGATAGCAACCAGAGGGTTTAAAATTTTCTCAGGCACAGTTCTGAAAAAGGAGGAAGAGTAATAGGGGTGGGAGGTGGAGTGAGGAAGCCAGAAGTCTTAGTGTCACCTCCTTACCTAAAATTACCTCAACTCCACTTTACCAAATTTTCTCATCCCACCCCAACCTAGAATTAGGAAATGAGAATGTCATCTGAAGGCCCTTGACATGACTTCCTAGTTCTGAAGCTCCTTGATGCTCAGGACCCTTATTCTTCTTCAAAGTCTCCTGTCTGAGTATGATAATAATGGTAACTTTACTCACGTTTGTAAGTGTTTCACTTATATTGTTTCATTTACCAGTATGCCTTTTTTCACTAGAGAAATCTTGATAGGATGGTGTACCTAAGAATACCTTTTCAGTTCCCACTCATATCCTAGGACAAACTCTGTATCTGACATTTCGGAATCAAAGAATGCTAGGGCTGGACTAGTCCAACCCATTGTAATGGTAGCAGTGGGTTTGAGATCGATGGGGAGTTGGCCAAGGAGGTGCCGGATCACAGTGATTTTATCCAAGTTCATTCGAGGGTGACTGCCTTTGTGATGTCCTCTTTACCACAGCAGAAGGCAGGGTTGATCTTGTTCAACTTGTTTAGTAATGGCTGCATTTTGTCTGGTGTCCTTTCAGTCAGTTACTTCCCTCCTCCCTCCCTCCCAAATATCTGTATTTCTAAAGCTCCCTAGAAAATTATCCATTTAGTACTACAAATATCCCGAAACTGATCAGCTTGTCCTGCAGCAAGGAGAAAAAATGAAAACACCTTTGCTCTTTTCTCCAAATAAAATGAGTAAAAGGAAATAGTTTAAAAGTGGCAGTTTTCCTCTATTTTCCCCATGAACGCAAGACATAAGAAATATCTGATCCCCATTTTTAGAGGGTGAGGGTGGAGAAGGGGTTTGGAAAAAAGGGTATTCAGACTGATCCCTAAAAATACACTGGATCTAATGAAAGGTTCTTGGCTAAGTACAAACCCAGCTAAATTCATCATCTCAACACTTGTGATTCTTAAAAATAAATCTATTTGTAATCTTTCTAATTATATTTAAGGGAGGAACTAGAGGAGGCTTTCACACATAATAGCTACTCTCTCAGGTTTGGCATAGCAAAATTAGATGGCAAAAATGGAAGAGCAACTTGTCTCAATTTGTGCAGAGTCTCACTTGCAGTGGCAGTCTATCATAATCCAACTTCCCTCATTCATGAAGGAAACTATAGGTATTGTAGCTAGGAGGAAAAATCTTTCATTACTCACCAATGAATTTTGTGATCAAATCATCACTTAATATCACTTTAACTTCCCTCACAGAGATAGCATTACAAATAGCCAAATATAAGCCACACTGCTACATGCAGCCAGTCAAGAACTATCTTTTGTGGGTAAGTCACCATAATGCAAACTCTGGAAAGGATCAAGAGGAAAGGGACCACAACTTCCGCCACGGGAGAGCTCCTAGTGTAATGGGAGGTAGAACCAGCATCAGACTCACCAGGAAGCCTGGGAGACTGCTTCGTTTGAGTTGTAACTTGAGGGGTGCTAAAAAAAAAAAAGGCTCCCCTGCCAAGAAAAATAATAAGCCTCCTTTATTATTCTTATGCTTGAAATCTTACCATTAGATTTCATTTCTTTGACTCAAAGTTACCTATGAGACAACTATGCAGCTACATAAAACCATATCAGTTTATGCTGAATTGTAAAATGACCGTCAGACCACTTCTTGACAGCTGGTTTTAGTTAGGCAGAGTGGAGAGGAGCTTAAGAATATTGGGTGGCAGAAAGAGCCTCCATTAACAAAGGGTTGAAATAGGTTAGATAGTGGAGGCTGAGACTGTGAATAGGAATTCTATGTACTTCACAGTTGGCCTAGGGCCAGGAGATGTGGGAATCTACGCCACACATGACTATTACCAAACATGTCCTCGCTCTCTCTCTGACACAGACTTCCAGAACACAGCACCATGTAGCAGAAGTTAATGTAATGCTAAGGGAGAAAAGCATAAAGATGCTATAAAAGGCAAGTGAAGTTAACTGGGAACTTCATGATGTATGTCTGCAAGCCAGCTTAGCTTGTTAGGGCATGCAACTAGTAAAGCCATGGTTATAGGAATGGAGTTTTTAGTTTCTCTTCTTACTCCCCTTGGCTTTAGATTATACTCATTTGACCCTGTCTTCTTACAGCTATGCGTTGCTGGCCACAAGGGCAGCTAGGTGGTGCAGTGGCTAGAGCACCAGTGCAGGAGTCAGGAGGACCTGAGTTCTAATATCACCTCAGACACTTGACACTCACTAGCTGTGTGGCCTTGGGCAAGTCACCTAACCCCAATTGCCTTATCCTGGGTCATCTCCAGTCATCCTGATGAATATCTGGTCACTGGATTCAGATGGCTCTGGAAGAGAAGTGAGGCTGGTGACCTGCACTCAAAGCAAAGTCAAGTTGCAAGTCATGTCATTATTTCTTTGATGCCATGGTCTTCTTAGGCAAGGAAGGATGAACACATGCTGGCCATAAAAAGAACAGAGTGGGTGATGTACATAAATTTATTGCAGCTGCTGGAAAAACAATTGGTAGTTCATTTTGTATTGATGGCAGGTCTCTAGGTCACTAACTTCTTAGTGACTACTTAGTCACTACTCCTTAATGAAAAAAGAGCACCACTCAAGAGCAGCAAGTTCCAAGTATGGGGCAAGGTTTGACAGGAGGAAAGTTATATTCAGAATTGTTTATCCATGCAAGGTGTCTTCACATTACTTAAAGGGTTTAACAGACAAACTGTAGCTACGGTTTGACAGAAAGAGGCAAAGCAAAGTTAGCACATTCCAGGCCAGGAATGTGCCATGTGGCAGCTGGTGATGCACTGAATAGAGCACTAGACCCTGGAGCTGGTAAGATCCAAGTTCAGATCTGGCCTGAGACACTGTCTACCTACGTGGCCCTGGACAAATCACTTAACTTCTGCTTGCTTCAGTTTTCTCAACTGCAAAATGGGGATAAAATGGCACCTACCCCTCAGTATTGCTGTGAGGTATTTGTAAAAAGTGCTTGGTATACAAGGCCTGGCACATAGTAGGTACCATATGAATGAATATGCTTTTTCTCCACCCCACTGTGTGTGAAAGTTCAACAGGAAAAGTGAACAAATTGAGAGGCCTATGGGGAATCTTGTGCTGAATCACAAAGGAAACTAAAAATGTGCTTAGAAAGGAGACAAAGAGACAGAGGAGACAACGTGGCTCCTGCAGAGTTTGAATCACAAGTTGCCTTACCAAGGAAAAGTACTAAAGGCAGCAATCTCAATGGAATACACAGACCCCCAAATCTGAGTAATTTAAGAGGACCAGTTGTCCTTACTCAAGTAAATTATAAAGGATTTGCCAAAATGTGCTTATTTTTGTATTGATACTAATTCACAATGTTAATGAACAGCTTTGAAATATGATCAACTGTCATCTAAGTTAATGGAAGGGAGTTGGAGGCTTAGATAATTCGAAACATTAGATAATACAAAGGCCATTTATATCTGAATAAGGAATGGATACTTTACAGGTATACCTAGGTTAACACTCACGGATCTCTGCTGCTGGAAAAAAAATTGCAAGTTGATGTCCTATTACTGGGCATGTTCCTAGATCACTTTTTTTTAAAAATGTGAAATATAATAGATATCTGTGACTCTTGCAAGGCACAATTTATCAAGCATTTCACATTCATTGTTTCATTTGACCTTTTTAAAAACCCTGTAAGGTAGGGTAGTTAATGACAAACACATGAAGCTGATACTATATAACATGTCAATAAATAGAAGTTACTCTAACAAGATGGAAAAGTAGACAGTTGGGATGGGGCTAAATTAGGGAGATTTTCCAAGGGAGTGACTTTTTTAGTTACTTTGAAGGATAAATTGTTGACAAACTTTCCTGCCTCTTTGCCTCCCCAACCTTTCAGTGGACAGGTAAGATTCTACTTCAAGAAGTCCATGACCTTTGGATCAAGCAGTGGTGAGGCCTGGCTTCTTACCTATCTCTAGTTCCATCAACATGAAATTATATCACCCATGTTCATACCAGAGAAAACCATTCACTGTAAGGAAGAATGCCTTAAAAGGTATAAATCAAGTAACTATAACAATATCACACTTCCATTTTCGGCTTCCTTTAGCACTTATGGAAAAGAAACACCACCACTAGGTTCATGTACAACTGGAACATTTTTCATCCGGAATTCCATCCACTGAAATACAATCAATCAACAAAATTCATGGAAAATTTTTTATTGAGCTTTGATGTCATATGGGTGAAAGAGGCCTTAATATCTTTTAGCTGGACAGTGGTAGGAATGCTGAAGTTTGGTCTAAATACTAAGAAGGGACTGATGTTTTTATGAAAGGATTGTGGTAGATCCATCAAATAAATACTCTTCCCATCACGTGCTTTTTCAGTGCACATTCTGCTAAGTATATGAGCATTCAGAGAGAACCACAATGAAAAGAAATTGTATTTCTTCCAAACTACAACATTTAAATCTCTCTTGCTCAGTATTACTTGTGAGTTTACGTTGGAGGGGTGGGAGGGAAATGAGTACGTGATTTTTAAATAGGAAAATTCACAGCACCATATTTTTTTCCCTTGTGATCTCATATAAAGCATTCACTTTGATTTTGCTTCTAAATCTAGAAAATTAAGCATGCCTCGATGACAAGAACATTGGGCACATATATTTTTCTCTTTTTGCTATTTCTCTAATATCAGGAATATCTGAAAGTGATGCTCATTTTCTTAAGGAAAATTTGGCTCATTCTGTAATTTTCACAAAAAATCTATTTTATTATGAAGGTTTTTATAAGGCTTTTAGCCAGAGCTATGCTTTAGGCTAGTGTGGACTAGTCTTAGAAGTAGGACTATCAACTTTGAAAATGTGTAACTTGACAAGTGACAGTATGTCACCCCAAATCTCAGGTAGGTACTAAGTATTAATGGGGAGAGAGTGTAGATAATTGCCTGAGGGCCTCAAGAACAAAGCCCTGTTCAAAGATGCGAACTACCTTTCTCCCCCTTCCTTCTTTTATCCTTAGACCCGCACTCTCAACTAAGAAGGTGGCTGACCTCAGTACTCTGAATGAAGTAGGCTATCAGATTCGAATTTAATTAAGCCATAATGGCCAGCGGTGCTTCTGTCTGCATTTTACCCAGCACATGACATCTTCGGGAGGTTTTACAACGCTTTATCAAGATCCTGTGAATTTCATTTTTAAGGAGTCGCCTATAAACAGTATAAGTGGGTGATATTTACTTTTTAGTAAAAACACTTATCAAGTGGTAACCATGAAAAGACAAAAAAAAATTATGATTATAAGCCCTACCTGGGGCCGAACTATTTTCTTTACTCCAAAATGAGGACAACCACTTCAGTGGTGGATTCATATAATTTATTTCTCTTTACTTTAACTGGCGCTGAATGCTGTGCTACACTGGTAATCTTAGAGACAAGTTTATGAAATCTCTTCTCCCTTTTTTGGTGTTTGGACCAGTACTGGCACACACGTAGAAGGGTTAACTCATGATCAGTATTAGCAATATTCAGCAATAACTGAAGCGCAGAGGTGGGTATGATTTTTAAAAGCATTTATATTACCTCAATACCTGATAGATATGAAAACTTGATGGTATTCAAATTTTTCTGATAATTGATTTGTATTGTTTCCCTAACATTTATATAGTAGGAATTTCCTTGTATTCAGAGGCTCTCATGCATGCCTATATTGAAATTTAAGGTATTATATGCACGTATTTTCTTCAAAAGCAATGGAACTCTACTGGCATCATTGGAAACCATCTCCAGGACTATCTTGTCTCTCTTCCTTAAAGGCATTCCCTGACAGATGGGTTAAAAAAACCCACAATGTTCTATTTTCTGTCACTAACATTTAAATGTTATAGATTCCAGCAAAAAGCCCATGCCTGAGAACTCTTTGAGGCAGAGTCGGTGCTGTTAGGATCGTCTCTGACAGTGGCATATACTCTCAACAGGCCAAGGCCAAGAATGAGTTAATGGGTTTGAGTACCGCTTGACCTTTCTGTTCATGTTTTACCCAATTTGGATATTGAGCCAGGCCTTATCTCCAAAGGATTTACTGCTGGTAAATGCACAGATTGTTTTTTCCTGATGTCTTATATTAAGACTAGACATGACAATATGATCTTTTGTCATCCTTGCTCATAAATGCCGTTCCATCTATTTACTCAAAGTAGAATGAATTTAGGAATGTGATTAAAACAATCCTTTGAGGATAGAAATGAAGAACATTTGTGAAGCATTTATGTCCCAGTGAAGCAAAACAACTGATAGCTCTATCTTTATCCATTAAATTCAGCACTATCCATTAACTTCTGGCCTTAAGATCAGGAATACCGTGTAACTTCTGGCTACAGAATATAGTTCTTGCAGCACAATGACATATAGAGTACTTCTAAATAATTTGTTAGAACTTACATACAGTACTAGTAGGTCAAAGCTAAAGATGGATTTTGCTGCTGTAAAAAGTAGAAGGCAAAGTTTATTTTTTAGTAAAAAGGTTTTTTCCCCTTCTGCTTTCTTTCACTAGGCCAAAAGAGTAAGAAAGTAGGTAAAATGAGAACTTACCTGTCCTTTATCAACATAAACCTTAATTATGACTTGGAGAATGTGATAGAAATGAATATAAACCTTAATTCATTAAGCACAGATAAGATTACTTTCAACAAATTGGAATTAATAGCAATTTTTGATCGGTACGACTACATCACATGGCATGAGATAATCACAAAACTTAGTATTATTAGAAAGTAGTAGAGTCAGCAAAATAAAACCAGTCTTCTAAAATACCTATCAGGTTGAATACCTTAAAATGTTACTCTTTCATACCCTTTAAAAGACAAGTTTATGGCCTTAAGGGCCCTTGAAATTCAGATTACAGTCATCAGTAACTAAATCATAAACAATGCTGTAAAACTGGCACCTCATATTTGCACAACTGCTTTTGTATATTCATCAACATCATTTGAAGGTTTGTAGGATGGTGAGTATGTTGCAAGCCATTCTTCTTGAATTTATAATAAGATTTATTGTAACCTTGTTGAAGTGTCAACTCATCTTAATATGGGGGAGGGGTATATGAAGCAATACCAAATTGTGGCACAGCTTGTCATTTGTAATAGAAGGGGCAAAAACAAACAAGAATGTATTCTGATTCTAATGAAAGGAAATCCTTAAAACTGCCAACTTTAGTCAAATGATAAATTATGTAGTATACGTTCATTCCTTACTTTGAGGATTCACTCCTCCAAAGTAAGGGTTAAGTAGTCATGTAAATGTGTAAGGGGTACATACATGTAAAATGTTCTTTAATCAGCAGTATATCTTAAATCAATATATCACTGTGATTTTCTATTATATTCTGCTCTTTTCTAAAAGAGGGAATTCAAAAATAGGTTGAATTGAACTTATAGGTTTTCTTTTTTATGAGTTATGGAATGAGGCTTGAACAAAGCACAAGTCTCAATAGCTTAAACCACCAAACCTGTATATATATTCCAAGATCAAAGATGAAAATTAATTTACATTTAGAAAACATTAAAATGGGTAAGAAAAATCATGTTGTTTTACCTCAAATTGATCAAATTTTATTTAATTGCCTACAGCCTAAGGTATGGCAAAATATCTTTCTCAAGGCTTTGTAATCTTGTAAACAAAACCAATTATTAATCCAGAGAGAAATTGATCAAATTGTATCATGGAAATACATGTAAAGTCTAAATGTGTACCAGAAACCTTGATTTTAAATATGGTTTGTGCTGTTTTGAGTGCACTTGATTTCAATAAGTGATATTTAGTATTTTATATTATTCTAAAATTATGTGTATTTCACTTTTTCTAAGTCAATTATTTCTTAAAAATGTTATTAATACTGGTATATAAAGCTTTTAAAATTTAATTCAGTCTTCTTACACCTGACATTTTATAAGCTGTACAGCCATGTGAAAACTTGTATTATTTTTTTTAAGTACAATCAGAATCTTGTTTATTCTCTAGGACTTTGTTCTGGCAAATGCATTTTTTAATACTTAAGAAAAACTGTGATTGTTTCAGTGACTATTTTTCTAGGTATACGAAAACCTGTACAATGGTATTTTAGAGAATACCAGACAGGTGCATGTTTTAGGCTTTGCTTTTATTATCACGTGTATGTTTCTACTCAGCATGAAACTTTAATAAAAATGTCTTGGAAGTTCAGGGGTTTAGTTCTTATAAAAATAGGAACTGGTGTGATTTGTTCTTGTCTAACTGCAGAGCATAATTCAGTATCCTTTAAACTTCATGTGAAATTCCACTATCCAGGCAATTTCTCAAACTTCTTTACATGTACTTTTATCCATCCCACCTCCTCTTTACATGCAAGTCATCTTTTCAACTAAATATTCTAATAGCTCACCTATCTCTTGGCATCATATTGGATCTTACAACCTGAGAGGGCAAGAGAATAATGAGATCATGGGAAAGCTGGCTGGCCTACTACATCCACAGAGTCCATACTTTCTTTCTCCAATGGTGCTGCCACTACACAGGTGTTAAGGATACGACTGTGGTGTCAACAGACCCCTTGAAAACCACTGACCTTTCAGGTTGGGGAACAATATAAATATAGTTCAACAGGTTATCTAAATTGTTTTAGTGGGACAGTCAATCATTAAAAACAAAGACTACTGTTAATTTTCAATTGACAGGTATAATATCTTGATATACAAAGGTAAAAGCCTAAAGAGTTTCTTTAAGTCATGACTTTCCTCTTCACTTAAAAACTGTACGTTGTGTTTCATAGAGTCCAAAAATAAGAGTTAGTTCATTCTGCAGTGAGAATACTAAAGTTAAGTGCAATTCTATATCTTAAATCTGCCAAAGTAAAGTATCACATGAAAAAATGCCTAAAGCCACATTATTTTGAAGAACAATGAAAACTGTATTATCACAGTTTGAATTATGCTTAATTTAGTAGCAAAATAGCAAGAAATCTAGTAAGAGGTCCTTGTTAGTTTATTCATATACAATAATCAATGATGAGTCAAATTCATTTCCGTTATTTTTTCCCAAAACCAAAAGGAGATTTTGATGTCATTCTGATTTAATATTTACTGTATTTAACTTGCATAGAATGGAGTATCTCGGTAGTGCTGAAATTGATGGCACAAAAGAAATGTAGAAAACCCAAGAAATGCAGTTAATATTTTACTTCAAAACCCAATAAATTTATAAACATGAACAAGTAGTAGTTTGGTAAAATTTTTGCTGAGCAAATCCTTATATGCCATCAAAGATTCCTTAAGGCCTACTTCCTTTGGGTATATCTTTTGAGTTAATTTCTAAAAACTCATTGGTTTTTAGGAGCATTAACTTTTTCCCTACTGCTTTCTTCTTTTGGAAGAAGTATCCTATATAAAGGAAATTCACTGTTAATTCATTTTCATAACAAATACAAAATGACTACTTAATATAAAAGTACAGGATCTTGTGGCTGATGTGTTAGTTGGTTTTACTGGAATACTTATTTCCCCTCTTCCTTTTTCAATCATATTACGAGGTATTCTTCAGTGGGTAAGAGAGTGAGAAAGGATATATTTGGAAATAAAGGTGATGATTAAAAAGAAAGTCATAAAAATAAGACAAAAGAACCAGTTTTTTAAAAAAGTGCTGGTGTTTTGATTTAGATTCTCAAACAAGGAGATTTTCTCTTCAATGGCTATACATATACATATACGCATATATATGTAACTTATTTCCTCCACTTGAATCCAACAGTCCTAGAATACTATTTTTCGCCATCATTTGATATGATCCAAAAATGTATGCAATAAACATGTCTTTTTTAAAAAAGTAGATTCATGGTTCATCAAACAAAAACCAAAACCCAAGAACTTAGAAATGAGTAAACAACAACTAAAGTAATTAAAAATAGCAATGAAAAATTATTAGGTCACAAAGTTGTCACCACCCACAGAACCACAGGTTTCCTCAATTTTCTGAGGCAGCAGTTAAGAAAAAGCAATCTGTTCAGTAGCTGCAACGGTTCTGCTTAAGGCAGAAGCTGCAATTCTGCTTGTAAAACGAATGTCTACTGAATGTTTGAGCTAGTTGAATAAAAAGCAAGTGTTCCTCCTAAAAGAGAAGGGGGGATAGGCTGATCCTTCCCTGAGAGACCAGGACAAAAAAAAGCCTGGAACACCTCAACAGCAGGTAAGTGCCTGCAGCCTTGGTTGGTCTGGCGTGAGGCTGACTACTCTGCTCCAAGAGATAAGCACAAAACGGGTGGGGAAGTTGCAGACTCAAGGCCACACATGGCCCTCTAGGTCCTCAAGTGTGGTCCTGACTGAATCCAACCTAAATAGAACAAATCCCCTTAATAAAAGGATTTGTTCTGTAAAACTTAGACTCACAAGCTGCACCCAAGCACCTAGAAGGCCATGTGTGGCCCCAAGGCTGCAGGTTCTCCACCCCTGGTGTAAAAGAATGAACACCTGCAAAGCAATTGGTCCTTTTAGGAGTTTTCCAAGCCTTTTCTCAGTAAAATGAAGGCATACTGAAGACTAAGAATGGTAATAAAAGAATTAGATTTTGTATTTTTAAGAAAAAAAAAATTCAAGCCCTTTTTAAAACAAACATGTTTTGTCAGACATCAGTAAATACAACTTCCCCACACAACAATTTCAGATCTGAACTAATCAGTGCTCTATGATCATGGGATCCTGTCAATAAAATTTAGGGCACCTGGAAAGGTAGCTAATTGTATTCTGAAAGAACACTGCTTACCAAAATCAAAGGAAAGCTACTCTGAGCCCAAAGTAAAACACTTCAAATGGGTACAATTTTGTTTTTTTTTTTTACTAAAAGAACTAAAGAAAGTGAATTGTTTTTAAGAACTAGTCAATTTTACTGAAATTCACATTAACAAAACATTTACATCTCTGGAAAAATGCCATTTTCTTATCTGGCAAATAGTTTATAAAAAAGGAATTAATGTAAAACTTTAGATCTATATTTTGTTAAATCACAAATTACTATAATTAACACCATATCTGTAGAAACTATACACACAAAATCAGCATGCAAACTGTTATTCCTTGAATGGAATAATAAGGAACAAGACTGCATGAAAGAAACAGTGTCAGAGCTCAAGCCTGAACTTGGCCAATAAAGGCAGATGATCTGAAGAATTATTTTCATTAGGAAGTCCATTAACAGTCCATAAGTCTTCTTCTGTAAGAAGTGACAGTCTACCTAGAAGTTTCAAGCCACCAACCAAAGCAACTTCTGTTCCTACATAAGAAAAAAAAAACAATTGATCAGATTGCATAAAAATAATTATGAATTATATCATATCCTAAATAACCCTAGTAACAGAGACAAGTGAAATTTGAGATACCATCAAAAGATCAGTATGTTAAGTTCCTCAAGTATTAATATATTATTACCGGGTAATTATTAACACAGCTAATTATATTTTATGCTCCTATGATTTTAAAGGTTTTCCTATAACAGGCTCTGCCAAGAATCTTCAGTACAGAACGCTTATACGTAGTAAATTTTTTTTTTAAATCATTTAAGATGGACAATAACATAAAAGTGTCATTCACTAACCATTCTGTCATTCCACAAAACAAAGGTTAGGAGCACAAGACAGAGCAGAAGGCTCTTTTGCCTTTATCCTGAGGTGTGGGATTTTATGCCACAATCCTCTTGTGCCACCTAGTGGCATTGTGCTGAAGTGGCAAGGCCCATAAAGCCAAAGAAGGTCAGACCTAACCACAAAGAGGACAAATGTTAGTGCTAACAGAATACTACAGTCACACAGGACAAAAAGGGAGAGGGGAAAAGAGAGAGAGATGGACCAAAATCCTTAGAATGAGTGGATACCTACCTCTGATCTGGATAGGAATTTTCTATGCTTTAAAGATAAATGTTTTAAAAAACACTAGTTATTCTACAGATTAGTACAGGTCTAGAAGAGAATTTGGAAGGTCCTTAATCCTCCTTCACACTTCTGAAAAATGGTTGGATTCTTCTCTAGGTGAACACATTTATTGATGAAGAATGACTACCTGAGAAAGCAGACTATTCCACCTTTTAGACAGTGCTCAACATTAGAAAATTTTTTCCTCATAATGAAATGAATTCTGCTTCTTTCCTAACCAGATATGACTGCCTTCCAGAGATACAAAGAATTAGTTGAACTGCTTTTACATATGACAATCTGTTAAAATTTGAAAACAATCTCATCTTCTCTAAGTTAAACCTATTAGGTCCTATTCCTCATGTGACAGGATTTAAGAACACTTCCTCTCCACTATCTTTGCTAGTTTCCTCTAAGCATGCCAATGTTCAACTTAAAATGTAGCACCTAGAAGTGAACATGATACTATAGACAATGTTGTCATGCAGAGTACAAAGATTTCTTCCCATGTAAAATGTGATTCGTGGTTTCAATGCTCTGATGGATCTGTCATATTGTCTATGTAGATATGGTTTCTGCTAGTGCAGATTTCTAAGTTTTCACATTATATGCAATTTATTTCTATCTCCTTCCATAAATTCTTCAGAAAACATCCATTCAATACATTGGGAGGCCCTCCTCTGTTTCTTTTCATACCTTGATGGTACCAGTGTTAACATTCAAACTGACCATAAATTACCTGTCATGCCCACAGCTGGGGCTATGTTACCTTGACAGTCACCACGGTTATTGTTCCTCTAACCCATTACTTAAGTACTTTAATCAAATGGTCCTTAGCAAACTCCAATTCCCTCTTCCCTTCAAACCTCTTTTCTCTGTGACCTCTCCCAGGAATACTCAACCCTCTCTTCACCTAACCCCAGCCTTTACTTTTCTCATTTGGTAAGAAAGAAACCAAAATGATCATCTGTTTTGCAATTCTCTATAACCCACGTAACCAGTATGTAATTAAATAAAAAATGAATAGACAAGCAATATAAATGAACACTCCTTGTCAAATCTTGAATCACTTAATTTCTAAACCCAGAACCTTTTTTTCTAGCTGTTATTAAAAAATAACTAACCATTATGCTTCTTTAGTGAAAACATTAGTAGATTACCTTGCTGTGTGTTAATAGCTTCCTTTTCTGTTGAATAGAAAATGTAATCCACTGTTACAGCATTTTTTGAATGACAAGTTGTCACTTCTGGAACTCCAGTATTGGGAAGGTAATGTGAATATACAGATGACAAGCTAAAATGGTGGTGTAAGTTTGAAGATAATCTAAATAAAAAAAAATTGTGTCCAACATGATTTATGTCGATTATAACTTTTCCAATTTAAATTGATATTTACCTAACTGTTACAATTGAGAACATACATCTCTAAACACTAAGCACCCAACAACTCCTAAATTCATTAAATAAATTATCTTCAGAATTACCAAACTCCCACTGATAACAATAAAAGAATATATGCTTACATATAAGTATTAACTGAAATCTAGTTTATTTCTAATCAAAATATCTTCAGTAGTCAGTTCCAGTGTCAATATGCTAAATCAACTTTAGTTATTTAAACATGGCAAGTAAATGATAGTGAATTTCAATGAACATCTCTCCTTGTTCAATTTTATCCATAAGTTTTTTCTTTATTCTTTAAGCATAACATCAACTACAAGAGTTTTACGTGGCAAGATTTAAAAACTATATATATTTTAACTCTAGTAATACCAAGCTTTCAGATGAACAGAAGTCAATAAATTGTTCATCATTTTTCAGAACTCACTTTTTAGCTGCCACTAGGACCTCTGTTTTTTCCAACTGTTTGTCAACATCCTCTTCTACAAAAGCAAGAGAAACATTAAAATCTGAGTGTGCTGATTTAAATGTTCTTAGCTCATTCTTTTCACATATATCTAGTATATTTAAGTGATATTTTAGATAGATGTTATGTGTTTCATCCAAGGAGCTATATATCATTGATGCTCAAAAACGGTTAATGAATAGCATAAAATACACACACAACCAAAATCACATGCAATTTATTATGAACTTTTTGAAGCTCAACTTTTTATTGTTAAAGATAATTTAGAAATCTCTAAGAAAGAAAAATATGTTTCTATATTTTCTATCACACACAAAGAAGGCCTAATGTATGGTCAAAACTTACCTGGCTTTTCTACTCCTGTTACCTGCGGTAGCTCATAGACACAATTCTGTGAAATACCCAAGCTTGGAGGCCATATTGGAATAGACAGAATTCTCTGCCCCCGAGGAGACTGTTCCTGACCAGAAACCTAAAACAAAATTCCAACAAACTATACTTGAAAATAAAGATCTGAGGCTTCAACAACTCCCTCAATCAATGAAGATGGCAACCTCCATCCCCTGTGCCTCAACAAACAGTAAATATTTCATGAGTTTTTATGGCCAAAATATTTCACCAACTGTTGGCTAATCTTCTGGTGATGAGCCTCTCTGAATTTAGCTAGGCTGATTTTAGGATGACATACATAATCTATCACCAAAACCAGAGTAAAAGCCTAAATGGTTCAGATCTGAAAACATTTTTGTTTAGCAGATTCCTTTAAGAAGTATGGATAATCAAGTCAGGATGAGGCATAAGATCTTTTAAGACTTTAGTGAAGGTTCTCAAATAAACAGTTATTTTTTTTTTATTTCAAAGAAATTGCTATATGAAGTATGTAACATGAAACTGAATCTCAGAATAGGAAAAGCAACCTTTATTAAATAATTAGGGAAATGGCTTAACACCTCAAAACTTAAAAAAATTAAGAAATAATTTAAAACTTTACATTTGAAAAGTAAACCTTTTCCTCTATCTCAGGTAGTGTTTTCTTTAAATATGAGAATGATTAAAAAAAAGGTATAAACAGGGGTTTTCTCTATAGAATGCCTTTTCTTTCCACATTATAACTTCCATTCTTAATTCCTGAGGATTAACTCAAAGTTGATTTGCCATCTTTCAAAATGTACAACTAAAAGAGTTTTTTGAAGAGTTAAATGTTCCTTTTTGTTTACTTATCAACCTCTGTAGTACAGTTTCCAATCTCATCACTCAGCTATGAAATGGCTCTCTTTAAAGTTACCAAAGATATCTTAATTGGTTTATTTGATGAACTTTTCTCAGTTCTAAATCTTTGACCCCTCCACAACATTTGTCACACTTTCTCCTCTCCTTTTCAAGTCTACTTTGCTGAAAGACCATCTCTAGCCCACTCTCTAACCATGGGCCTTCTTCTCTTCTCTTTTCTTCTCTGTGACTCCATTAGCTCTCATGGATACAATTATTTTTTATGTTGATCCTCAGATCTACATATCTAGCTAGGTCTAGTCTCCTTCCTGAATTTCAGAGTCCCTTATCACCAACTGCCTGGATGTCAGATCATATCTTAAAACTCAGTACGTTGAAAACAAAACTCAATAGCTTTTCCTCAAAACCAAATCCTCTTCCAAACTTCCTTACTTCTCCTGAAGGTAGTACCATCCTTCTAGTCATTCAGATTCATATGTTCAACTCCTCATTCTTTATCCGCAATACTAGAGTTCCAATCTACACAGCTAAGGGATTTTACTTCTCAACATACTTTGCATCTGTCCCTTTTTCTCCACTTCTATCACAATTACCCTAGTTCAGACCTTTATCACTCCCCTGCTCAATAAATTCCAGTACATATTATCTCTAGGATCACAAACAAACTCCTCTGTTTGGTATATGAAGGCCATTACACAATGCCTCTAACCTACTCTCCCAGTCTAATATCCACCACTTCTTTCTCATGCGCTTTTCAGGACAGTCAATCTGCACCTATTGCTGTTTTTCACTCACAACATTCTATCACAGGCTATCTCTCATGCCTAGACTGCATTCTGTCCTCCCTTCCACCTTAGAATCCCTAATTTCTTTCAAAACTCAGCTTTAGGATGAAAAATATCAAACTAACCAATCTGGCTACTTGTTAACAATTGTGGTGAAGGGTTAAAACTGTTGACAAGAAAACTACTGGATTATCAGTGGTTTTCAAGACATATTGACTCTGCCCTCATACTGAAGTAAAGTAAAAGGAATAGAATTAAATGCCCTCTCCAAGAACTTGGTACCAACTCTTTATGATATAATAAATAAGTTACCAGACAAGATGGCACATGACGGGCAAGTCACTCAGCTGAAGTCTCCCAACATTCCTTGTCAAATGACTTTAAAATAATGCCTCAAATCAAATATTGGAATAGCAAAGCAGAGTCAGGATGAGACTTTTTTTGGTCTAAGAAAACTTAAAGAGATTGGCAAGAGAAATTTGTGACACTGGGGTAGAAGACAGTCTGAAGCCCCCTGACATAACAGCAGCTTTGGGAGTTTACAGCCCAGAGATGGTAAGAGGGTTGAACAACTGGTCAGAAAGGTTACAGGGGATCCTTTTTTGGGTACAACTGACTGGCAACTCTACTACCCATACATAGTTCTGGGTCACAGTTACAGGGCAGAGAAGAGCACTGGTGGTTGGTCACAAGGGAGCAGTTGCAAAGCAAAGATGAGCACCAACACCTGTGGCTGTAGGGGACCAGGGTCCCTTCACGGGCAAAGATCAAAGTATAGATCAGAGACCATACCTCTCCCAGGATCACACCACCATGGAAACACCAAAAACTTGCAGAACCCCAGAACTAGTTCTGAAAACAGCACCACAAAAATGCCTGAAGCTTGGGACAGTGCCTCTCTACTTTCAGGGTGGCAGAACCCAACTTTAACAGAAAATCCACAGTCAAGAAATAAGTTGGGAAAATGAGCAAACAACAACAAAAAAAGAATTTGACCACAAAAAGCTAACAGTGCCGGAAAAGACCAAGACATAAACTCAGAAGAAGACAACAATGTAAAAACAGCTACCAAAATTTTAAGCCTCAAAGAAAAATGCTAATTGGATCCACAGCCAATAGGAATTCCTGGAAAAAGTTTATAAAAAAAAGAGATGAGTGGTAGAGAAAAAATTGGAAAAAGAATTAAGAATGATGCAAGAAAATTGTGAAAAGAGAATTAACAATCTGGTAACAGAGGTACAAAAAAATACTGAGGAAAATAATAACACCTTAAAAAACAGAATTTGCCAAATGGTAAAAGCGGTACAAAAATTCAGAGAAGATGAGAACTCCTTAAAAAGGAGAACTGGCCAAATGGAAAAAGAGGTTCAAAAGTTCACTGAAGAAAGTAGTTCCTTAAAAATTAGAATTGCACAACTGCCAGGAGACATCAAGAGACAATAAAACGAAGTCAAAAGAATGAAAAAATAGAATTGTGAAATGTCTCATTAAAAAAACAAATTAACAAAATAAATAGATAATTCAAGAACTATTGGATCACCTGCAAACCACAATCAAAGAAATAACACAGACATCATATTTCAAGAGACTGTCAAGGAAGTCACCCTGATTATTCTGGATCTAGAGGTAAAATAGAAATTGAAAGAATCCACCAATCACCTTCTGAAAAAGATCCCAAAATGACAACTCTTGGGAATATTACAGTCAAATTCCAGAGCTCCCATGTCAAAAAGAAAGTATATCAAACAGCAAGAAAGATAACAAAATATCATGGAGTCACAGTCAGGATCACCCAAGATTTAGCCTTTCCACATTAGAGGAGCAGAGGGCTTGAAATATGACATTTCAGAAGGCAGAGTAGCTGGGATTACTACCAAGAATAACCTATCTAGATATTTAATAACCTATATATTTAATGAAATAAAGGACTTCCAAGCATTCTCACTCAAAAGATCAAAACTGAATAGAAAATATGCCATTCAAACAGAAGATTCAAGAGAAGCATAAAAAGGTAAACATGAAAGAGTAATCATAAGGGACTCAATAAAATTAAACTGTTTACACTTCTACATGGGAAAATGATACATGTAACTCCTAAGAAATTTATTATTAGGGCAATTAGGAGTCTACATAGGTAAAATTCTGAGTCAATTATGTTGGGCTGAGAAAGAGGGATGTACTGGGAGAAGGGGAAAGGGAGAAGCAGAATGGGGAAAATTTTCTCACATAAAACAGGCACACAAAGAAGAGATTTTACAATGAAGGAGAAAATTGGGGGGGGGGCGCAATATGCTTGAATCTCACTCTTACTGGAAGTGGTTCAATGAAGGAAGAATATACACTCAGCTGTGTATAGAAATGTAACACACCCACAATAAAGTGAGAGGAGACAGGGATAAGAGAAAAGGGAGTGGGAAAATGAAAAAAGGGAGGGTAGATTACGGAAGGCAGTGGTTACAGGTAATTTTGAGGACAAACAGGATAAAAGGGGGAGGGGGGGAGGAAGAAACAGAAGAAACTTGGATAGAGGGAAATACAATTAGCAATCATAACTGAATGGAAATGGGATGAGTTCACCCACAAAACAGAAATAGGTAGCAGAAAGGATTAGAAACCAGAATAAAACCAGAATGCAACAATATATGGTTGACAAGTGACACACTTGAAACAGAAGGCACCTATACAGTTAAAATAAAGGTCAGGAGCAGAATCTAATATGCTTCAGCTGAAGTAAAAAAAAAAAAAGTAGGAATAGCAGTCAGGATCTTGGACAAAATAAAAGCAAAAAGAGACTTACTTCAAAGAGATAACTGGAGAAACTACATTATGCTAAAAGCTACCACAGACAATGAAGTGCATAAAATATGTTTTTACAGTCAGTTTCTCTGATAAGGTCTCATTTCTTAAATATATACTGAGTCAAATTTGTGAAAAACAAGGGTTATTTCCCAACTGATAAATAGTCAAAGGATATAAATGGGCAGTTTTCAGAGGAAGAAATCAAAGCTATTTATAGTCAAATGAAAAAATCTTCTACATCACTACTGATTAGACAAACACAAATTAGAACAGCTCTGAGGTACTACAGCATACCTATCAGAAACGAAAAATACTAGAGTGGATGAGGGGGCAAAAAGGTACACTAACGAGCTGATGGTGCTGTGAACTGATCTAATCATTCTAGAGAACAATTTAGAACTATGCCCAAAGGGCTATAAAACTATGTATACCCTTTGACCCAGCAAGGCCACTGCTGAGTCTGTATGTCAAGCAGATCAAAGAAAATGAAAGAAAAATACAAAAATATTTAGAGACACTGTTTTTGCAGTGGCCAAGAATTCGAAATCGAGTTGCTCATCAACTAGGGAATGGCTGAACACGCTGTGGCCTATGATTATAACAGGGTACTATTGTGCTATGAGAAATGACAAGGGGGCACCTTCAGGAAAACACAGCAAGAACGATGGACTGATGCAACGTGAAAGGAGAACTGGGAGATCATCATATATAGGAACAACAATGTTGTAAGAATGATCAACAAATAACTTGGTTACCCTGATCAATACAATGATCCAAGACAATTCTAAAGGATTCATGATGAAAAAATGGTATCCACCTCCAGAGAGAGAAGTGATGAACTCTGAGTGCAAATTGAAGTATAATTTTCTCACTTTTTCTTTCTTTTTTTTTTTTTTAAATATGGCTAACATGGGAATATGCTTTCCATGATTTCACATGTATAATTAACATCATATTGCTTGCCTTCTCAATGGGTCTGGGAGGATGTAGAAGGAAGAAAGAGAATTTGGAAATAAAAATTTGAAAGAAAATAATGCTTAAAATAAATAAATAATAAAATTTTATAAAAAAAAATAGCAAAAATGATATAGAGTACTTACTTTTCCTATGGCAAGTCCCTCATAATTCAATTTTCCTTCCTTTATAAAACTGTAGAGTGGAGAGCCAGGAACTGAATTAAAATCACCACAAATAATGATAGGACAGACAGTGCCATCTTTCTGATGGGCAACACTGGAAATCTCTGCTAATAACATAGCCAACTGAGTCAATTTAATATCACCTCGCCTTGGATTATACAATAGATGTGTATTAGCTACACATATAGGAGAGACAGCGCAATGAAATTTGGGTTGCAGGAGTAATACCAGTCCAACATTGTCTCTGTCCAACAAGGGTATATCACGGCGGTAAAATTCCACAGGGTTTGCTGACAGTAGTGTAAATTTGGAACATTTGAAGCAAATGGCACAGCCATCAGGTTTCCTTCCTGTCCTCATTTTATATTCACAATGATATCCTATGAAAAATAAAGTTTAATTAGTATTGCTAGCTTTAATCATAGAATACTGTGCTATTTCACTATTTTTAAGATTAATGCAGACCTTTCAATTTGAAAAATGGAAATTAGTATAATTCTCACCTTGATATACTTAATGCTTCAAATCTCTCTTAAATAAATGGTACCACAGTTTTGAAAATCTGGAGTGCTTTTTTGCCCAAGCATGCTATGTACAGCTCTATTCTGATTGTTATAATTTAGTATTTCTAAATTATTGAAGTATAAATTTAGCTAAACATTACACCATACCTAATGATTCCAAATTTGGCTTGATCTCTGTGGTATAATGATCTTCTTGTACTTCTTGTAAACAAAGAATCTGAAAGGAAAATAAAACTAAGTAACATATGAATTCAGCATATAAGTAAAGATGCGGAAAGAAATTTTTATGTTTCTTTGATCATTAAAAATTAAAAATAGGTTCCCAAAGTATTATGTTTGCCATATTAGGTTCTTTTTTAAAGCTTTAATCATTTTTTAAATTTTCATTTCCAAAGTGCTCCCTTCCTTCCTCTCTAGCTCTCATTCATTGAGATTGCAAGAAAAATAAAAAAACAAACACTAACATGTATAGACATGCACAATAAATTTCTACATTAGCCATGTTCCAAGAAAAAAAAAGAAGGAAATATGCTTCAATCTGCACTGAGTCCATTAGTTCTCTCTCTGGAGAAAAATAGCATGTTTCATCATGATTCCTTTGGAACTGTGTTGATTGTGTTGACCAGTGTTACTAAGTCTTTTGAGGTTGAGTAACTTTACAATATTGCTGCTTCTGTATAAAGTGTAGTCCTGGTTCTGCTCCCTTCACTTTGCATTAGCTCAAATAAGTCTTCCTAGGTCTTTCTTAAACCATATCTTTCTTCATTTCTTACAGCACAATAGTAATCCATCATATTCCTATAACATAATTTGTTCAGTCATTCCCCAGTTGATGGACATCTCTTCAGTTTCTAACTCTTTGCTGCTACAAAAAGAGCTGTTAAAAACATTCTTGCATATACAGATCCTGTCTTCTTTTTTTGATCTCTTTGGGGATATAGACCTAGTGACCGTATCTCTGGGCCAAAAGGTACATACGTTTAATGGCTTTTTGGGCACAGTTCTAAATTGTTTTCCATAATGGTTGGACTAGTTTACAGCTCCACCAAACAGGACATTATCATAGCCCACATCCCCTTCAGTAACTGTCATTTTCCTCTTTTTGTCATCGGAGTCAATCCGAATGGGTGTGAGGTTTTTATTCAAATTTCTCAAATTATTTAGAGCATTTTTTCATATGGCTATTGATAGTTTTGGTTTCTTCCTCCTAAAACTGTCTATTCATAATCCTTTGAACATTAAACACTTGGGGAATAGCTCTTATTCTTGCAGATTTGCCTCAGTTCCCCATATACTTTAGAAATGAGACCTTTCTCAGAGTACCAAGTGTTTTGATGATTACAGCCTTTTAGCATAATCTGAGATCTAGAGGCCCCTTCCTCCTCATGTTTTTGTTTCTGAGGTGTTGTTTTTTTCCACTACATCCTTGTAATAATTCCTCTAATATCCTTGACCTTCTGTTTCTTCAGATGAATTTTGTCATGAATTTTTTCTAGTTTTATAAAGTAATTATTTGGTAATTGGTACAGTACTAAATATGTAAATTCATTTAGACAGTATTGTCATTTGTGTTATATTGGCTCAGTATGCTCATGAGCAATTAATATTTCTCCAATTACTTAAATCTGTGTTAATTTGTTTTGTAATTGTGTTCACAAAGTTCTCTCCCTTGGCAAGAAGATTCTCAATTATTTTATAATTGTACATATTTTACATGAAATTTCTCATTCTATCTCTTTTTGCTGAGTTTTGTTGGTAATATATAAAACCACCTA
This sequence comes from Potorous gilbertii, assembly GCA_028658325.1. Classification (NCBI taxonomy): domain Eukaryota; kingdom Metazoa; phylum Chordata; class Mammalia; order Diprotodontia; family Potoroidae; genus Potorous; species Potorous gilbertii. The sequence goes on along the minus strand of CM053770.1, from coordinate 592,168,237 downwards.
TTTGTGTAGGTGCACTTTATTTCCTACAACTTTACTAAAGTTGTTCACTGTTTTGATTAGTTTTTAATTCTCTGGGTTTTCTAAGTAAACCATCATATCATCCGCAGAATGAGTTTCCTCATTGCCTATGACGATTCCTTCAATATCTTTTTGTCTTATTGCTTACAGCGATTATTTCTAGCAAAATATTGAATAGAAATGGTGACAATGGATATCCTTGTCCCTGAATTTACTGTAAGGACTAGCTTATCTCTATTACAGATGTTTGCTTTGGTTTAAGACAGATACTAGTTATTTTAAGGAAAGCTATTTATTATTGTGCTTTCTAGTGTTTTCTTTTATAGGAACAAGTATTACATATTGTCAAAAGCTTTTTCTGCATCTATCGATTAATATGTTTTTGGTGCTTTTTGTTGTTAATAAGGTCAATATTATGCTTATACTTTTTAAAACATTGAACCAGCCTTGTATTTCTGGCATAAATCCAGCTTGGTCATAGTGTATGATCTTTGTGATATATTGTGATAATCTTCTTGCTAGTATTTTATTTTAAAATTCTGCATCAATATTCATTAGGGAAACTGGTCTACAGTTTTATTTCTCTATTTTGACTCTCTGGTTTACGTATCAAGACCAAATTCGCATCATAAAAAGAATTTGGGGGGAACTCTTCTTTCTTAAAAAAAAAAAACCAACAGCTTTGGCAGCATTATAATTAATTGTTCTTTAAGTGTTTGTTAGAAATCACTTGTTAATCCATCTGGTCCTATGATTCTTTTCTTAGGGAGTTCATTTATGGCCAATTCAATTTATTTTTATGCGATAGAGCTATTCAAGCACTCTATTTTCTATTCTAGAGTCTGGGCAATTTATATTTGTCTAAATATTCATCCATTCCGTTAAACTATCAGTTTACAATTATGGCATAATTCCTTTTATTTATCTCTGTTGGTTGTGGATTTACCTTTTTTAATCATTAGAAGTTAATTCAGATTTCAGAGGTTTGACTGTTTTTCTGGGGTTTTTTGGGGGTCGTTGCTTGAAGAGTCAAATTTAAGATTATATGAACCAAAAAATACACATAAATGATTCATTCACTATTAAAAATTAAGACTTAACAAAGAAAATGCTTTGGTTTTAAAAGATATTAATATGAGAAATACATTCATTTTTCAAATAAAATATATTTTTGATTACTACTGTGCATGCCCCAAATCTTAAAAATAAAACTCTTACCATTGCTATGTCATACTATACCAAAGTCTCTAAAAACAAATTAACTATTTTTAATATAAAAATCTAGAATTATACCTATGTGAAAATCCCAATCCTCTAATCATTCTGATCTTTGGCTTTCAAAGTCCTTCTGTTTGGTTTTCAATCCTGTGTTTGGCTTTCAAAGCCCTTCATAACCTGGTCTCTTCCTACCTTTCCAGTCTTCTCACACTTTACTCCCCTCCAGGTACTCTGTGATCCAGTGACACTGGCCTCCTTGCTGTTTCTTGAACACAGCACTCCATCTCCCACCTCCAATCATTTTCACTGGTTGTCTCCCGTGCCTGGAATGCTCTCCCTCCTCATCCTCTGCCTCTTAACTTCCTGGCTTCTTTCAAGTATCAACTGAAGTCCCACCTTCAACAAGAAGCCTTCCCTCTGAGACTACTTCTAATTTACATATATATCTTACTGTCTCCTCCATTAGACTGTGTCCTTAAGAATAGGGACTATTTTTCCTTTTTCTTAATATTTTCAATAAGCATGGTGCCTAATACATAGTAGGTACTTATTAAGTACCAGCTGACTAATGTATTATTGAACATATGTACTCAGTACCCCTTAACTTTTTTTTAATTGCTCCCTGCCAAAAATGTCATTTCTTTTTTGAGTATACTTATTTCTAAGTTCCTTCTAGAAAATGTATATGGCTAAGTATATCAATATGCCATTAATATCTTTCTGCAAATCTTGTATCTTTTAAAAAATCAGTTTTACAACTGTAATTAAACTTCCTCTTTTCCCATTCCAAGAATGATTTTATGTGGGCAAAACAATTTAAGTAATTAAATTATTTATAAAGTTTAGAATTCAAATTTTTCTTTTATGAGGCATGTTCAATGATACTGTACACTTACATCTGCATCCATGTGTTTAATTTCTCTTAGGATGTTGGGAAACCTAAAGCCCCAGATCAAGACTGGCTTTCGGCAGTGTCTATAGAGATACGAATTATCCTCCAATAAATCCTGTGAAAGGATATTATAGGACATGACTGAAAACTCAAATTTTTCTTTCTCATCTTTATAGTTTTGGTCAACATGTTTATCTCCTAGGATCTTCATGTTTTCTTTATTATGGTGACAGAGGTATTCCCAATGCCGCTTTATCATGCCTGTCAAAATACAGTAGACAGAATATAAAGAATTAATCTTATAAGCATAAACACATTTACCTATATATAAAAACTTTCTCCTTTTTGAGAATTCTAACTTAAGTGCAGGCATCCTCATCACTAGAATAACACTACATAGAGCCAAGAGTCTTCCCTGACACTAATGACTTAGGTAGCCCCCAGTCCAATGATGTTCTGAAGAAGAAAAGACGTCTGAGGATCTTTCAGGGACACAGGTCCTTTAGGCACCACGCACCCTGGAAAAATTAAAAGTCTAGAAATAATAGTACCAGGCATTATGTAGAACTCTAAAGAGCTGGCAAAGATTCTTACAGACATCATCTCATTTGATGCTCACAACAACCCTGGGAGGTAGGCAGTGTCAAAACAACGCCCATTTTACAGATGAAGAAAAACCAAAGCTCAGAGAATGTGTGATCACACAACTCGTTTCAGAGACAGTAGTTTCCAATTCCTTTTTTTTTTTTTTTTAAATTCTAACCCACCCCATTGCAACCCTACCCGCAAATTTCCTCAGGACAAGATCTACAAGTGATTTCATGCCAGAATGGCTCTGGGCCTGGCATCCTGGGAGAGATACATAGGAAAGGATCAAAGATGAAAACACTGAGGCAGTAGCTGTTTGCTAAGCTGAAGCAGAGTAACTCTGATCAGTCCAGGCAGAAGAAAGGCTATCAGACACACCAATGCAAAAGTCAAGCGATGTGGCATGGTTGCAGGGTGGTGGTCTAACAACCACAGCTGGTAGATCAATCTGGCATGAAGCAAACAGAAATGTGGTAGTTTATGTTCAATAAAGTCATCAGGCAACCTGCAAGATGAAGAGGCATAGCCTCAAACAGTAGCAGTTACAGGCACAGGCACATCCTACCTAATATTATTATTTGGCTCCAATGTTAGAATAAATAACATATTCAGGACAAATTTAGTTCCTTAGGAAGGAATATTAAAATAATTTGGAAATTATAGTCCTAGAAATCCAACATTCAGACTCTGAACACTCAGTAGAATTCTCTTCAAGATTTTTCCCCTCCCTGCCAGAGACCATAAAGGATAGAGGCCCTGAGATCATCGCCTGGAGGTTGTTTAGTAGATGCTGTCTAAACCCATTCCTGCTGAGCCTGTGCTTATAGCATGCATGGACACCTCAAGGGCATTATGTCCAACAAGTGAAGAGGAAAGATGATTCCTTTAAGTTCTATGGTACCACCTTGGACTTGCTTATCTGACAAACATTTAGGATAAACCTATGTGTAAGACAACATCGTTGGGGCCAGGGGAGATACAGAGATAATTTAGAGAAGGTCCCTAGCCCAGCAACTATTTTTTGATTGACATGAATATTAAAAACGCCTGGGCATATACTGCCTGTTTTCCACCACTCAAAGGGACAAGGGAATTGACAGCTATAGGGACTGAATGCCTTCATGACTATAGTGGGACTTAGTTATAATGTATTAGTAACATGACCTTAAGACAAAATTAATCAGAGATAACTTATACAATGTATGCCTTATTACAAATAAAGGCAGTCACTGACTTAGAATCTGACAAAAGTCTACCTCTGTTTTTGACCTGTTTCCACATTACTGGAGGTCTGCTGCCACAAATGTTGTTATGAAAGAATAAAAAAAAATTTCAAACTTTTAGAGAATCTGAATTCAAAAGCAAGAAAGGGTAGAAGCTCTAGAACATCTTAGAAGAGCTAACACTAGAGAAATACTTAGCAAAAACATAAGAATCTGAAAGGACGTATTTCAACCTCCTTCCCAAAACATTAATCAGTTTCTGCAACATCCCAAACAAGAGATCTTCCAACCTGTGGATGTTACCTCCAGTAATGTGGTATTAACAAACTCACAAGATAGCCCATTCCATTTTCAGACAATTCTTTAGGAAATTCTTATTGATACTGATCCTAAATCTTCCTCCCTCTAATTTCCACCAAGTCATTCCTGGCAGAAGTGGAGTAATATGACTCTCCCTTTCCAACTGTCCCAAGCTTTCCCCCACACTAGTTTTTTTTCTTTTACTTCACTATTCCATTGCCTAAAATTTCAACAATTCATCAGTAGGCCTTTAATAAGCACCCTCTTTTTTAAATTACAAATATTTCTGGGTGGGTTATGGGTTAATCATGCACATTAGGAGAATAGTTTATATCATTTTTTCCCCTTAATGTGAGATGAAATGTGCAATGTTTTGTTTTTAGGGGGGTTTTGGAGAAAGAGAGGGATAATGAGGTAAACAAGTTTTGAATATGGAACATTTTAGTGTGAGGGGGAGAGTGGACCTGGATGAAATCCAAAAGTAGAATTTAGGAACGTGAAGAGACATTAGAGAGCAAGAGGAAACCACCACAACGGGAAGCTTGAGAAGTAGAGAGAGGGAAGAAGAATAACTTTACTATTATACACTGAAAAATCTCTTATCTCAAGTAGCATATGCTTTGAACACCAAGACCTCCATTACAGAAATATTCAAGTATAATTGCTTCTTTTGGTTTAAAATTAAAATTAAATTAAATTAAAAATTTATGCAATCACAGAATAGGATTATCAGAAACAAACTGTGCCTATTTTAAATTTGCCTATAGTACTGCACCTCAGAAAAAAGGAATCAATTCCCTTCTTTTTCCCTATTCTTTGGATCCATAATTTGAACTATCAAAATTAGAATTTACCTATATTATTAGTTAAATAGTATACTTATTTATATGTGTACATGCTGTCTCCTCTAATAGAATTCAAGCTCCTTGGGGGCAGGGATTGTTTTATTTTGGTCTTTGTATCCCTCCCTAGTGATAGCAGTACAGTTCTAGGTATATAATAAATGCTCGTTGATTGATTAAAATACTTTTGTGGTTACCATTTTAAATTTTGTTTCTGTGGAAAAGTGTCTTCAAAGGTTAAACAATTATTTAAAAAATGAACTTCTGGAATTCTATTCATTCATAAACTGGGCACTGCCTAGGGTGCATTTAGCCACAGAACAACCACAAAAAGTCTGCGTATGTATATAATATGTAAAGAACAAGACTCTATAGTCATGCAAGAATATTATAATCTGTAGTCATACAAATGGATAGCAAGACTGTCGAAATGCCTTATTAAAATATGAAGGACAATGGTGCACATACACATGCAGATCTATGTGCATATACTGTACATTTAATAAGGATTTTACAATTCATAAATTCATAAAGTTTACAACTCATTTTTATAACCTCTTGTTAGCACTAACTGGGGATCTATGGTGGCGATTTTGAAGCCTTCAGAATTTGTGGAACCCTCCTACGTTTTTTTATGCAATCTGTTCCAAACCCTAGCACAATATTAGAGAAAGGCTCTAGTCAGGCATAGTTTATACAAGTTGATTGTGAGCATGTTTTTTCGTCAAGCCTTTTCAAAGTGACTCATGGAATGCTCAGGTTCCAAACCTGTGATGAGAACCATTGTGATATAGTAGCCATGGTTCTCAGATTTGATATGCTCTCTAATAAAGTCATATAACAAAAGTTTATATAACCTATATATGTCAGGAGAAATACCATGATCAGAGGAAAATAAGTGGAAAGCTTGATCCAATTTTAGGGTGTCAATTAGTCATAACTGTTATGCAAATTTCTTCAAATTTTACCTCCAAGTAAGTCATATTAACACTGTTGTTTTCTTGACTGAGAGCCCTTATCCATAATGCCATGAAATATCTGATAGGATAAAAACAATCTTTCTACTCTGAGACCTTGGGCAAGTTAGCTGATTTCTCTGAGCTTCAAGTAAAATGAGGGGGTAAGACAAGATCATTTCTAAATCTATTGCACAAGAAATATTTCCTTTATCAGGTCACTTGGGGAAATGTGATCAGACAAAATGAGTCAAGTTGTAATAAAATACTTCCAAAATTTAACTATCTTTCCCAATAGGGAATATGTGCACAAATGAAATTAAATGACAATCCCTAAATGCTACTTAGGAAATACATGCAGATAAAAGATGCAAAAGTCTACAAATTCAAAGGCTAAAATATTAAGTTATTTTGTTATACTAATTTTTCTTTTCATCCTCAAATATATCTCATCCATGGAATCACAGGCTTCCATTTTTACTCCAGGTAGTTGTTTTTAAATGATCATAAAAATCAAAACAATTTTGGAAAGAAAGGCACTCTCTACGATTAAAATCAGTGGGAAACAAGTACCAGTTGCCCCCAACGCCTTACAAGAGTTAAATTTTTTCCAAGGTAAAATGTAAAAATCTCAAGTTTCATTCTAAGGACTAAAGGTCATTTCTGCACCAAGGCACAGTGTATCAACTTTACCTTGGGTTTTTTGACGTTTTGGTGATGGCTTATCTTCTTCTGAATCCATGATATAGCTAGAAAGGTGAAACAAAGATGTATGTGCAAAGTTGTCAGGTCTCCAATTCCAGTGCTGAAACTGACTTCTGTTAGGTAGAAAGAAACAAGGTGGCCTCCAATTTAGTGGGCAATGTTGACTGCTGAAGTATGGATAAGGAGCCCAAGAATAATTTCCAGGCCACCTCATACAACTAGAGATGTGTCTGTTCCAGCTGAATCTTTGAGAAAGATCCCATGGCGTTATCCTGTCTCTGCCCAGGCTCTGCAGGTGATAGGGTAACATGGGATATCTAAAAGAAATAAATACTGTAGTTAAGGTACGATTTTGGTAAGTCACAATTAAGAGAATCAAAATATCAATTTATCAAGTGATCCCCTTTCATCTAGTCTTCTCCAACTGACTGATCCCTCTGTCATCGCTACTCATCATTTATTTTCAATCTCTCCCTGTCTACCTATTCATTTCCTATTGCCTTCATGTCCATGTCTCCCCAATCCTGCAAAAAAAAAACCTCACTTCTTCCTTCCATACCCTATATCTCCATCTACAACACATGCCTCCACTTTCCTCTCTCTCTCTCCTAAACCCTTTACAATCTGGCTTCTGACCTTATCATTCCACTGAAACTCCTCTCTCCAAAATTACAAAAGATCACTTGGTTGCCTTTACTCAATCCTTATTCTCCCTGACCTCTCTGCAGCTTCCTGACACTGTTGGTTACCCTCTCCTTCTTGACACTTTCTTCTCTCTTAAGTTCTTGGGACAGTACTCTCTCCTGGTATCTCCTATCTTTCTCCTTTGCTGGATCCTTCTCCAAGATCATGCCTTGTAACAATTGGTGTCCCTCAGGGTTCTGTCCTGGACCCTCTTCTGTCCTCTCTCTGTACGACTTCACTGGATAATTTCATCAGTTTCCAGGGATTTAATTTCCATCTCAATGCTGACAATTCTCAAATCTACCTTTCCTGCCCCAACCTCTCTGCTGACTTCTAATCTCACATCTCCAACTATCTTACAGAAATCTCCAACTAGATATCCAATAGATATCTAAAATCAGTATGTTCAAAACAGAACTTACTATCTCCGCCCCTAAACACTCTCCCCCACCACACACACATAGATACTTGCTTTATTACTGGGGAGGGCAATACTATCCTCCCAGTCCCTCAGGCTCAAAACCTAGGAATCATCCGGGATTCCTCCCTATCTCTAAACCTCCATATCCAAGCTGTGGTCACCTCTGCATCTCTTAAATATGCCTCCTTCTCTCCTCAGACACTGCCATCATTCTGGTGCAGTCCCTCATCACCTCATCAATGCTGTGATAATTGCAATATCCTGCTCATGGGTCTGCCTGTCTCAAGTCTCTCTCCAATTCAATCCATCTTCCATTCAGCCACTCTCCGATCCAGTGACACTGACTTCCTCGCCATCCCATGGACAAGACATTCCATCTCTCAACTGAAGGCATTTTCTCTGGTTGCTCTGCATGTCTGAAACACTCTCCCTCCTCAGAGCTTCCACTACTGACCTTCCTTGCTTCTTTTAAGTCCCAACTAAAAATCCCACCTTCTACAGGAAGGCTACTCCAACCCCTCTTAATTCTAGTGCTTTCACTCTATTACTTATTTCCTATTTATCTTGAATATAGTTTCTCTTGTATATACTGTTTTCCTGTTGTCTCCCCCATTAGACTGTAAGCTCCTTGAGAGTGGGATAGTAAGCTGATAAGGAAGTTGTAGAAGGATTGCCTTGAAGCAGCAAAGGGTTGTGTAACATAAATTTGTAGTGGACCCAGTCTTAACAGTTTTGTAATTTTTCTATATCTTCATTCAGTGGCATATGTGTATGTAGGAATGAAGGCGGTAGATGGTGGAAACGATTAGCTAAGGATTGTCAAGGTGTAACTGATAATGTAATAAGGGGACCAAGGGCTCAAGAGGACAGTATAAAGTCAAACTGGTTCACAATGGAGTCAAAATAAGGAAAAGAGGAGAGAGTAGCAAGTGAAAGGGATATGGCCTGGAAAAGAACTGAGAGGTCAAGGAATGGAGGTCACAGGATAGATAAAGGAAGGGTTTAGTAAAGGAAGGCAGAGGGAGAGGTGGAAAGCCAATTCATTACGGTCAGATAGGTGGATTTTGGAATTCTTAAAGATGGAGGTGCTGTATTTGTACATAATGACAAGAAAAAAAAGGTTATGACTATCTTTATGTGTGGCTGAGATAGGGTAGAAGAATAGGTCATGGGAAGTGAATAGACTAAGAAACTGAACGATTGAAGGTTTGAGGAAAAGTCAGTATGTATATTGAAGTCGCAAGTATGAAGGCAGCAGTCAGAAGGGAGAGAAAAATTGTAATCTATATACCAAACATGTTGAAGAAGGAATGGGAGTGACCAGGAAGTCTGTAGAAAACAGCTTTATCAGGACTTTAATTGGGTGGTAGATAAAAACTGCATGAACCTCAAAGGAGGAAAGATTACCAGTGACAGAGTTTGGAGGAGAACCTAGAAGTGGCAAAAGGTAGTAAAAAGTATTTCAACTCCCCCAACCAGTGAGCTAAGGAAAATGAGTGAAGTTGTAACTAGTACTGGAAAAAAGTAGCCAAGGAGGCAGTTTCATCAGTGGGGAGTCAGGTTTCGGTGACTGTAGAAAACAGAATTAATAGAAGATGAAAAGATTTAGGATGAAGAGAAATGTGTTGTTTATACAATAGGCATTCTAGAGGGCACAGTGGAAGGTACGGGTGGCAATTGGTTGGGACTTTGGAGTGGGAGGATTGAGGGGGATGGGAATAAGGAATGAAGTGGTGGAAGATGGGCAATGAGGTTTAGATGAAGATCTACAGGAGTTTAGAATCACTATAATGTGTAAGGCACAACCAACTGTAAGAATGTTCATCATTGAGTGGAAGGTGCTACTCCTCTGCCCAGAGGAGGCTGAAGATCAAGCAGGAGACAAGCACAGAGCAATATGGTGCAGGAGATGGAGGACAAACGGTCAGATGGGAGGTCCTGCTTCACTACTCTTCTCTCCAAAGGCTGGAGATTAGGCAAAGGGAGATGGAAGTCGAACCTGCTCAACAGGAGAAGGAAGGCCTGAGGTCAAAGGGAAGCTGGATCCTCTTCACATCCAAGCTGGGAGATCAGGCTGGCAGCAGGAGACGGAAGTTGTGAAGCAGGCTCCAAGTAGCCTTCCTCAGCAGACATGTGCAGCAGGAGATGGAGGTTCAAAGTCTGAGCAAGGTCTTGCTCTTCTTCTCACCTGAAGCTGGAGACCAGGAATCTTCGACGATGACAACGTAGAGACTCACAAATACCTCCATCTAAACCAGCCCTCCCACTACTTTGACATTTTCAGTTGCCTGACTATATATTTCAATAGCATTTCAAACTTAACATGTCCAAAACAGAATTCATCTTCCCCCTAAAACCTACCCTTCCTCCAACTTACTTAGTTCTGCTAATACCATTAAATTACTACAATCCAATTACCAAATTCAAATTTCAAAAGTTTGAATTCTTCTCTCTGTATACTGCCCCCTTTATTCAACTACTTATGAAGTCCTGTCATCTTTGCCTCCACACAATTTCTCAAGCCATTCCCTTTCTTTCTACTTACCCTATATCACCTTATCACACACATCAATTTCTAACTGGTTTCCCTGACACTACTCTCTTATTTCTCCAAGGCATCCTTTACATAAATGCAAAGATACTATCCAACGCCTGGCACACAGATGATTAATAAAAGTTTATGTTTATTTATTGATTCAGGTATGACCATGTAATTCTCCTGCTCAAAAATCTTTAATTATCAAATCAGAGCACAGATTCCTTGACTTACCACCAAAAGCCAATTACAACTTAATGTCAACTTCCTCTTCCAGTCTTACCATACTCCCTTTCTGGAATATAAGCTGGAAGGTTCCTCAGAAGCCCTCTAGTCCAACCTATACTTCTATAGGAATCCTGTAACATCCCCAAACAAGTGGTCAGTCATGTCTAACTTAGGACTACTTAGGAGAGAGTATCATGAAATCACAGAGTCTGAGAGCTGGAAAGGACCTCAGACCTCAGCCCATCTACTCCAAGCCATACAAGACAATCCATCTCACTTCCAGCTGATCCTCACAAAGCTAACACACTCTATATTCTAGCCACACTGGAGGACTGCAAGCAAGTTACTCAGCTCTCTCTGCCCTTTCCCACCTTTGCGCATTTGCACAGGCCAGCACAACTAGAATAAAATCCTATCATCAAAATCTCCACTTGTTGTCATTCTGCTCTTCTTTCAAAGTCTAAGTTGCCTTTTCCACTCAAAGGAATTGATAACTCCTTAAATATGTTATAGTATTTTATCTAGATTTCACTCATTACACTCTACCTTTTATCATACTTTATGGACTTGCTCGATTCTCCCATTAGATAAAAAACTCCTTGAGGTAAAGAATGTGGGTGGTTGGGTTTTTTACCCTTCCTGTGAATCCCCTGTACTCAAAACAATGATATAAATGTTTGTTTAATTTGAATTTTTAGACTGGCAGGTACATTATATATAACTAACCTCCTTCTTTTACAAGTAAGGAAACAGAAGTCTAAAGAAGTTACATGATTTACTAAGATTCACATTATCCATACGCTGAAGCAACTAGGTGGTAGAGTGGACTGGGTGCTGAGCCTCGAGCCAGGAAGACCTTATTTCAAATATGGCCTCAGAAACTTACTAGCTGCGTAAGTAACCCTGGGCAAGCCCCTCAACTGTCTCCAATGAGATTTATAAAGTACTTAACACAGCTCTACACATAGTAGGTACTACGTAAAGGATATTATTGTGGTGGTTCTGGAACATGTTGTTGGGTTTGGCTGGTTACTTTATATTTATTTGCCTCCTCTCCTCAACTAAATATAAATTTCTTGACCACAGAGGCTTCCTGCATTCCCCATAATGCAAAGCAATGTTAGACATACATCGGGGACTCCTGAATTACTGACAGAACTGGTCACAGAATACATAAATTTAGAAATGGAAAGGACTTTAAAGTTGTAGTGTCAAACTCAAGTAGAAACAGATCCCTGTGGGCTACATATTGACTTAGAAAATAATAATTTAACATCTATGTTATACTGTATTCTTATTTATTGTATTAAATCTTTCCCAAATGCATTTTAATCTGGAGAGCCCCATTCTGGAGTTGCCTAGCTATGTGTCTGACCCCTCTACCTTACTGATAATTTAGGTCAAACAAGTTCTGGGGATTTTTCACAAGTTGGGCAAAATCATACTGGAGGTAAATAGCAGCCACAACACAAATTCAGGTCCTCAGACTCTAAATCCAATACTCTTTCCACTCCACCAAGTGGTGCTAGGGCTCCCAGAGGGTTGTAACAGCAATAATCCTAAGAAGTTTCTTTAAAAATAAAACAAACGTAGATCACAATAAACACAATTATAACAACTGAAACGAAGGAATCTATCCTTCTTTGCAAAACTATTTAGAAAGCAGTTTTTCTAAAAGTTATCTGATATACTATGCCAGTCAAAATCCTATCATGACCACCCTCCGGCTGTTGTGACCCTGGGCAAGTTCTTTAGCTTCTCAATTTCCTCATCATTCTCTGAGTAGAAATCTGGAAGTAACTAATTGGAGCAGTGGACAGAGTATTATTAGACTTACTTGAGGTCAGAGACCTGAATTCAAATCACCACCTCAGGCGTACTACCTATGGGACCTATTAACTAGCTCTTTCTAGATGCTGCAAAATAGATACTGCTTTGTGTGCAAACGGCTTTGCAAATATCTCATTTGATCGTCACGACAACCTGGGGAGCTGGGTGCTATTCCTGTCCCCAACTGAGAGATGAGGAAACTGAGGCTGACAGCGGTGAAGCCATTTGCCCAGGGTCACACACTCATCTAAAGGCTCACTTTTTAACTCAAGGCATGTTTCCAGACCACATACACAAAGAAAAACAAAACGCCCCCCGCCCAAAAAAACCCCAACAACCTGCAGACGAGACTTAGACTTTTATCCCTACCGCCACAAGTTTTCTGTGCCAGAAACAAATGAATACATTTAACGTTAATACTCAAGTAACAGAGTGAGGTGTCACACCAAAACCAAAAAGTTTCTATTTAATTTAACAGGCACCGGGTCAGGCCGGCTGGGGGAGAGGCTTTCAAGGCAAAATAACAGCAACGGCCCCGACCCTCCAGAAGCTAAAGTTTTGGGGGGCAGGGGAGGAGGAGGGGGCGTTCCGAAGACGAGTAAACGGAGTGACTTCACACCTGCGCCCCCTCCCCCTCCTCCTCCTCCTCCTCCTCCTCCTCCTCCTCCTCCTCCTCCTTTCCGGGCGGACGGGAGGTGGCGAGGAGGCGCCGCAGGGGGTCTGGGGAGCGGGCCGCGGAGGAGGGGGATCCGACAGGAAGGTCGGAGGCCTGAGGGAGATGGGGCGGTTCTCGGGACTCCTCCACCCTCCCACCCCGTTCCCAGCTCCGGTGGGTCGGTCCGTATTCACCTCGTCCACTTCCCGCGCCAGTCGCGACCTCCACCTTTCCGCCCTTCCTCCTGCCCCTGCCCCGCCTCAGGTTACACCCCGAGGGCCGCCCCCGCCCCCGCTCCTCCCCGCCACACTGACCGGCCTCTTCCCACCGCACAGCGGCTGTAGCCCCTCCTCACACAGCGCCACGCTTCCATCCTCCTCCTTCCGGAGGCCCGCTGCCTCTCTCTGGCCGCTCCCCGGGACTCGGCCTCGGGGGCCAACTCAGCCCCATCACCCACCGGCCCAGCTCGGGCCCGAGCTTCAAAGCACGCCGGGAAGTGTAGTTGTGACTGGCTTCGGAGCCGCCTTCTCGTGACGCTCCCACCCCCACCCCTTCTCCACCAATCCTGTTGTCCCGTTTGGACACATGCGCAAAGACCGCCGGATGTGAGAAGTCTGAGGGGCCATGTTTGAAGCTGGTGAGTGCCCGGGGCTCCGCTGTAAAGAGACGGAGGGGAGACCTTGTTGGTGGAGTTGGGACCTCGGACGCGGAGAATGGAAGAAACAGTGATAAACAGAAAAGAATAGACTTATTTTCCTTCCTTTCCTGAATTCCCCTGCCAGCTGTCATGGAACGCAGTCACTTAGCACTTGGGCAACGCCTCGTCCCACAGTAGTGGGTGACGAGGCCTGGGTTTTGCGGACCGGTTCCTGACACTGTCCCGAACTGACCAAGGCTGCAATGGGCTCTCTGTATTCCTAGGATCGGCATAACGATGGGAACTTGGGCTCGTTACCAGAAAACGGGCCACCTGATGACGACATTTTTGACCGCAGTCATTCATGAGTACCATCATTAATAGTTGTTTTGGGGTTTGTTTGGTTTTTTTTTTTTTAATATTAATGTATGTATTTGCCCATCTGTAGTTACAGGGAAAGGAAAGAACCACATGTCATATTTGTAACCCTTCCCACCTGGCAGTTAGAGGAAGCCCTTCGGTTCTGCCAAGCATTTAAGAGGTGGCTAGGTGGTGCAGTGGTCAGAACGTTACTACAGGATTCAGAGACTTTCTAGGTGAATTGCCCTGGATAAATCTCTTAATCTTTGCTTCAGTTTCCTCAGCTGTAAAATAAAGTTAATAAATTAACACCTACCCCGAAGAATTATTGTGAGAATCAATTGAGATAATACTTGTAAAGTGCTTAACCAGTCCCTAAGCATTTAATAAATGTTTGTTTCCTGCTTTCAAGAAGTAATTGTTTAAATGAAGTGTTTAAATGTAGTAAGGCTAGCAATATTTGACAATTAGTTGGATATTGGGGAGGGGCGGGGCTGAGATGATGAAAGAATATATAGGATGAGAGATAGCTAAGAGTTGAGGATAATATTTTGGTTTTGAGCCTGGGCAACTGGGAGGGGAGTGTTCCCCTTTTGGAAAAGGGATGGGTTTGGAGGAAAAAGCTAACGAGTTCCGTCTTGGACATGTTGAGTTTAAGATACCTACAGGACATACAATTTAAGATGTCCAATAGGCAAGAGGTTATGAGTGAATTAGTAGATCTGAGAATATATATGCATAGAGATGATCGTTGACTCCATAGGAGCCAGTGAGATCACGAAGTGAAATGATTTAGGTGGAGAATCCAAGTCCAGCATTCTATCTACTTCAGTGCCCAGGAACTGGACAAAAAAAAAAGCTGTTGTAGTGAGAAGAAAAGATGTGGAGAATTATAGGAGATGAGAAAACCTGGTGCTAAAAAAAAGTAGGGGGAGAATGAGGGGAGATTAGATACTTCATGTATTTCTTGCTGCTTTTGCAGATTATTTAGGCACTATTGAAGAAATTAATTCTTGGGAAGACAATTTTAGTGTTATAGATAGGATGCATTTGAAATAAAAATGTTTTTCATTGTATGTCTTTTGGTTCATAGTGCCCTGTTCTCTAATTGTACCAGTTTAGAGATTGATTATATCTTAGTGGTTGGTTATATATAATATTCTTTGTTTCAAAAGGCTGTGTCTTATCTGCCCAACCAAATTGTAAGTTCTTTCCTGGCAAGGGTCCTATTTTTATATTATTTTTTTCTAATTCTATAATGTCTAGCACACTTCTGGACACACTGAAAAACACTTTTTGATGCCTTAATTTAGTTAAGAAGTGTCAGTATTATTGTAGATTATCTCTGTGGAACCAAAAGATAATCAAAATGTTCCTTTCTGTCATGTACACAAAAATTTTGATTTGTAATGCAAGTCATTATTGTATTTTTTCAGTATGATCTTATTTTTGATTCTACTTTTTTGAAAGATTTCTGGTTCACAAAGAGCTTGAATTTTCAATTAATCTGATTCTACAAATATTTATTAAGGGACTACATATGCATCATGATAGGAAGTGAAATACAAAGACAAAAAAAATAAAACAATTCCTATTCTGAAGGAACTGACATTTTATTGGGAATGCAACACATATGCATCTAAGTAAATACAAAGTTACTTTTGAGGGAGTGTAAAGAAGTGCGTGTGTAAAAACAGGTCTTGGTGGGGCTGGGGGTGACACATGAGCTCAGTCTTCAAGGAAGCTAAGGATCCCAAAAGGCACAAATGAAAATAGGGAGCTTTCCAGGTATGGATTGCCTGTGCATGGGTACTGAGAGAAGAGATAGAATATTATATATAGCCAATAGCAAATAGTTCAGTTTAGTTTGAACACAGAGTATGTAAGGGGGAGTAATGTGAAATCAGCTTGGAAAAACAGGTTAGAACCAAATTGTAAAGGGTTTTATTTTATCCTAGAGGGAATAAAAAAAACCACGGAAACTTTTTAAGCAGAAGAATGACATGATCAGACACATGCTTTACTTAGGAATGCCAATGTGTTAGGTGTGTGCAGGATGAATTGGAAAAAGGAAAAAATGGAGGCAGGGGGATCAATTAAGAATCTATTGAAATAGTCTGAGAGAAGCGATAAGGTTGATTGTAACTGTGTAGAGAAAGATATGAATGTAGGGCATATTGTAAAGATAGAATCAACAGGACACAGAAATTGATAAATAAGGGGAGAAGTGTTGAGAAAAAAAAGAAGAGTCAGAGATACCTGTGAGGCTTTGGACCTGGGTAACTTGAAGAATAGTGGTGCCTACAACAAAATTAGAGAAGTGAGGAAGGGGGAGGTGTGTGTGTGTGTGTGTGTGTGTGGGTGTGGGTGAGTGTGGGTGTGGGTGTGTGAAGGTAAGAGAATAGGTTCTGTTTTGGGCATGGTGAATTTGAAATGATTATGGGACATTCAGTTGGAATTGTTCAATAGGCATTTGGTCATGAGGGACTTTAACATTCAAGGAAGAGTCTATAGAATTTCATCCATGGGAACTGATAGAGTCACAGGAAGAGAGAGAAGAGAAGAATGCCCAGGATAGAGTTTTGGACAACACCCTCAGTGGATTACAGGAATGTAACAGGGAACTGGAGACAGTATCTGATAGGGGACAGAGGCTTCCAGGGTTCCCCTGTACTCAAGCTCAGAGGATTGATTAATGATATATTCCCCTCCAAGGTCAGTGGGGTAGATTATGAAATCTCCCAAGAGGCAAGAAGTATATGCAAGTACCCTTAAAGGTAGTCACTAGCACCTTCAGAGAACTTTCAACAGAGAGAACTGGAATTGTTGCTTGTAGGAGGGGGCAAGAAGCTGCCACTCTGATAAAACCTGCATGCCTGAGCCATGGGTAAGAAATATAAAGCATGACAGGATGTTGAGATATCAAAGTAACAGAGACTAGATGATCAAGGGCATCAGTAGGGAACCTATCAGTATGTGTTACTCTATTGAGAACAGAGCTAGCGATCCCTATTTTAGATGTTTCCCTTCTCATCCTCCCATTCTCTCCAAAAAGAAATTAATTATCTCCAAGCCCCATCTCTTCATCTTTGCTTCTGTTAAGAGTCTATTCTCTCTCTGTTTTCACATGAGTTTTTTTCAGAAGAAACATTACTAATAGGAAGAGAATATAGGAATTGAATTAGCTAGTGGGGCCAGTGTGTTCTGTCATTACAAGTGCTCTCACTGTATTCATTAGCATCCTGTTTGGTCTTTCTGCAAGCTGGCATGTCTGGAGGAAATCGATTCTCAAAAGAAGAGTGCTATGGCCAAATGACCCCCTAAAAGGTGGCAGCCCAGGGGAAGGGGAAGGGTGTGGAATTGGATACCAGTGGAGGAGGAGAGTTAGGGATATCAGTACCTTGGTCAAAGTTATGTTGCCCTAGCTCTGTGGTTTAGAGTTAGGACTTTATAGAATGTTAGAGATAGACAGGACCTTAGAAAATGTCTAGTCCATTCCTTTCATTTACAGATTAGGAAATTGAGGCCTAGCAAGAATAGTGAGGGGCAGAGCAGGAGTGAGAATGAGGATTCTGGCTCCCAATTTCACATTTGCTGCATAACCACACTGCCATTCTCTTGTATCACCTTTTGAAAATATGCTTTTGTGTATCTTTTATTTTTTACTTTCTTTTCAATTAAGTAAACATTTATTCTCTTTTCCTCCCACCTTGTTAGAAGCAACTAGGTGGTGCAGCGGATAGAGTTCTGGGCCCAGAATCAAAAAGACCTTCGGTCAGATCCAACTTTAGACAGTCACTAGCTGTGTGATCCTTGGCAAATTAACTTTTGTCTGCCTTAATAATAAATACCAACATTTCTATAGCACTTACTTTATGCCCGGCACTGTCCGAAGTGCTTTACAATAATTATCTCCTTTGATCAATTTCCTCCACTGTGAAAGGAGGCCAATAAGAGTGCTTAGCTTACAGGGTTTTGAGGATAAAATGAGATAATATTTGTAAAGTGCTTAGCACAGTGACTAGCACATAGTAGGTGCCTAATAAGTGCTTGTCCCCTCTCCTCTCCCTTCCATCAAATGAACAAAAAGAAAAACAAATATATATAGTCAAGCAAAACAAATCTCCACACTGTCCATTTCCAAAAATGCCTGTTGTAATTCCACATCCTGAGTCCATCACAGGCGGCATGTTTCATCATCTACACTTGGAACTGGTTAGTGCATTGATCAGAGTTCTGAAGCTCTGTAAAGTTGCTTTCCTTTACAATCTTGTTGTTATTATAGAAATGGTCCTCCAGGTTTTGCTTACTTCTCTCTCCATCAGTTCATCCAAGTGTTCTCAGATTTCCTTTCTGGGTCTTTGATGCAAAAGGGTCCTAAAGCCAGATTGATCTTCCTACAAGCATCTGGGCCTTGACTGCATTTCTCTGACTTGGTTTGCTTTCCATTGTATCCTTCAGGCTCCAGTACTTCGGGAACCATGTCAGGATTTTCACATCACTGACTCTGGTGTCAACAACATACAGTATCAACTATACTTTAGTACCAGATGGGAATAAACACATATCCTGGTCTGTGGATTTACAATATAAATAGAAAGACCGGAGGTCAGGATGCCAAAGTAGCAAAAAGATAAAACAGATTTACTTAATACTTGTTGTCTCTCATAGTCGGGGGCAAAAATCATACTTGCCTCCATGGGTTTTTTTAAAATAGTTTTTAAAAAAATAGTTCTGAGTACATTGTCACCTCTCCATAAATAATAACAAAACAGCTTGCTATTTTCAAGAAATGTCAAGTGTGAGAAACTATAATGCAGGAACCTAATATTAAAGAGGATTCAGATGATATTAAATGTTATTTAATGTTAAGTGTTAATTTAATGTTAAATGAATCACTAGGTTCCAGAGGTTTTGATTCTTCACAAACCGCTTTAGTTCTTTCTACCTAAAGACAACTGGTATTTAATTTCTCTGTTATCCAGCCTATTCTTAAGAAGCAGCCTTTAGGTTTTTTTTAAAGTTCTTCCCAAAAATGTGAGGTCGTAAGATGGGAAACTTTTGGGTGTGTTTTTTTATTGGACAGATTAAGGGTTTAGGTAAGTAATGTAGCTATTAAAGTATAGCAAATTTCCAATTATCCTTTGAGTAATGGCATTAAGGTAGATAAAGCAAAATAACAATTAAGAATCAGTAAATATTTATTAAAAATCTAGTATGTATAAGACAATGTTCGAGTTGCCATGGAAAACCAAAAGAGAATTATAGGAGTGGTCCATGGTTCATTATACTTTAAATGGACTTAGGAATGATTTCCATAAGATTTACCTTCATTTAGCTTTAGCTAAAAACAAATCCCATTCACATGTGAGAGCCAAAGAGAAAAGGGATGTGGCTTCTTGCCAGAGAGTGGGGTGTTGATTTGGAACTCAAAATTGAAAAATAAAAAAGTAAGTAGAAGAAACAGTCAAAAGTGGAAGGATTTTCAGGCCAATCACAAGCCTAAAAGATAAGATTTATAAACAGTGGAAGACTAAGAAATAGTATGTTGTAGCATAATGGTTCTTAAATGTTTTGGTCTTAGGATCCATTTATACTCTTAAAAATTATTGAAGACCCCAAAGAGCTTTTGTTTGTATGGGTTATATCTATTGATAGTTATCACATTAAAAATTAAAGTATCTTAGTAATATTATGAAAATTATTTTGAGAAATATTGAGAAAGTTTATTGAGGAAATTATTATCAAGTACCTCTTGAATGGATTTTGGGTACTGGCAGGGATCCCTGGACCACGCTTTGGGAACCGCTGTTATGAAGGACATTTGTAGTTAGAGGGACTGGTTTCAAATTCTGACCTTGCTGTTTAGTTTCAGCGTGACCTCAGATAAAACACTTCATGTCTCTGAGCCTTGATTTCCTTAAAATGAAGGAACTCTAAAGCCCCTTTTAGATTGGAATGATTTAATCTGCCAACAACCAGTAAAGTACTAGACAAAGAGTCAACTTCACATGTGCATGGTGTAAAAAAGAGTTGTTTTTCATGCACTGGTCGTTTCAGTCACATCCAACATCTGTGGCATCAAAATATTAGCATCTCAGTATTGGAAAGAACTTTAAACTAAATGACCAGAAGGTAGGTAATCTAATCCTTCACTGAGGCGGTAAATATCCTCTGAAGTTCACTAACAGTTGATTGTTCTACTAGAGAGCTCATTACTTAAAAAAGCAACACTTTCACTTGAATTTTTTTTTTTGGTATATATAACCCTCATTTCTGAATATATCCTTCCTCTTTCCCTTCTCTAGTGAGCCTGCCCTTGCAACAAAGAAAAAAAAAGAATAAAAAAGCAGGTCAGAAAAAACTAATCAGTTCATTCACTGAGCCAACAATATATACAACTTTCACACCCATAATTCCCCACCTCTGCAAAGAAGAGAGATGTACTTTCAGATCTTTTCTCTGGAGACAAATTTGATTAATGTAATTAGGCAGCACTCAAAAGAAATTTTTGTTGTTGTTTCGTGTTTTCCCTTTACATTGCTGTGGTCACTATGTACGTTTCTGATTTTGCTTTGTATCAGTTTGTGTCTATCTATGTTTTTGTGTCTTTTTCATATTCATCATGTAAATGAAAAAATGAATGTGAAATAGGGCTTGGATGCAAGTGCAGACCCTATCATCTTACTGAGATTCCATTTCTAGGTGGAGGTTGTTATGGAGCTGCTTCTTCGAGGACTGAGATCGCTAGAGTACACATGGACAATGATATTGGTTTAGTTGGCTTTTCCCAATAGGCCTGGGTCAGCACTACTAGGCACCTCTCTTTGCCAAGTTTGCATTTTGAGAGACTGAGGTAACTCCTTGGCACACTGCCACTGTGATCACCCAGTGGGGGAAAAAGGGCCTTAGGGCCTCCATTTTTCCCATTCCCCCAAGCCATATGGCCCCCAAGAAACAAGTCAGGGTCCTTGGCTTTTTTGTTCTAGGTACAGGAAGGGAAATTTCTGACCTTGGGAGTTTAAAACCACAGGGATCTGGGATTCTAGGCATCCAGGTGTGGCATTATAGCCAGGCAGCAGGAAGACTTTGAGAAGGATCATCTGGAGTGACCTGAGGATTTTATCGAAGCAGAAGCTGGTAATGTGGAGAACAAAAGGCTTCTCCAGGACTGTGTGGGAACCAGCTTGTGAGAGTCCATTGTTAAATTTTCAGTCAGAGCATTTACACCATGGAAATCAGCAAACTTATAAATCAGGGTATTATTTATTGTTTTGTTGCTTGTCTAGACTTTAAAAAATAACAGAGAAAAACATCTATTACACCAATTAAACTTAAAAGTGTGTTCTTGTAGTATACTCCTGTCCTGAACCCCCATGCCCTTTGTTAAACATATATTGGCACACTGCTAATGATCTCAGTCACTTTGCTACAGATGATCCTGATGTATGATGGACTATGCCATCTGTGTTGGGGCCCCGATGTTTCTGGCACTACTCTGCCTTGTTGACTCACCAGGTCATCATTACCACTTTTCACTAGGAGACCCTCTATGAACTGCCAAGATGTGACATCAGCCACCATACAGACCAGATCATTGAGACTAGAGACGAACTTTTCGAGGAGGGAGGAGGGGAGGAAAATCCCAGAACTTCTGACTTTTTTCCTTTTCCACATTTTTTCCCTTTTTATTTTTACTGACTCGTAGTTTTGTTTTTTCTTTTCTTTTTCCTCTTACTACTGTCTATACCAGGAGGGTTGTCTAGTAACAACTCTGAAAGCATTTAAATAGATGGTCCTTTAGAAAAGTGCTGTAAAACTCAGATAGAAACAGGGGCTGCTAAACCATACACAAGGACCCTTCTGAGCAGCACATAAAAAATCGTATCTTGCTTTTTCTATGTTTTTCTATTTTTATTTACTTTGATGAATATTTATTTTCCAATTACATTTTCTGGCATTGATTACTCAGAATGTTAGGGAGATGTATTTGATACCTCTCCCTTCAGAGGTTCCTAAACTTATTTGGCTTACTGCTCCCTTTTAAAAAAAAATTATTCAGCATCCCCCTAGAAATCTAATTTCTTTAACTCTTTAACTTTTCAAATTACTACTGCCCCACCTAGCTCATTCTAGCAACCCCAGGGGGCATATCACCCACTTTGGAGGCCTATGCCAAAAGATCCTTAGGCCCTCCCCACCATGGCAATGGGAAGTGATAGGACCAGAGTTTCCCCATTTCTGTGAAAAGGGATTTAGTTTTCTCTAAAAGACAATAAAGTTGTCCCTGAGACTTGATTGGCCCCTGCTTCCTTTAATGCAGCTCCCTGATCATGTAAAGGTATAAAAAGTCCCATTCCTGTGGAGTCCGACCACCTCTGACTTGGTGAATTTCTTAGAATCACTGGAGTCACCTATACCCCGACCTGGTAACCCAGTGAGCTTCCATATGGAGACGAGGGAGCTATGTCCAGAGAAACTAAGGAGCACTGTATTTTTACGGCATATTCTTGCTGTGTTAGGGCAAAGTAAACTCCTTTTGTTAATTGTTTAATGACTTAAGAGGGCCTCATTTTGACCCAATATCAAACCCAAACCAACAGGATGCTGAGATTAGGCCTACCTCAAACAAAGTCCCTTCCAATGATTACATGAATACCTAGGGAAGCAGGTTTTTAAGATCGGGGGATAGACAGCTATTTTCAAACTAAGAATGTTGACTCAAGGAAGCCATTTGATAAGCCTTTACTTATGAGAGGCTACTGTGTGCGGGGCTCTATAGGTACAGTAGAACTTTGAGGAGATAGTACAAGAGAAGTCACAAATAGAAGCCTCAATGTAATTGAGAAAACAGAAGAAATAAGAAAGAGAATATTGAATAAAAGGAAGTATAAAATAATAGGGTGAAAACAATACATATAGGGCACTAGCCAGAAATGTCAGGCAGAATTGAAGAGAAGAGCATGTCAGCAGGGATGGATAGGTATAAATATAATTCCAAAGAGCTCAGAGCTGAGCAAATGCCAACTCTAATTTTATATTATCAATACAAAATAGATTTCTTCCATTCTCAGTTCATTAGCACAAATCCTATGTTTTTAAAAGTATTAAAAAATGATGCATGCAACTATTCATGTTAGCAATAATTTCAGTTAACATAATAAAATGCTAGCAAATGAAAATTATTTCTGTACTTTCCGCTAACAAAGAACTTGGAAAATAATAGATTATGCTGGCTACATGAAACCTACTTATGTCAGATTCAAGCTGAAGTCTCAGATTCCACACATGCATGCAATCCTCTTTAGTGTCTGCATATCATACTCTACTTCCAAATTCTGGAATCAGCGCCTTCAGAAC
Organism: Potorous gilbertii; assembly: GCA_028658325.1. NCBI lineage: Eukaryota > Metazoa > Chordata > Mammalia > Diprotodontia > Potoroidae > Potorous > Potorous gilbertii. Next base: position 592,144,784 of record CM053770.1, on the reverse strand, counting down.
CAAACCAAACAAGTCTCTGAACAAAAATATCTGAGGTTGTCATGGTGACATTAGTTTTTTTCCTTGCAGAACCTTTTTAACTGCTGCAGTAATTTTCCAGCCACAAACTCTTGTTTTTCATGTAGTTGAATCTGTTTTTTATAAAAATAGCTTATATTTCTGCAGTGCTTTATGCGTTATAAAGACTTTTCCTCACCATAGTCCTACTTAGTAGAATTGTATGTGTTATTACCCCATTTTACAGATGAGGAAACTGAGGCTTAGAGAGGTTAAGAGACTTGTTCAAGGTCATACAGCTAGTAAGTGTTAGAGCTAGGATCTGACTTCAGATCTGGTGCTTTTTTTTATGAGTCCTGGTATTAAAGTTCAGTCTGATGGAGTACATAGAGATAAAGGATTTGTGTCATAACTGAGACATATTTCATTAAGAGGAAGAAATAAAATTATATTTCACTAAAAGTAAGATCCAGATCCCTTTCTATCTGGATGATTTAGAGCAAATCATACAGTTTCCTCATCTATAAAATCTAACAGCTGAAATAGACCAAGGATTCTTAACTTTTTTTGTGCACTGGGTCCCTTTGGCAACCTGGTAAAGCCTATGGATTCCTCAGATTAATGTTTTTCAATTCATATAATAAAATACATAGCAATATAAAGGAAAAATTCTGTTGACATAAATATATAATTTTTCCATCTAAGTTCATGGACCCCCTGAAATCTGTTTATAGACTTAGATTAAGAATCCCTAAAACAGATGATCTCAAAGGTCTCCTCCAGCTCTAATTTCTGTGAAACCTATTCATCTTCAGTGGGAATAAGGTGCACTCACTCTCCTAATAGTCTTTCTTCTGCTCAGAAAATGAAAGGCTTTCCCTTCCTTATTGCGATGGTTAAAGAATCAGTTGTCAAAAATCAATTGAGATAGAACAATGTATAACTGAAAGGAAAATAGAAGAAATAGGAAACAATCCCTGGTCTCAGAAATGCTTACAATCCAACAAAGGAGGTAGCCATTCCCTACTCCCATCCTCCCTACCCCCAATACACACACACACACACACACACACACACACACACACACAAAATTGAGAGAGCATGTGGAGTAACAAAGGGATCTGAATCAAGCTTTGGAGCCAGAAGTTAAAGTTAAATTTTTGCTTCTATCTGTGTGATCTTAGACAAATTACTTAACTGTCAGTTTCCAGTAAAATGAAAGGGTTGGAGAAAATGTCTTTAAATTCTCTTCTAGTTCTAAGTCTATGATTCTATGAATAAGATTCATTAAAGAAGTTTTTGTCTTTTGAGAAAGGTCTTGAAGAAAAGTACTTAGTTTGACAAAGACAGTAGGGAAGATATTGCTGAAGAGAAAAGGATGACACAGATGTAGGATACCAGATAGTTGGATGGTGTGGGGGTATGTGGCAAACAGGTTTATTGCAAATAAAACATCACATTTTCTACATATGAACATATCTAAATGTATACTCATAGAAAATCCAAACTGAGATACCTCTCAGAGAGAAAGAGGGTATTGTTCTATAACTGTGGTTTACCTGATTCTTGTTTAGTTATGGTCTGGCCCTCTTGGATAGGTTATTATATTATAAGCAGTCACTTTTAGAGTTTGGAGTTAGCCTTGGGTCATCCTTTTCCAAGGATCCTTGGAGGGCACTTCCTCATATTTTATTTTATAACCAATCTCTGACTTTGTCAGTGTGCAGGGAGCCAGCTCCTGGTGAAGAATTCCCTCCACCAATGCAGATCTGCACCTTCTCTGTAACTTCCAGTCTTAAGGACTTAAGAGGTTAAGTGATAGGCCCAGGGTCATACAATTCTGAAGTTAACTTTACTTTTATGTGGTCTAGGTATGTCTATTTCTGGACAGACTCAGAATGTTTTAGGTTATACACAAGACTCTGAATCATTCTAGGTCTGCTTAGAAATAGACTGATTCTCTCAAGGCTGCTCAGTAGGGATATGTCTGATACAGTATTCTATAGCTTGAACTTTGTGTTAGTATAAATTGCTTCCAATTTCTGTGAGCATTTAGGCCAGAAACTTCAAAATCAATTTAATGAGGTGTAAAGGAGGTTCTTAAATCAAAGTTTATAGAATTATTAGGGCAATTAGCCTTTGACTGGCAGAGAGATGGGGGTCTTATGGCCCTTGAAAAGCAATATTTCTAGCTCTGGAGTCAGTTGATCTTTCAAATTGACAGAGGAGTCAGCCATGGAAGAAAAACCTAGCTCTTGAGAAGGAATTACTCATTGCCTTTTTCTCTTCTATCTTATTGGAGGTAGCAAGAAAGGTATAGTAGAAGAGAAGAGAATAAAGTACTCTCTCTCATTTCCTTCACTGGCAATAGTATCTAGCAGTAGAGTATTGTTGTTGTGTTTCTCCTTTGTTGCTGAAGAAGACTATGCCATGAGAGAGATGATGACATGACTTGCACTCAACTTTGTTTTGAGTGATGAAGTGACTTTGAATGACTTCTCCTCCAGACTCATCTGAATCCATTCATCAGGATGACTGGAGACCCAGGATGCACTGGGAGACCTTGGCCCCTTTAGGTCAAGGTCTATGCAGGTACTCACTTAGGGTGAGGTAATACTCATTCATTGAATAGGCCTGTTTAAGAAGTAGCCAGGACATGGCCCCATTAATGAGGCAAAGAAAAAGAAAGATATTAAGTGGGGAGGGAAAAAGCAGAGTAGAGAGCAGTAGACAAACTTGCCCAGTAGACATCACTGAACCCAGCACAGAACAAGCTCAGGAGTTCTGCCGGTATAGTCCAGTTGAGCTGTGGGGGAGTAGGCCAAGGGAAGCCAGGAGAATGAAATACCCAGTAGAGACACTTTACCCGGGGAAACTGCATGGGGACACCATGAGGAGAAAAAGGACATCAGGATCCTATAGTTCTAGAGGTGTGTTTTTGTGGCCACATGTATTTCTTTCCTATTAGTATACGCTATGTATGTGCTCACTCTACTTAATGGTGCTGAGTGGGTGGCCCAAATTTATGAAGAAAGGAAAGAAGGAAGGAAGAAAAAGAATTTGTTAAGTATTTACTGTATGCCAAGAAGTGTGCTAAGTGCTAGGGATATAACTACAAAGAAATGATACACTACATTCTCTCAAGGAACTCCTAATTGGAGAAGATATATAAAAGAATTTAGTTTCAGAGCAGATGCAAAGATCCAAATCTCTTAGTATAGTATCCTTATACATGTATGTTCATCCTTTATTGCCAAAGAAGACCATTCCATCAGAGAAATAATGACATGACTTGCACTTGACTTTGTTTTGAGTGAGGGAGGGCTATGCAGGTCACCAGCCTCACTTCTCCTCCAAAGCCATCTGCATCCAGTGACCAGATATTCATCAGGATAACTGGAGATGACTTAGGATGAGACAATGGGGGTTAAGTGACTTGCCCAAGGTCACACAGCTAGTGAGTGTCAAGTGTCTGAGGTGAGATGTGAACTGAGGTCCTCCTGACTCCTGCACTGGTGCTCTATTCACTGCACCACCTAGGTGCCCCAGTGTCCTTATATACTAATATAAGGAAATAATTATATTAAATTAGGAATTGGCCTCTATTGGTTTTATTTATTTTGATTTTTTGAAATGGTAGGAATACTATTTCCTTATTCCACTGTAGAGGGAGGAAGAGAAATGTGATAGAGTAGGTAGAAATTTGGGCTGAGATTCAATTCAACTAAACAAACATTTATGATAATAAATAATGACAATGATAGTGAGTGCCTACTATGTACAGCGGGCAGGTAGGTGGCACGTTAGATAGAGTGCCAGGCTTGGAGTCAGGAACACTTCTCTTCCTAAGTTCAAATCCAGCTTCAGACCCTACCTGTGTGACCCTGGGCAAGTCACTTAATCCTGTTTACCTCATTTTCCTCATCTATAAAATGAATTGTATCTTTGCCAAGAAAACCCCAAATGGGGTTATGAAGAGCTGGACACGATTGAACAACAGGTATACAGAGGACACTGTTAAGATTTTATTTTAACCTGACTTGTAAGTTCATCAGCATAAGGAGTCCCTCCCTAGGAAGGGCTTGAAATCATTGACAGATATCGTACCTTCTAATAACATGGGGAAAGCAAAACTCTAACTATGGTGATTATGAATTTACCTGGAAGAAAGGAGATTCCTTAGCCAACTTAGTGGCAATCTTAAGTCCTTGGATAAAAGGGAGAGGCAATCCCTCAATAGATGACTTTAAAAGGGCAAGCATTTGATATAGTTTCTTGATGGACTCCCGGGAAGGGGGAGGTTTGGGTGGGCAGAGGAGGAAACACCAAGTGGATGTCACCATGGGGAAAGCCTCTGTATCATCTCAGGCTAGATTGTGTGCAAGAGACTTATGACTTCTTATCTACTTTACTGTAGATGGCTGTGACCTATGATAAAGAATTAAGTAATGGGAATGTTATCATGTGTTATGGCCCTGATATTCCTGTGCTATGCCTGCTTACTGTTACCATCTTATCATCTTACCTCAGAAGACTCATTGTGAACTCAAAGATTTGGCATTACCTACCACATTGCTAAGAACTGGGTTTTGCTTCTTTCAAAGGAAGGAAGTAAAGTCAAAGTCTTTGTTCTCAGAATTCCCTATTTTTGATCACTCCTTCAGTGAGCTGTTAAACTTGTCTGTTTTGTTTTTGCTGTCTTTTTAGTGTTTTTTTTCCTTTTTCAACATTGTATATATTAGGATCCTTGAATCTGAAGGATTAAGTTTGTCATTTAAAAACCTTACACCTATTTAAATGGCGAATAATTCTCTATATATGATCCTCAGGATCTTGCCACCAAGCAGTGAGATGTGACAGGATCATTTTCTGCTGGGGTTCTATTTGACCCTCCCATGGTTCTTTCCCTAAGAAACAAGGAACCTGTCTTTGAGGCTTGATTGGCCCAGGGGGCTAAGGCCTAAGCTACAACTCCAGTGAAATAATGGTGTTTTCTGGTCCCATTGTCATAATTTCCTGGTCTCTTAAGAGCGTAAAAAAGGCCACTCATGTGGAGTAGAAGACACTTTAGACTAGGTGCATGTCTTGGGTATATTCTATATTGTGACTAAGCAAACCTCTTTTTAATAACTGTTGAAGGACCTGCAAGTTCATTTCAATATCAAATCTAAATTACCAGAGGATTGGCCTGAATTAGGTCCAGCCTATTATGCCTTCACATCTTATAAACTTCAGCAATATTTTTTTTCTTAATTTTTCTAGACTGAAGAGCTCTCATCTTTTTAGTTTGGAAAGATCAAAATTATTACCTTGAGTTTTTACTGTATTGATTGCACAATGTAATTGATTTTATGCTATATCAATTTTTATAATTGAGTTTGCATCGTCCTAAAGCCACATTTCTATGTCCTTGAGTTGAGTTCAGGAATTAGCTTTCCTTCTGAGTTAGCTTAAAGTTATTATTAAAAGAAACATAGTTATCTCTTATACCTATAGCTCCTAGGATACTTCTAGGATATTTGTTTGCTATCTTCAAGTCCCACAAGTTAACTTGATACCATTCCCATAAGATATAACATTTGACCTTGCCTGTCCTTGTACTTTTAGGAGACAACAAGTCTGGTAGCTTTGATCCCTTAGATTATAAGATGTGGATGAATCTCATAAAACAAGTAACATTTCTCATTTGTCAGAGAGGGGTGTTTACTAGCCCTCTTTCTTTGATGTAACCAGTCATGTTGTCCCCATCCCCATGATGCTTTTTATCTCATAACTAATCAAATTGTCTTCCCCACCTACCCTATTCTTTGTCCTCTTGTACTTCTCCAAACTATTTGACAGCTAGTAAGCCCTACTTTGGTTATTGAGAGGCCATAGTCCCAATGTATTGGTTATTGCTAGCCTACCTAACAAATTGATCATGCTTGGAATCTTGTCTCAGTTTACCTTAGTTTTCAAATATAACAAGTTTATCCTTATATAGTTTCCCTTCTAATGCCTTAATTGTTCTAGTTTTCCTTTGTAACTTTCCTGATAGAATGTAAATGTCTTGATGGCAGAATCTGTTCCAGTTTTGCTTTTGTATCCCCAGTACCTAGCATAGTGCTTGTCATATAGCAGATGCTTGATAAATGCTCCATTAACAAACCAATTGAGTGGTACCTTTAACTCTGTTATATATTAAATGAGGGGGAAGTAACTACAACTAAACAATATCTAATAATAATCTAGAATCTGTATAAGGGTAGGATACTACTTTCTATTCAGTTTCCAAATTAAAATTATTTTTCATATGTGTGTGGAGTTAGGATTCTTAGGTCACTATGATTGTCTTACAGAGAGAGATTATATTTAAGTTTTCTCTTGGTGATTCAGGCTGTCAATGAGAGCTCAGGACATGGGTAGTATCTTTTCCCAAAACAATATAGGCATTGTCATTCTGAGTCTGTTTAATCATTCTTCCAGTTTAATATCATTTCTGATGGGATCATTTTAGGTTGTTTCATAGGAGACTGTGGGATTACTCATCATGGAAGTTGATAATAAGGGCCAAAGCTTGAATTAAGAAGAGCTTGGACCTAATAGTCTTCTTTGTTAAACTCAGAGAATGCCTTTTGGTGTCAAGCAAGCAAATGGGACTTCCTTACTAGATCCTTCTCCTGGTATCTTAGTGATAAGGAAAAACACAGATGTCCTGAGTTGTAATTTCATTTAAAACTTTGTTTACCCTTTGCTGTGTCAGCTATTTCGAGTACCTGTTTAGGACAGAAAGCCTGGTGGGATTTTCTTCTTATCGTATGTCACAGAGACATATGTTTACACAGCCTGGAATCGCAAGGCCCATCAGACACTACTTTGTTAATTGTCTTTTCTTACTAAATTTATGATTTGTTCAACTAAGAGAGTTCCTTTCTCACAGTAAAATGTATATAAGTCAGAAGATTTCTGTACTGGGTAGCCAGAATATTTTTCTGGCTCCATAATGCATTATGTTATTGCTTTCCTTAATAGGGAATTGTTTAATTAATTAAATAATAAAATGTATGCATTTAGCCTGTTGCCTTTTCTTTAACCAACTTTTCAGGTCAACAAAGTTAATCATGAACTTATTTAACTAAATTTTGAAGTATTTTTAATTTTTCAGTGCTCTTCATCTCATCTACTTCTAACAGATTCTGTTATTGCTCAGTATATTTGTTGTAATCGTCTCTTCATGATAAGCCACCAAATGGTGCAGACATCTGAGCTCCTTATTTATTTATGCTGCTTATTTATATATGTATTTATCTTCATCATTAGAATATAATAAGCTCCTTGCCAGTAGGAATTGTTTCTTTCTCTGTACTTGTTATTTCCAGTGTCTCTCAAAATACTGCCTGTAGTAAGCACTCAAATGCTTACTGATTGACTGATAGCATAGTTAGGGGATAAGACATAGCATACATTTGTATATTGCTTTATGGTTTCAAGGTGTTTCACAAGGATACTTCATTTACTTTCTTCCAGGTAATTGTAAGGATGATGATAACGGTGAAAAGGAGAGGTGTGTAACTGGGTAGGCACCGGAGGTCAGGGTGTCTCTGAGCTCTCAACGACAAAGGATCAGATGGTAAAATGGGAGTTATGACTTATCCCCTGGGGAACAAGAGACTGGGTGACAAAGCCCTAGGCAGCCTTGGTTCTCTCAGCCCCACGTGAGAGGTAAGGGAAGGAGGCATTCCAAGAAGGCAAACCTGGGAGTGTGTGCACAGGGGAATCCCACGCTGACAAATGGGCAAAAAGTGCATCTGGGCTTTCTTGGGCGGGGGTTGGGGGTGCAGGATCTGGCAATTCCAGGTTGGCAAGGGGTGAGGGGATATTTGGGCTTTCATGTTAACCGGAGGAGGGACCCCACGGTGACAAGGAGTACCTGGTCCACCCACAGAGACATGGAGTGGGGTGGATTTTCCATGTTAACAAAGGCACAGGGAGGATTTGGGCTCCCACGGTGACAAAGGCAGAAAGGTTTTGGGGGCTCTGCTAATGACTAGAGTCGAGGGGGTGTAGGGGCTTTCAGGTCTACAGGAGGAGGAAGGAAACTCTGTATCTCCGTGTCTCAGAGGGACAGGAGGGGATTCCTCGGGGACAGAGGCAGAGGCGCATTTGGGCTCCCGTAGTGTCGGGATGGGGGAGGCAGAGTTTGTTTCACCACGGAGAGTCGCTGCTCACAGCGGGGGGGATTCCTCGGGCACAGAGGCAGAGGCGCATTTGGGCT
>CM053770.1:592062280-592136033 GCA_028658325.1 Potorous gilbertii | reverse complement strand
GAGATTCAAATGCTGCTCCCCAGCCTCAGGGCTTTCAGCAGCAGGCAGGGCTGCTATTCAATGTGAGCTTAAGTTCGGAGGCTTAGGTCGGGGCAGGGCTGCCTCCCAGGCTCAGTTCCCTCAGGGGTTTTATGCGGAGACTTTTCGTAATGGAACTCCTGCCTGCTCCGGGAGCCTCTGGCCACCCGCTGCCTCTGCTGCTGCCTCCCGAGGGGGCCTGAGTTATGGAGACACCCCATTCCCCTCTCGACCAGTCCAGAAGTGTCTCTTACTGACCTGTAGCGCCTGTGGGTGGAAGGACCTTTGTGGCCACCAGAGATTCTGTCCCTGATTCCTGCTCGGATCTGCTGGAACTGCTTCTCTTAGTGCCACGCAGCCAGGGAAGGGCTCAGCTCCACTGCCATCCAGTGCGCAGTGGACCTTTGGGGTCAGTTTTTCAGGGCTCTCTGGAACGGAAATATCCTTCACTGTGTTGCTGCGTGGATTCCACTGCTCCAGAATTTGTTGGGAGTTCTTTTTAGAGGAAATCCACGGGCTGTGGGTTTGGAGCTAGCATATGTGAATCTTTCTACTCTGCCATCTTGGCTCCTCCCCCAAGTCCACTTTTTTAAAGTAGCTATGAAACTTGTAGGTTATCTTCCCATGTTGGAGCAAGTTAATCTGTGTTTGAGCAGTTTTATCAGTCTAAAAGCTATACTTCACATGAGTTTGTAAGGTAGGAGCAATGTCTTAGAACACAGCCAGTTTACCAGCTTATTTTTAGCACAGCATAAATGGACTGTAGGCTGATGATAAAATGAATAGAAGATATTTGTTAAGATTAGGCTGAAACACAATTTTAGGTATCTTGGCAGAGGTGTAGAATAGCATGGAACAATAACAGCAGATACAGTCAACCAGTATACAGTAGTCAAATCTGAAATGTTTCTTTGTTCAGAAGGGATAACTCACATTTTAGTCAGAACAGAACAACACTGGGTATGGTCTTGTAAAATGCAGATACCATACCTGGACAGAAAAGAAAATCTTCACATAGCATATGTATGAACAGTATAGTGATCAATGGGAGTTTTGCTTTTGGCCATAGAGATTTAACTTTCAACTTCTCTTTAAAACATTATTGAACACTGAATACTGATGAGGGCCGGAGGGAGGTGGTGAGCACCTCTCCATCCCAAAGACCTGAGTACAAGGGCAGGTCGCCTGGAATGAATTTGCAGACTCAAGCATTCTTGAAGTCAAGGTAGTAAAGATTTATTACGCTTTTTGATGGGCAAGAGTTCTTAGGGATCCTGTGATTTGAATGGGGTACAGGTAAAGTTTATATAAGATATTCTGTAGTAAAACATGTGCCATATGTGATGACTAGGTGATTCAGGGTGGAATTGGAGAATGGTTAAGGAATGGTTAGTTCTTAAAGGAACATGCACTTTTAGTATCCGCTGTACAGGTATTTTACCTAGAGTTCATGGGGAAATAGCCCAAGGTGAGTCTACATGGAGGTGTGGTTTTAAACTTGAAATGTTACTAAGTCAACTAAGGGTCAGGATTGACTAAGTAATACCAGGATGCTCTTATCAATGTCTTATTAGACAAGGGAGTATATGTACGTCTAAGTCTAGGATACATATGATTTGTCAGTGAGTACTAAATGTCATTATGACCCAGTACACAGCCAGTTCAGCCAGGACACAGCTGGTTCAAACTAATAAATTATATAGGTACAGCTGGCTACTGTGGCAGGAAGGGAGATAATGGTTTTGCTAGGGCAGGCTGTGTTCTTAGGCTGGGGAGAAACTGCCTAGGATAGTGTTTTGAGGCTAGGGAGAAATATTACTTTTAGAGAGAAATGTGATTTTAGAATTGGGGTCCAAGCACATGCACTCAAGCACCCCATCAATACCACCTTGAGGCATCATACTGTCCAAATCTTACTGTGTCTTGTACTTACTTATTGGTTGCAGAGATCTGCTATACCCAGTCACTTACCTTCTTTCTTTTGCTATATGACCAGAAATTTTGTCATTTGTTCCTTTCTATTTCTTTCAAATCACAGTATTGTATTTCTAGGGCTTATTTATAAGGTGAAAGATAATAAAATCAGAAGTAACACCCCAGAGTAAGGTAATTACAAGTAAATGTGAAATGGAATTACTCAGTTCAAGATTGATGTAGTCTAAACTTCTTGTTTCCAAGGCTCAGTTTGACTTTTATAATATTTCTCACTAGGTTGAGAAAATCCTTAGCACAAGAAATGAATAAGCCCCATAACACCATTGCCAACTTTGGCTGGTTCAAACTCTTTGGTCCATTTTGTGATCCTAGGAATCAGTCTGTCTTCTTGATTACGTGATTGCCTTTTTGGGTATTTCCCACCCAATCACTAAACATCTAATAAATTTACAAAATAGGTAAAGAACAATTTTCCAACTACCTCCGAAACTTAAAAGTACCAGTTTGGTAGAATTATACCCATTTACTTATCTATCTTTCTGCCTGTCTGTCTATCAGCATATTTAGCACAAGGTGCTCAATAGTTGTATATAATATTAGAGTTGCTTCTGATCATGAGTCGGTCTTTTCAGCCATGTATACTCGTTTGACTATAGCATTGTCAGTAGTATCATCCTTAAATATTAAGTTTATATCTCTGGTTATATCCTCTTCTCACCATGAACCAGCAAAAACTAGATGCATAGTTTTTATATTTAAAATATAATTAGATATTGAAGAATAATATGAGTGACCATGTAAAATCAAATGATATTCTAGCTGTGCTCTGTTTTTGTAGAGGCCAAGATATACATGTTTCTTATAGCTACATTGTTTAAAAATGACTTCTGATGGCTCAAGTACTAGAAAGCAGTAGTCAACAAGAGCCTAAAAATTAGTGTGCTGATGAGTTTAAAGTAGCTATGGTTCTATTAGTTCTTAATTATAAATGTATCACTGAAAAGCATTTCAGTGAACTTAAATCATTTTAAGTTTAAGCTAGTTAAAGGAAGTCTAGAGGGATAAATCAAGCCTAAAGGAAAAAGTGTTCATTTTCCAGCATGCTGTGAATTTGAACTTGGTCTGATACTTGTTTTTGAGAGGTTATATAGGCAGGTAAACATGTATCATTTGTAATTGTAGATCAAGAGGGGACCTTCAGAACCATATGTACTTGAGATCTCTTATGAATTAACCAATCTTTAAAGGGTAAGATGCAGTGTTAGTAGTATAAAAAGAGAAGTATTGATAAACTCAAACTAGGCATGAAATGCCAATTTGTGATTTGCCTAAATTCATCAGCTAGCTAATGATAGAAGCACTCTAAAACATAGGATCTTCTAAATCCCAGACCAGTGCTCTTTCTATTATACCATGCTACTATTTTCTTCTCTTGACTTAGGTGAGAAAGACCATTTAAAACAATGAAAATCAATATTTTCTGATGAAAAAATAATTTTTTCCCTTTCAAGATGGTATTGTTTTATTTTTTGAATTTAAAATCTTAACAAATATAAAATTAAATACCATACATTTTATGTATCCTGCTACTAAATACCACTTTTTTCCTTCTCTTCACCAGCCTTATTTAGCCTCTCTTTGGAATTCTAGGCGTACCATTAATTTTGATGGATTTAATATATTTCTGTAAGAAGAGGAGGAATTTATTCTCTAAAAACTAAGCATAAGGTGCCTAAGTTCATCAGAGTGGTAGGTTTTTCTGTACAGTTACCAAAAACCAGGTCTTGAGCTTTAAAGGCACTTCATAGATACCTGGATTTTTTTTTTATGAATTCTGTTGAATGTTGTTATTATTATTTTTCGTGTAAGCATTTACTTTTTACATGGCTGATATTCCTTTTTACATTTTACATACAGTTTTCAGGGTATAAATAGTGAATGAACTGCCGTTATCTTGCATTGAGCAAGACCCAATATGTAAAGCCTTTCACCTCAGTTCAAAAATTCAACTATACTAGTACAAGATAGGAGATTCATGGTTACATGGCACTTTGAAAAAGATCCGGGAATTTTAGTGAACTGCAAACTGAATATGAATCAGGAATTGATGTGATAATCAAAAAAATTACTGTCATCTTGGGCTGAGTTAACACAGGCATGGCTTCTAGGAATGAGAAATTATTATTCTTTTATACTCTGCACTAGTTAGACTAGTATGGAGTATTATTATGTTTAGTTCTGGGTGACACAATTTAAGAAGGACGTTGATAAGTTGACCAGCATCTAGGAGAGAAGATCCAGGATGAGAAAGGTTTTAAGCCTATGTAATATGAGTATTGGTTAAAGGAACTGGTGATGTTTCAACTTGAAAAGAATTGACTCTGCGTGTGTATGTGTGTTTGGGGGCACATGGCTAATGTCTTTAGTGAGTTGAAGACCTTTTATATGGAAGAAAGAGTAAAAGTTGCAAAGAGGCAAATTGAAGCTCCCAAATATTTTATATTATCACAGTATCAGTTAGATGTTCTTGACAATGAGAAGTCCATAAGTGGAAGGGCTTACTTTGGGGTGGGTTTCCCTTATGGAGATCTTCAAACAGAAACTACATGATGTGGTAAGAGAGTTTTTCTGTGTTGATTTTATTACATCCATTTCATTAAGATGGCTGGCTGTAATAATATGATGATACACTTAGAGAATCAACTAAAAAACTGCTTGAAATAATAAGAACCTTTAGCAAAGTTGCAGAATATAAAATAAACGCACATTTCTGTATATTACTAACAAAGCCCAACAGCAAGAGATAGAGAAATTCCATCTAAAATTACTATATGTAATATAAAATATTTGGGAGTCTACCTGCCAAGACAAACTCACAAACCATATGAACACAAGTACAAAACATTTTCCACACAAAGTCAGATATAAAGAATTGAAAAAATATCAGTTGCTCATTGGTGGCTGACTTAATATAAAAAAAGACAGTTCTACCAAAATTAATTTACTTATTACCATAGCAATCAGACTACCAAAATTTATTTTAAAGAGCTAGAAAAAATAACAGCAAAATTCATCTGGAAGAACTGGTCCAGAATATCAAGGGAATTAATGAAAAGAAATATAAGGGAAGGTGAGCTAGCTGTACTAGATCTTAAATTGTATTAGAAAGCAGTAATCATCAAAACTGCTTGGTACTAGTTTAGAAACAGTGATGGATCAGTAGAATAGGTTAGGTACACAAGACACAGTACTCAATGACTATAGTAATAAACCCAGAGACTTCAGGTTCTGGGATAATTACTCACTATTTGACAAAAATGGCTAGGAAAACTGGAAAATAGTGTGGCAGAAATAAGGTATAGACCAACATCTTTTCCCTTATACCAAGATAAAGTCAAAATGTGTACATGATTTAGATGTAAAGGCTGATACTATAAGCAAATTAGAAGAGCAAAGAGTAGTTTGCCTGTCAGATTTGTGGATAGTGGAAGAATTTGTGACTAAACAAGAGATAGAGAATATTATGAAATGCAAAATGAATAATTTTGATTACATTGAATTGAAAAGTATTTGCACAAATAAAAGTCAACGCAGTCAAGACTAGAAGGGAAACAGAAAGCTGGAGAAACAATTTTTATAGCCAGTGTTTCTGATAAAGGCTTCATTTCTAAAATATATGGAGAACTGAATTAAATTTATAAGAATACAAATCATTCCCCAGTTAAAAAATGGTCAAAGGATATGAAGAGGCAGTTTTCAGATGAAGAAATCAAAGCTATCTATAGTCATACGAAAAAATGTTCTAAATCACTATTGATTAGAGAAATTCAAATTAAAAGAACTCTGAGATGCCACATCACACTTATCAAATTGGCTACTATTGACGAAAAAGGAAAAAGATAAATATTGGACAAGGTAGACATTAAGACATTGTTGGTGGAGTTGTGTACTGATCCAACCACTCTGGAGAGCAATTTGGAACTATGCCCAAAGGGCAGCTGTACAAACTGTACAAACCCTTTGATACAGCAATACCACTACTAGGTCTTTATCCCAAAGAGATCATAAAAATGAGAAAAGGACCCACATGTATGGAAATATTTAAAACAACTCTTTTTGTAGTGGCAAAAAATTGGAAATTGGAGGGATGCTCATCATTTGGAAAATGACTGAACAAGTTGTGGTATATGAATGTAATAGAATCCTGTTGTTCTATAAGAAATGATGAGTGGGATTTCAGAAAAACCTGGAAAGACTTATATGAACTGATGCTGAGTGAAGTGAGCAGAACCAGGAGAACACTGAACACAGTAATAGCAACATTATGTGATGACTAACTTTGATAGATTTAGCTCTTCACAGCAGTGCGAGGATCTAAGCTCCAAAAGACTCATGATGGAAAATGCTCTCCACACCCATAGAAAGATCTATGGAATCTGACCTTATAAGGAAGAATAGTGTTTTTCTCTCTTTTTTGTTTCTTTCTTGCGGTTCCTTTCATTGGTTCTAATTCTTCTTTACAACATGACTTAATGTGAAGATGTGTTTAATATGAATGTATATGTAGAGCCTATATCAGATGGCATGCTGTCTTGGGGAGGGTGGAGGGGAGAATAGGGGAGAAAATTTAAAACTCAAAAATCTTATGGGAGTGTTAAAAACTAAAAATAAATTAAAAAAGGATGACTGGTTTCATAACCACCCGGAGCTTGCAGAATTTAACTGAGATGTCAGATTTTAGCTCTGATGATTGGTTAGTGAGACGAGACTTTCTAGCTTCAGTTATTTAAGATGAGCTTGTCAAATAACTTGCTCTGGTGTTAAATGGTTCTGGTTAGTCTGCAAGTTCCAGTTTTGTCTGCAGTGTTTTTATCTTATCTGTAATGACCTTTCTCCTTCTGCCCTTTGTTCTTTGATGTATAAATCTTTACCTTCCTCTTCTGTCTTCCCTAAAATTCCATTGTATCTGTCCTGCTTGAGGTAACTAAGAACTTTGTAAGATTGCTGAAACTGATGCTGGGACCGATTGGCTTTTATATTCTATGGTCCATGCTTTTAGCATAGAAAGCATTTAGTTGGCTTCATGGGTAGAGTGTTGGGCCTAGAGTCAGGAGGACTTGAGTTCAAATATGATTTCAGACTTACTATTTGTGTGACCCTGGGCGAGGGTCACTTAATCTTTGTTTGCCCTAATCCACTAGAGAAGGAAATGCCAAACCATTGTAATATCCTTGCCAGGAAAACCCCATGGACACTGTGGTCTATGGCATCACAAAGAATTGTACAGTACTGAATGACTGAACAACAGTGTTCTCTGAGTATATAACAAACAGTGTTTCTTTCCTATTCTTTGCATGTTGGTAATTTTGATTGGCAGCAGTATCTATCATGAATCTTTGGGCTTTTTTTATGTCACTGACAACTTTGTTGGAATAGTGATTCCCTTTTGGATATGATGTCCCTTCCAACTCTTGAGATTCTGTGATGTTATTTTAGTGATACATGGCTATGAAAAAGTTGGATTCTTGATAATTTAGGGCTATTTATTATAAATAATGATTTCGTCTTTTCCTTCCCCCCTCCCTTTGTAAGTGCTCATGTCATTTGCATTTAGGAACACTCTTTTTCTTGTAGATCAAAGATTCTTAACCTGTGGTCCACGAATTAAAAAATGTTTTGGTAACTATATTTCAATATCATTGGTTTCCTTTGAGAGTCTATGTATTTTATTTTATGCTTTAAAAAAAACAAACCTTATTCTCAGAAGAAGTCCATGGGCTTCACTAGACTGCCACAGTGGTCTGTGGTACAAAAAAAGTTAAGAACCAAGGTCCTAGATCTTCAGAACCACCAAAAGAAATGTGAGCTTTCTGAGAGCTGGGACTGTCTTTTCCATTTACGTTTTAGGTGTTAGCCAGTAGTGCTGTGCACACATTAAATACTTAGTTGAAATGCTTTATTCATTTTTACTTTCGTTCATGAATAAACTGGTCAGGCTTTTTGATACATCTCCCCTTTGATTTATGCCTCTTGTTAATTGTCAGCTTGGAGGTAACACTTATTATCTACAGCTCTTTATCAGCCTCTTTCTTTCCATCTTCTTCTGACCTCTAGGTCTGACTGCCTGTCTGATGGCTAAAGCCTTGCTTTGGGGCATTTGGGCTTTACCTCACCCTCCTCTCATATTCTTTTGATCATAAGATTGTGAAGGACTTCAGAGGTTCTCTGGAATCAGTCTTAAATAGAAATGAATCTCTGTAGGCCATATTGAGTTAGAAAACCACAAATTAACGTTATCTGTACTTTATTATGTTTTCATCTGGTTGTGACTGGAACTCTCTAGTTTTGCTCTTGTTTGGGGGGAGGACCTGGGATCCTTGAGTTTGACCAAAACCTCTGATTTGGTGCAATCCTTTCATTTTACAAATGAAGACACTGACGTTTAGAGCAGTTAAGTAGTTAAGTGCAGGGTCACAGGTCAAAAGGCACAGATTTGGAATTTGAATGCAGATTCTCTGATTCCAAATCTAGTATTTTTTACATTGAATTATGTTGCCTGTCACTCAGAATTTCTGCTTAGGTGGGGTAGGGCATATATGGTGATATGTTGAGATGAAAGGAAGAAGAAAATCTAATTAAAATAATTTAATAAATACCTTGTTTAAAACATCCTGGATTATGAGTATTTGCATTTTTTAGTAGGAAGTTTACTAATCTAAATGGATCTGTACTTGGTAAAATTTCAGTTAATATGACTAAATGTAGTGAAAAATTTCAAGAATTCAGGAAAGATATTTTTGGGAATAGGCCTCTTAAGTCATACTAGGTTCCTTGTTGATCTTGTGTTGGCTTATTAGTATTAAAGTGCAGTTGTACACAGAAAATTTTGTATTTGTTAGAAGATGCTGACAAAGTCAGTTTTTTTTTTCTTCAGAAACAGAGAATGTTTCAATAAGCCAGTTAGTCAGCTTGCTAATGCCAGGAGCTATACTAAGTGCTAGGGATAAATAAAAAAAAAAATAGAAGGAAAAAACACCCAAAAGGAAACTGAAAAACAGGGCCCCAGGAAGGTGCTGACAAAAGGCCTTGGGGGAGAATTCAGGGGATGGCCCAGAGTCATGCATTTCAGACTATTCCTAATCAGGGAGATTGTTTACTTTCTGGCTCCTTTCTTGAAGTATTATTTGAAGCTATCTTGCCTGGAATTCATCTTGTCCTAACAATTATGGGGTCATCGATTTGGAAAGCAGCTCGGGGGATATTTAGTCTGACCCTTTGATATAGACAAAGAACACTAGAGTGGAGGAGGTTAGGTGACTTGTCCATGGTCACGCAAGTAGTAAATATCAGGAGTGGGATTTGAATCCAGGTCTTCCGATTCCACAGCCAGCATTCTTTCCATCGTATCATGCTAAGTCCTCATCTTAGCAATAATTCAGATTTACGAAATGAAGTAGGCAAATTCATCCTCATGCTAATTTCTCTTTTTGTGTGATATGGTTAAAATTATCCACTTAGTTAGTTGCTCATATGTTTTGGGCATTTAAAAACTATTCATTTTCTGTAAACAAGAATTTATTAGTTACCTAGTATGTTTTAAGCGTTTTCTTAGGTGCTGGAAATGGAAAGAAAGATAAAACTCTGACCTCAAAGAACTTACATTCTAACTGAAGAAATAACATGTACACACAGAATTACAATAAGTATGTGAAGTAAATACAAGGTAATTTGGGGGCAGGGGGATTCTAGCATTCTGTGGCAATTAAGTAGGATCTGGTATTGTGGATGACCTTGGAGGGAAGCCAAGCATTCCAAGAGGTGAGGATGGAGTTGATTTTTGGAGGGGGAGTGTGCAGGCTGTACAAGGTTAATAGACATAGGAGGTGAATTGTGTCTGAGGGACAACAAGAGGCCATTTTAGCTGGATTACAGAGTGTGTTAAGGGAAGTAATGTGTACAAATGTAAACTAGAAAGGTAGGCCAGAACTAAATTGTGAAACGCTTTAAATGTCAATAACAATAACTAATAATAGAATAGCTAGCATAGTACTTTAAGGTTTGTAAACAGCTTTACGTATGTTATCATTGCATATTACATATGTTGAGGGAGTCCTGTTAGCATGCCGATTATACATTTGAAGAAACTGAGCGTGGGAGGCAATAAATGACTTGCTCAGTATTGATAGCGTGCTTACTGTGTGCCAGGCACTGTGTTAGTGCTTTCAATTATTCTCTCATTTGATCTTCCCAGCAACACTGGGAGGTAGGTATTGTTATTGTCTCCATCTTACAGATGAGGAAACGGATACAAATAGAGGTTAAGGAATTTGCCTAATGCCACATAGGTAGGTAGTAACTGTCTGAGGCAGGATTCAGGCTTGTCTGCCTGACTCCAAGTGCAGTGCTTTATCTGTGGTACTGTATAGCTACCTCTAAGCACATAACTTTGTACTTCAAGGTCCTATGGAGCTGTAAGAGAATAATATAGTCAATTATGTATGTTAGATGTGTCACTTCCGATGTGTAGAGGCTGGATGGGAGAGGGGTGCGAAGTGAGGTAGGGCGAGCATTTAGGAGGCCGCTGCCACTGCCAGGCAAGTGCTGATTGGTGACTGAGCTAGGATGGTGGCTTTGTGAGTAGAGGCAAGATAGGTACAAGAGTTGCTATGGATGTAGAATCAACTGTAGTTAGATATAGAGTAAGAGACATTTGCTGGAAGTGTCCAAAGACTTGGTAATTTGGGACCCAAACTTGGGAGAGAGTCTAGAGGCATATAGATTTGGGAGTCTTCTGCATAGAGGTGATAATTGAACCTGGGAAAGCTGATGAGATTACTGAGAGAGAAGAGACAGGTGCCAAGGAGCAGGCCTTGGGTAATGTACATTGTGAGACATTCTGAGAAGGAGCAGTTAGAGACATAGGAGAACCAAGAAAAAGTAATATCACAAAATTCAGAAAAAAAGTGTCCAGGAAGGTGTCAACAATGCCAGTTACCTAAATAGGTAACTTTTTCTTCAGAATCATAAGGTGATAACGCTAGAGAATATATATTTGACCATTTAGTTAATACCCATGGAAATAGGAATTGGCTTTTAAAGAAATTAATGTAATAGTATTGGTTGTCTCCATTTTAATTTACTATATGAAACATATTTGCTTAACAAATTTTCAAAAATCTACATGGAACAATGTGAGAACCAGAAATGCAATTTTATTTGTATTTTTATTTTTAAACAGTTAACTATACTGGTTAGGACTTATACTATTGCTTTGTTTTCCTTTGCATGAAAACAACTTTGTAAACTTTTTTTTAAAAGAATGATTTATAATTCCAGCATGTCATGGTGGCTTTTGATGTTTACCATATATAGCCCAGATTGCATTACTATGAATAATTCCATTAATTTGTAACTTTTTTTCTCTCTGCTTCAGATAGTCGTTTGGAAGAGATACAGTGACTTTAAGAAACTGCACAAAGACCTCTGGCAAATTCACAAAAACTTATTCAGACATACAGAATTATTTCCACCTTTTGCTAAAGCAATAGTCTTTGGTAAGCATACTTTTGAAAATTTTGAAATTGCTTAGTAAATGTTAATTGCTAATACTATTTATTTGGTAGACTCTAAAACTACTGATGTGTTGAAAATAGAAGTCATGCTTTTTTGTTATATTTGCTATATTAAGAGTATTAATTGTAATCTGGTGTCCTGAATTTTAGTTTTATGTGACTGAGGCAGTATTTTCCCAACTTAAAATATTCACACCCTCAGAGTTATATTTATAGAAAGCACTGTAAGTACATTTTTAATTTTTTTTTTGGTCTTCTGACATTATTAATAGTTTTTTTCTAGCCATATAACTCAGAAAAAGGCATGTTGAATTGCTCTGAATGTGTTGCTAGAGATGTTCCTACTCTTTGATCTCATGGCAATTCTCAAGCCAGTTCAGTTGTACAAGAACTTTCTCTATATGAGTTGGTTCCAAAGTGGCCCAGGTAATTGCCCCAATTCTACACATGAATATACTCTGATTGGCAGAGGCCCTAGGTAGTCTAGACTTGCCAGGAAATGTCTAGTTTTGAGAACATCAGAGAGACCAGTTTGTACAGTGTCTTCTTTCTTCTCCTTACACTTTAAGCTGCTGTTCATTATGTTTGATTTAGGACACTAGAGCCTTGCTAGCCCCATTGAATAGTAACCCTCAGATCACTTAGCTACATGAAATATTGACCTAGTATTTCTGTATGGGCATTTGTGTATGGCAGGGAGCATCTCCTCTCCCCAGATAGGAAGGACCACTGAAATCCACTGAAGATATCCCTTATACCAAAGATACTATGGTACTTTTTTTGGGGAGTCCTTAAAATAGAGCAAGGATGGTCAATCTATGAACTGTGTATGACTGACTCCTGTAGCCATTGTTAATATAACTGTGCCATTCTTCACTATATGTGTCTTTGTCCATTTCTCTGTCACTCTTTCTCTGTCTTTCTTTTCTCTTTTTTATCCCTTTGGAGAAAAGTTTGTGTTGGGAAGAGCATAGGATGTGAAGTTAGAGGACCAGAGGTGGAATCCTGACTCTGATACTTGCCTGTGTGTTTTTGGGCAAACCAGTCTCTCTGTGCTTTTCTTTTGTCAAATGTAAATTGAGGGGGTTAGGGTTAGGTCACTTCTGAGGTCCTCTCCAGCTCAGAATAGGGGATACTACATTTATACCTTCCTCTCACTTCTCATTCTACTCTCTTAGCAAACCCTTTCGTTTTCCAAATTTGGGTTTTCTCCTGCCTCTCTTTTAAAACTGCTCTTGGCACTCATGGACATTACTTAGTGTTTTAGGGATGCTCAGGAATAAAGAGCATAGCTTTAATTTCATAATGGAAATGTTTCCTATAGCCTTTTAATTGTATCAGAATCGTAGATTTAGAGCTGGAAGGAATCTCACAGACCATCTGCTCTAACTTCTCC
Source organism: Potorous gilbertii (assembly GCA_028658325.1). Classification (NCBI taxonomy): domain Eukaryota; kingdom Metazoa; phylum Chordata; class Mammalia; order Diprotodontia; family Potoroidae; genus Potorous; species Potorous gilbertii. The sequence goes on along the minus strand of CM053770.1, from coordinate 592,123,112 downwards.
ATTTTATAGATGAGGATTGAGGCCCTGGGAGGTTAAGTGATTTGTCCAAGTCCACACAAGTGATGGGGTTGGGTGGGATTTTAATCCAGGTCCTGTGACTTCAGAACCAGTGTTCTTTCCATAACACCATGCTGTGTCTTTTCATTCTGAGATAACTTTTCTATATACAAAACTAATATCATATACACATATTTGTATACACAAATACATTTCACTTGTCTCTAGGCCTCAGTTTCTGTGATATGATAATAGTGCTTTAATGTTCAAAAGTCAATGGTAAATAAAAACTAAAGAGAAATGACTACAAGTTCCTCTGTCTGGTCCCCCATGCCTGTTAGAAACCTGCAGAGGCTCAGAGTGGAGACAAACTGGGGGTGAGGTGGAAGGCCCTTCTCCTATTGTGACTGAGATCCAGGCTTGCATCCAGGATCTCAGCGGGAGATGGGCCTGAATCGGGGGCCAGGCAGCATGCCTGAGCTATAGCAGAAGAGAGATATATTCTAGGACCTGGGTAGCCTATCTTGGGCTACAGCAGAAGACATGGCTAGATTAGCTCTCAGGCAGTGCACTGCCCAAGTAGTCTTACTAGATTTGTAGAAAGAAAAAGGGCCAGGTCAGTAATTAGGCTGCACAGACACTGTCCAAGCAGCAGCTAAGGACCATGCCCAGTGCAGCACTCAGCATGAGATAAAACCAGACCAGGTCCCCCATAGTGTGCAGAGGCCAGGCAGTCCATACTTGAGTCACAATATAATATGGGACCAGATCATCACCCAGGCAATGCTGCATTCAGGCCACCCATCTCTGACCCATTGGAGACAGAGCCAGCCCAATATCTAGATATCTGTTGCTAAAACCACAGCAGGAAAAAGGGCCAAATTTATAAATCTACTTCCCCCCAAAGTGAGCCTTAATCCTCTTTCTGTCTTGCACCTCCTCATTCTCTGCAAAGGAGAAAGACATTAGGGTCATAGCTTAGGTCAGTTCCTATAGAATATGGTCTCAAGTACAAGCCCAAAAATTCCCTTGGAATTGGGTCTCAGGTACTGTAGTTTCTTAGGCTTTCCAACTGGACTGTCTGACTGCAACATCCTGCCTGCAGTCTTGGCTTCATGGTCTTCTTGGTTCTTGAACTCCAGGCCTGGTGAGGGACCCATGCTCCTTAAACTGAGGACAAATGACATAGAACAAGTACAAATAGTCCTAGGCCCAAACTTCTGAGCCTGGACAAAAAAGAGGGGGGGAAATAGATTCTTCATTTTGATTCAGTTCGTGGCACTCAGCACTGTGGGTTCAACTCTGTGATTTTCACCATCTGGAAACAGTAGGAAAAACAACATAGGAAAAAGAGAGCCTGATTAGTTTCAAAGATGAAGCCTATTCTGGCTGTGCAGCCATTTGAAGAAGGCTTCTCCTCCCCTCATGGTATGTATGTAAACTCAGGGTTCCTTCATGTTTGGAGGTCTGGCGATTCATAGGCTTGGGAAGGGCATTTCTGTTTCTCATTCTCATTTCTTTCCTGGTTTCATTACTTCTGTTACTCACTCCTTAGAAATGGGAAGATCTAATTCTTAAGAAGTTTCTTTGCCTTTTTCCGATATTTAAATTGTTTCCACCTTTCTTCTTCACTATAACTTATTAGTCACCCTTATATCCTTTTTAATGGCCATTGTCTCAGCCCTTTAATTTGATATGTTTCTTCACTAAAGTTCTATTCTGATGATGTGTCGTGCACATGAAGGTGACTGTGATTTTTGAAGGCTAGACCAATAGAGCACAAGCTCTACCATGTTCTTTCTAATAAACTGTGATGACTTCCATTGCTCTAGCCATCAGACTATATGACTTAACTAAATTCAGAGTCACTAAGTTGATTGCAAAGTAATTGATATTTTGGTGCTATAACCTCTGAGATTCCAATGATTAAATTGTTAAATATTAAATATTTAATTTAACTTAAATATATAGGAGGTATTTTGATTGTAAGTGTAAGTTGTAGGTGGAAAGAGTAAGTAAACATTACTGATGAAATCACATCATTAACAATGAAGAAGAATCATACATTAGACCCACAATGGGAACTTGATACTTGAAAGATTATCATTTTCATTTCTTGACATTTTATAGAAGGTTTCTTCCCCTAAGTAAATACCCCACCTGACAGTTTTTATTTCTTTTTTTTGTAATCCTTAACAATTTTTATTTATTTCAGTCACTTATAAGCTTGCTATATTGGTCCACATCAAAAAAGTGGGAATCATCTGTTTAACCTTCTGTAGAATGAAATTGCAACATCAAACTAACAAACTAATATGAGTTGAAAAACAGAAATCAAAATAAAGAATGGGTTTTCAACTCAAGTTACTCCCCGAAGTACGCCACATAGAAAGATATGTGTCTTTGTGCATAATTGTAAGAATCCACAATGACACATAGGCTGGCAGATGAGAATATTTCAGAGTTGGCAGGAACTGAACTGACACTTTAGTTCAACCCCCTCACTTTAAAGAAGAGGGGACAGCCACAAAGAGGTTAATGATTCGTCCAGTGTCACACAGCTAGTTGTGACATGAGGTGAAATTAGAACCCTGATCTCCTGGGTCCAATCCAGTCAAATATTCTACATTTATTTTTCTAGGTCTTAACATCTTCATATATAATATATTTCACCAGCTTTCAGAAGAAATTGAAAGTTATCCTTCATCAGTGGGAATATTTTTCAAAAACTGTGTGTATAAACATTCCTCCCATCATAGGGCTTCTGTAGATCATAAAAAAACTGTAGATCATCTAATAACTGTTCAAGATACTTATATCACCTTAAGAATTTACAAATACTTCATAATACACAACAGTCTAGAGATGATTTCTACCCATACAGTGTAAAGTGTTAAAAAAAATTTCTATTATATTGTCAGTTTATTTGTTCCATATAAATGAGTAACATAGGCAAGCATTTATAAATATTTAAAGTATTTTAAGTGCCTTTTTCAAAATTTAAAATATAATCATATTATTTTTATGCCACTGTAGTAACATAACAGGATTAAGGCTTTGTGTTGCAATTTCTTTTTTTTTTTAAATTTTTAAATTTTTCATTTTTAACACAGTTCATATCATCTAAAACAATTCCAACTTTTGTTCAGGTGATACTTCTTTTAAAGCATTTACAATATAGACCACAAACAAATTTTTTTTTTAACATTAACCAACTGAGACACAAATAATAACTGTGTACGCTAACTTCGTAAGCCTTGACCTAATTGTCTCCACACTATTACTAAGAATTAAAGGACCCTAACTTGTTGTTGGTCTAAAGTCTAAGCCTAATAACTTAATTTTAGGCTTAACTTTGGATGTTCCCCTACCAACAATCTATAATTTTAAAGATCTAGTATTAAGCTTACAAACCTTTTGACTATAGGAAATTGCCACTAAGAGTAGGGACATTGTAGGCAAACAATATCTCCTCAACTTCATGTCAGTTCCAGGCAGGAGTAGATTGTCAACTTGCATTCAGTGAAGCTTAAAGCCTGCCAGGTGTTAGTGGGAAAATTGAGTCAGGAGAATCCTACCTCAGCCTAGGCTGAACAGCCGCTCTCCCACCCTTCCCATGAGATCACCTTTTTCAGTTCATACCAGCATCTCACAGGCTTACTGGCATCATGGATTGGAGGCTTATACCTCTTTTCTTCCTATGCATACCTGGAGTTAGATGCAGAACAGCCACTTAATAGTCCCATAGCATCTTAAAATAGCAAGTTCCAATAACTAAGTTTCAACTATGACTATGATTTCACATTGGCTAAGGATCATCTTTTGAGGCAAGTCCTAAGTGGCTCATCTGCCTTTCTATGCATGTTCTAGTTCTTGCTTAAATAATAGTCATAAAATCAAATTTACCATTAAAATCTTAACTTTTCCATCAATGCCAGATTTTACCCTAAGTTACCTGCCTATAGGAAACTTAAACTAAAATTCTTTTCACCAAACTAAAAATGTGTCTGATTTAGTCTCAGTAATTAATTCAGTCAATTGTTTTAATACAAATTGCTTTTACATCACTTTGTAATATGTCCAATTTTTTTCCCCATCCCTCCCCTTCCCCCACCCCCTAATACCTTGTATTCTGATTACCCCTTCCCTCAATGAGCCCTCCATTCTATCACACCCTACCCTTTCCTTATCCCCATCTTCTCTCTTTTCTTATAGGGCAAGATAAATTTCTATACCCCATTACCTGTGTTTCTTATTTCCCAGTTATATACAATAATAATTCTCAACATTCATTTCTAATACTTTGAATTCCAATTTATTTCCCTCCCTCCCTCCCTACCCATCCTCACTGAGAAGGCAAGCAATTCAATAGACTAAATATGTGTCATTTTGCAAAAGACTTCCATAATAATCATGTTACTTAGTATTAACTATATTGTCCTCTCTCCTACTATTCCCCCTTATTTTTTTATTATTTATTTTTATTGAACTTGCCCCTTCCCAAAAGTGTTTATTTCTAGTTATTCCCTTCTCCTGTTTGCCCTCCATTCTACCATTCCCCTCACCCCACTTGTCACCTGCTCCCCTACTTTCCTGTAGTGTAAGATAGATTTTCATACCAAATTTAGTGAGCATGTTATTCCCTCCTTAAGCCATATGTGGAGAGAGTAGCTTCACTTTTCCCCTCTCCCCTTCTCCCTTTTCTCCTCCATTACAAGATTTTCCTTTATCTCTTTTATGAGTTATAGCCTACCCCATTCCATTTCTTCCTTTCTCCTCCCAATATTTTCCTCTCTCACCTCTTAATTTTTATTTTATTGTTTTGTGGATATCATCTATTCTGATTTAACACAGCCTGTACTCTCTGACCATGTGTGTGTGTGTGTATGTGTGTGTGTGTCTATGTATGTACAATCCCTCCACCTACCCAAATACTGAGAAAAGTCTTGAGAGTTATAAGTATTTTCTTTCCATGTAGGAATGTAAACAGTTCAGCGTTAGAAAGTCTTCTATGATTTCTCTTTTCTGTTTACCTTTTCATACTTCTCTTGATTCTTGTGTTTGAAAGTCACATTTTCTCTTTAGTTCTAGTCTTTTCATCATGAATGCTTGAAAGTCCTCTATATCATTGAATGACCATTTTATTCCCTTGAAGCATTATACTCAGTTTTGCTGGGTAGGTGATTCAGGTGATTCTTGGTTTTAATCCCGGTTCCTTTGACTTATGGAATATCCTGTTCCAAACCTTTTGATCCCTTAATGTTGAAGCTGCGAGATCCTGTGTTATCCTGATTGTATTTCCATAGTACTCAAATTGTTTCTTTCTAGCTGCTTGCAGTATTTTCTCCTTGACCTGGGAACTCTGAAATTTGGCCACAATATTCCTAGGAGTTTCTCTGTTTGGGTCTCTTTCAGGAGGTGGATTCTTTCAATATTTATTTTGCCCTCTGGTTCTAGAATATCAAGATGGTTTTCCTTGATAATTTCATGGAAGATAATATCTAGGCTCTTCTTTTTTGATCATGGCTTTCAGGTAGTCCCATAATTTTTAGATTGTTTCTCCTGGATCTGTTGTCCAGGTCAGTTGTTTTTCCAATGAGATGTTTCACATCATCTTTCTTTTTACCTGGAGGACCAAATTGTCTCTAGTCTGTTGTGTACATGTAGCTCACATGTAGTGTGATTAGCTTGTGGAAACAAGTGCTGTATTCCTAATGGGCCAAAATGAAACAGTTATGATCCCTTGGGTAATTAGGTAACCAACCATTCTTCCACCTAAGGGATATTATATGCATGATGGATAGATATGGCTTTCCTAGCTCTAGTATATTTTAGGTATTAGATGGTTTGTAAAAACCCACTTTACGTAGTTTTCTTTAAAGATGCTTAAATATTTTGCACTTGTTTCTTAGAAGAACATTGTATACACAAATAATTTTAAAACTTGAAATCTTTGATCGTTATATATTTTTCTTCAAGAGAGAGAGAGAGAGCTACTAATCACTCTGTATAATTTGTACTCTTGCTGTTTCCTTTTTATGGATTTAGATCGAGACACTGCAGCACTAACCCATTCCAATTTCCATTTATCCCTGGCAAGATTATAAGCCTCTAGAGGGCAGACACTGTGTGTTTTCTCTGTCCTTTACAGTGGTAGACATAATGCTGAGCACTTAGTAGGTACTTAGTTAATGTCTGTTGAGCAAAATTCTAATGGGTTTTATATTTCCTTATTTTCAGAATAATTCTTTTCTAAGGAGCTAAGTGCAGGTGCTATATAGTTTTTACTTTTGTCCAGGATTTATGCTTTTTAAACATATACCATGTTTAAAATTAGAATGATTGGTAACCATTTGAATATCATCTAGCAAAATTAGTTACTTTGCTTTTAATTTTATTAAATGTATGTTATTTCTTCTGAATTTGTTAAAGATGAGATTACAATTTCTCATTTTTTTCTCTTTTAATTTTTTTGCATTTTTTAATCACTCATTTTATAAAATTTTGAATTCCAGATTCTCTCCCTCCATCCAGCCCCTCCCACATCCATTGTGAAGGCAAAGAATAGAATACCCCTTATACATATGAAGTCATTTAAAACATTTCTGTTCGCTATGTTGTAAAAAACCCCCAAAGCCACAAGAAACATAAAGAAAGTGAAAAACATTATGCTTCATCACCAGTTCTCTCTCTTGAGGTGGATAGCATTTTTCATCATGAGACTTTTGAAATTGTCTTGTAGCATTGTATTGATCAGAGTAATTAAGTCTTTTACAGCTCATCATCATTGTTGTTGTGTACAATGTTTTCCTAGTTTTGCTCACTTCAATTAGAGCTCATATAATTCTTCCCAGATTTTCTGGAAAAAAAAACCGGAGAGTTGGAGGTGATATTGGATTTAAAGATGTAGTGAGTGGGAGAGAAAGGATCTCAGGGGGCAGTTGGCTTCTTTTTTCAGTAAAGTTTGGGATGAGGTCCCTAGCCTAGAGTGGGGGTGAAAGGGTTGGTATGGAAGGTTTGAAGAGAGTTGAAAAGGTTGGAAACAGATTCTATGTGGAGAGTGATATGGTATCAGGGAGTAAAAATGTTTCCTTGCTGCAGTGAGGGCCCAGTGGACATTAGGTATCATACATGGTTATATGACTTTGTCTTGCTCTGTTTTGCAGCACATGAGTAGAGCAGAGTGAGCATATGGTGGATTGTCGCAAAGAGAATTCATAGCACAAAGGGGTAAGAGATTCAAGAACAGAAGACCATGTCATGTTGAACTGGTTGATAGCATGATGAAGATTCATTGGGAATGGAGAGAATAGTTGGTTTTAGGATCCCTGCTTGTATTTACGTTTACTAAAGAATTTTTACTCAGAAATTGTCTTTTTTTTTTTTTTTCTTTATGGAGGTTCCCAGGCCATGTGGGAAAGGGTATGTTCCCAGTCAACCAGATTATCCAGAATTTATTTGATTGTAAACCTATTTGACATGTCTTTGGAGACTATGGATATTGAGGTCTAGGGAGAGGAGATAAGATCTAATCTAATGTATTGTGTAGAACAATGGAAAGCATTCATTCTAAATTAAAAGGGACACATGCTTACTTTGTGCAAAGCAATGTGACACACATAATAGCCTGGTTGTTCGTTTTGGTTTTGCTTCTTATTTTTTGCGATGATTTTTTTTTTAAACTTGAATTCTTGCTGATTGAGATATGTCTTATGTTTATAATTTAAAAAGAAAACCTTTAGATTTCTTTAAATATATTTTCTATTATTTGTAATAGTTAGAATTTTTAAGATATTTTGTTATCTAGTTTTCTTTCTCTTTTTCTAAAAGAAAGTACTAACATTAATTATTAGTGTGAAATATCAGAAGGTGAGTTTTTTGTGTTTTGCAAAAGAAGAGTGCCCAGGAGGACCCTGGTTAAAGGTCACACCTCCTGGATACACTCTTTCCATTTGTTTATTTATTTATTCATTCATCCATTTATTTATTTATTCATTTATTCATTCATTCATTCATTCTACAAACTCTTGTAAAAAGAGTGCCTGTCTACTACCTCTCCTTTAAAACAACTGTCGGAAAGATTGTGATGTCACAGGAATGTATAAATGTTAGAAAAAATGATACTTATTTCCTGTTCAGAAACCTCCTAAAGACTACAAAAATAATTTTCCAAATTTAAGTCAGATTCACCCTTTTATGAGTTTTCTGTCTCTTTTCCCCATCTCTTCTTTTTTCCTCTATCAATATTTTTTGAAGTCTGAATATTTATACCCAGTTCAGGCTGTGCATACAGAGATTTATTATGGATGCTCATCAGTATATTTTGATTGGAACTTATCCTCAATTATTTTGGATTTCTTGGTACTTCACTTTTATCAGAAGGAAGCAAAAATGTTAAGATTTACTTAAAATGGATTTACTTAAAAAGGAAAGAAAGGGTATCCCGTGGATAGTATCGGAACAAACTAATTTCCTTTAACTTTTATGCATTCAGTAATATTCCTTATCATTTAGCATGGTGACCTAGGAACATTTTGTTCTCACCATCTATCTAAGGATCGCTGAATTGTGTTCACTATACTGTTGTAATCAGAACAAGAAACTATACTTTTACATTTTGGAACATTTTTCAGCAAGCAAATGATGAAGCAAATTGAATTGAATTGAAGCAAAAATGATTTTCTTATTAACCCTTTTAATGAAAACACTCAAATCTCTAAGCATTCTAGCTACCTGCAGTTTTATCATATCTGTGCTTAATTTCAGTAGAACATAAACCAGTTTGATGATAGAGTCAGTGTAGTGTAATAAATAGAGCCAGCCCTGGGGTCAGGGCATGTGTGTTCAAATACTGTATCTGGCATATGCTATCTGTGTGCAAGCCATTTAATCTCACAGCTTTCTAAGGTGACAAGTTGCAGAGAAAGTGCATTGGTAGAAGGAGTCCTCATCTAGGAGTTTCCTGTATGAATAAAATCACAAATCTAGTCTTTTCTCCATCCCTGTTTCCATAAACCAGCTTATGTTCAAACCAGAAATAATGATGCCTAGATTTAAAATTATATAGAGAGACTTGGAAGCTGTTTTTAGGGTTGAAGGAAGGATTGAAAAGATAAAAGAAAACATTAGGAATGATATCTATATGTCTATATCTCTAATAAAATCATTGTAAAAAGTAATTGAGTGAGAAGATGTCATGGTAATTTTCAATTAAGCAGTTTTGAATGTCCTAAACAGGCAGATCGGCGAGTGCAAAATTTCCTGAAAGATCCCATTTCATTGTTTTATTCAGAGCAAGAGACTATAAATTGAAATGACAGGTGCTTAGGAAATAAACATTTTTTACTATTACTTTTCATAGTGGTGGGGTAGTCATGCTTTTGCTTGGCACATAGTACATTCATAAGTACTTGATGCCTGATTTACTGACTAAGGGAGGTGAACCCTTTGGTTCACAGGAGATTTTCTTTTTGTTACAAATTAATATTCTATTTATTAAATTTAGATCTTAGGGGAAAAAATAACACAATAATAGAGTGAGATATTTATTTTTTTATTTAGATTGCTTTAAAAATTTTTTTCAATTGTGATTGGTCTTAATATTCAGGAACATTTTTTTTCTTTAAAGTTTAGGAAGTATTCTGATTTATTAATGATCCATCTGGATCTTGCTTGCCTTTAATGCTGGCTGACTTTAAGTCATTATGAATCTTCTATCAGAGGGTGTATCTTTTAAATTGGTAGAGGATCTAAGCCATGATTGCTCAATATATTATGGATTATCTTCAACTTCATTATGTAGCCCCATGCTATATAATGAAAATATGGTATATTAATAAATGAGTAATTTATCTCTCTTATTATTTTGTGCAATTCCATTTGTAGTATTTTATTACTGCGGTGAACTCAGCAGGCCAATAACTACAGTAGTTAGACTTTTGTATAAGTAGTGTGGAGAGAATTGTTGGTCATTCATTGATCTCATTAGCTACACAAAAACACTTAGAAGTTAACATAAATAGCACTGTCCTTTTGGAATTTGAAGGACAAAGAACTGTTTTACCACTATCACTTTTTGAAACTTTGATTGATTTAAGATAAAAATAAAGCCACTTTTTCTTTCTGATCATCTCTTCCCACTGATAACTAATTATTACTACAGTTTTATACATCAAACTATGACAACTATTGCTATCTGTACATACTCACTGAAGAAAATATAAGGAAGGCTCCAGTGATTTCTTCCAAGTGAAATAGAGATGATGTATTTGCAGACTCATTGTAATAAAAAGTTGAGACATCTTCTGGGTTAGTGTTTGCATTTACCTTTCTTTTCCTACAACTGAAAACAAAATGTTGCATAACTTTAAAAACAAACACAGAATTTTTAATAGAATGTTGTTAATACACAATAAATTTTATTGGGACAAATGTTGTTTTGCCTTTTCAGTACTTTTACTTTTCCATCTCCTCACAGGAAAAAACACATTGGTACTGAACATGGGAATTTAAAACAGTGATAAGAGAAGTAACTGTTACTAGTCCCTTGATTTCTCATGTTATTGCTGCTGTTTAAGTGGAGTTTTGATTATATTAAAGGATTGGCGTTTTAAATGACCACCATTATTCCATGTCTACCAGTAGAATGATTTGACTGAGTGTTGCTAACTTAAAAACATGTAGGGGTTGTATTGAGGGGAATTGAATTAAGGTTGTGGGCAGTTAGGAACAGAGAACTGGGTTTGAATAGTACTGTCTAGGGTACAGAATCACTTAGTGGGGAAAGTAAGACTATGTTAGTCATTGAGGAATGAGTTTAGGTAGGTTATTAATATTCCTCAGAATTTGACTGGGGAGAGGAGGGAGGGTGGGGAACCTCAGGGCATTAGGCTGTTTATAGCTGGATGATGGAGATTGTACTGATGTGGGAGCAGGCTCAGGTCACATAGTCGAATGGTACTTCTTACCCAGGCAGGCCATCAGACTGGGCCTCGAGAGCTGTGGAAGGAGTGCCTTGGAGTGACATTTTTCTTCTCCCCAGGCAGGCAGGCCAAGTCATGATTGGGGAATGGTAAAGGGATTGGTTTGGAATGATGTTTCCTCCCCTGTTTGGCAAGTTTTAGTGCTGAAGAACTAACATTAGAACCAAGAAGGTTCTAGAGATTTATTTTATTTGATCTTTTAAAATACCAGCAGTTAGTGTAGTTTCTCTTCACTTGTTTTTAATAAATGAATTTTCCTAAAACTCTCATCATAAATAGCCTAATAATACTGTTACCCTCTGGGGGTAGGTGCTGTTATTATCCATACTTTACAGATGAGGAAATGGAGAAAAATGGGTTAAATGGCTTGTTCATGGTCTTCCTATTAGAATGTGAGCGCTTTGTAGCAAGGATTGTTTTATTCTTCATTATTGGTGTCTCTAGTGCTTAGCACAGTGCCTGGCCCATAGAAGATGCCTAATACTCATTGACTGATTGTTTCCCTTTCTGTAAGAACTTTTGCATTAGCAGATCTTATGATGTATATATTGCTTACTTTGATAATTATGAAGCTAACTGACATTTATTTTTAGCACTTTTCACCTTTAAGTTTGCAAAAAGAACTTTACATATCATTTATCTCATCTGATCCTTACAAACATCTCTGTGAGGTAAAGAGGACAGATAATGTCATCTTCATTTTACACATTAGAAAATTGAGACTCATAAGAGTGAAATGACTTGTCCAAGGTCATACAGCTGGGGTGGCATTTTAAAAAGGCTGTAGCTGTCTTTTGCCTTATCAAGGACAACCACTCATGTCCTTTTTTGTTGAGAATACATTGTGACTGCCAGAATTAAGTTTTACAGACAAGTACAGAGGTCTGTATGCCCCAGCAAACAGAGGTGTGTTAAATTTGCTGCTGTGTCTACTGCTGAGCAGGAATGTTTATCCTGAACTTTTATTGTAAACCAGTATTGATCATTCTTTCTGAACTCATGATTTTTATTGCTATTTCAGGGCGATTTGATGAAACAGTGATTGAAGAGAGAAGACAATGTGCTGAAGATCTCTTACAGTTCTCTGCCAATATCCCAGCTCTTTATTCTAGTAAACATCTTGAAGATTTTTTTAAGGTGTGTTATAACTTGTGCATTTATTAAACACTTTTTATTATTTTCTAATGTATTCAAAACATTTTTAAACTTGAAAGGTAACACTTTTCAGTTTTCAAGTTTTCTTTCTTTTCTTTTTTCAAGCTGTGTGACTCTAGGCAAGACACATTCTCAGTGCTTTAGGCAACTCTCTCAAGACTATAAATTTCAGAGAAGGCACCAACTTGACTTACTAAAAGGAGCTTTCTTATCAGAAAGTTTCTATAACAATAAGTTTTAAGCCTATGGCTATTCCTTTTGAATTTCATCGCTTATTCTTCAAAGATCTTAAACCTTTCATTTTTTTTTTGAGAAAAGCTTGATTCTATCTGTTGACCATTTATCTGTTGGTGAATGGCTCTTGTATAGCTAAATTAGTTCTCTATGTATCTTAGATTTCCAGTCTTTATTAAAGAAACAAGATGCAAAGGCTTTTTTTTTTCTAGTACACTGTTTTCTTTCTAATTTTTATATTTGCTTATAAGTTAAGAATACTTAATACCAAATAGAACAGACATTTGCATGTATATAGTAGAACAGAAAAAAGATTATCCATAAAACTGGTAGTCCCTATTATGTACCATTTGCTTTTCTTTTTAAGGGTATAATAAGATCAACCATGAATTTTCAAAGCTGTCCTTTTCTGGCCTTCTTTCTGTTATTTTTTTCTCTCTTATAAATAAAAAAAAGATGCCTCAATGATTGTCTTTAAAAAAAAAAGGTTCTATCTTTATTCCCTTGCCCTCTGGAGCAACAAATCCCAAATTGGTCCCCCCCCCACCCCCCCGGCCAAAAAAAGAGCAAAACAAAGCTTTTGTCATAAATATACATAATTGGAACCCAAAGTTCTTGAGAGAGACTTTGAGAATGTCCTTGTATCGCTTCTTCTGACCACCATGTGATCACCATGCAAGTTCTCCATAAAATAGTCTTTTTGGCAAGTGTACACTTTGCATTCAAACAATGTGGCCAGCTCATCACAGTTGCACTCTTTGAAGCATAGTTTGAATGCTTGGCAGTTCACCTTGAACAAAGACTTCAGTGTCTGATACCTTATCCTGCCAGATGATCCTCAGAATCTTCCCAAGACAATTCAAGTGGAAGCGATTCAGTTTCCATGCCGGCACTGGTAGACTGTCCATGTTTCATAGGCATATAGCAATGAGATCAGCATAACGGCTCTGTAGACCTTCAGTAGACCTTCAGTATGGTAGTCAGTCTAACACCTCTTCTCTCCCAAACCTTTCTTCGGAGCCTCCCAAACACTGAGCTAGCTCTGGCAATGCGTGCATCAACTTCATTGTCAATATGTACATCCCTGGAAAGTACACTACCAAGGTAAGTGAACTTATCCGCAACATTCAAAACTTCTCCATTTGTTGTAACCTATGGGTTCCATTTATGGATGCTGTGATAGTAGCTGATGGAGCACCTGTGTTTCTTGATGTTAATTATTAGGCCAAAATAGTACAGGCAGCAGAGAATTGATCCATATTTTGTTGTATCTCAGTTTTAGAGGCTGCATTGAGTGCACAATCATTTGTAAACAGAAAATCATGCACCAACACTACTTCCACTTTTGTCTGGGCTTGTAGCCTTTTCAAATTGAAGAACTTAGCATGAGTATGATAGTTGATCTGATGCCTTATTCATCCTCATTGAAAGCATTTGTCAACATGACTGAAAACATTATGCTAAAAAGCATGGGAGCAAGCACACAGCCCTGTTTCACTCCATTGATGACTAGGAAGGCATGAGAGCATTGTCCATTATCCAGAACCCAGGCAAATATACCATCATGAAATTGATGTGCAATACTGATGAACTTCTCTGGGCAACCAAATTTTAATATAATTTTCCATAAACCCTCATGACTAACAGTGCCAAAGGCCTTGGTCAGATCTACAGATGTTGTGTACAGACCTCTGTTCTGCTCCTGGCATTTCTCTTGGAGTTATTGGGCAGCAAACACCATGTCGATTGTTTCTTGGCCCTTTCTGAAGCCACACTTCCTCTCAGGTAGGTGACCATCTTGCAGGTGAAGGATCAGCCTATTAAGAAGGACTCTAGGCAGAATTTTGCCAGCAATGACTGAGAGAGACCCCCCTGTGATTGTTACAGGACAATATTCCCTTTACTGTACAACGTGGGAGACACTGGCACAGGACCGCTCAGCATGGTGTGCCCACATCAGAAAGGGTGCTATGCTCTATGAGCAAAGCAGAATTGAGACAGCACAAAGTAAACTTAGGATGCACAAATTTGGGATATCCACTCCAAATGTTCACACGGACCATCTGTGCCCCACCTGTGGTAGAGCATTCTGATCTAGTCACAGTCAGACACTGAAACTTCACTTTATCTTAGTGATGTCATTTTGGTCCTCTTGGAGAATGAAGGACAGCAGTCAACCAACCAACATGATTGGAATGGTGCTTCTTGGGAGAGGCATGTCCCTCAGCAGGGGGTCCAGTGACTATGGGTCTAAGATTGGAAGCCCAACTGAAAGCAAAGAAATGTCATAACTTGCTAAGGAGGACTACCAATAGCAGCTTCCGTTTCTGACAAATCCATTTAGGTTTTGTAACTTTTCAGGTCCCCTTAGCGTACACAGCCAGTCAGCAACATTCTCTAGCAGTTTAGGATTGATAAATAACAGCTTTTGTGAGGGGTGGTGCAGGGTAAGAGAGAGGGAATAATTCAAGAGAGAAAAAGAAACTTTGGGAGGAACATCTGCCTTGTAGCTGGCAGGATTAGTTATTGAAATGAGAAGACATTTCCCTATTCAATGCAGGAGTCTAAGGGAAGTGACCAAATTCTTGTAAAATTGTGAATGGAGTCCTTTTACACCAAACTTCAGGGTTGAGGTAACCATTTGGACAAGGTTTCAGGAGTCTTTTATTCCAGGACAACAACGGTGGATGAGACTATCTGCTTTACATAGTTTGTTATATGTTATTTTTTTTTTACTTTCCACTATTAGATTACCAGGTGGTTTTGGTATTTCTACTTCAAGATGTTGCAAAATAATTGTGGTTCCTATTCTTTCCCAGCTTCCCCCCTCCCCCCACCCCCCATGATCAAGTAAAACAAATTTCCGTATTGACTGTATCTGAAAAATGTATATCTCATTCTACATCTTGGATTCATCACTTCTCTATCAAGAAGTTTTCCTTTTCTATTTTACTTGCATCAGTTCTGTGCAGAAGCTTAATTTTATATAATCAAAATTGAACACTTCATCATCTCTGATACTCTCCAAAGACCTGCAGCTGGCTCCCACAGCATAAACCCCAACTGGCTCAGCTCTGTACCACTGCTTCCTTGCTCACAACAGTTTCAGTTGGTGTTGAGGGAATGTGGAAAGTTAATTTATGTTTCCCCCAGTTCCACTAGTGTCCTGGCTCACAACACTGAGTAAGTCCTTATGCCATTAGTTGGGAGCTTTGGGGTTTATAGAATCCTATGTTACTCTGTTTATTTCTCTGTTTTCTCTATGCAATCTGTTGCACTATTGAACTTTTCTATTTTTTTTTAAACCACTACCAAATACCAAATATTACTTCTTTGTAGTATCCTTTGATATCTGGTGCTGGCTAGATTCCCCCTATTTCCCACTTTCCTCCTCATTTTTCCTCTGAGATTCTTGACTTTTTGTTCTGCTAGGTAAATTGTTATTTTTTTCTAGCTCCATAAAGTAATCCTTTGAATGAAAAAAAATATTTTTTGATATTTTGGTTGGCATGATACTGAATTAGTAAATTAATTTAGGTGGTATTGTAATTTTTATTTATTTCAGTCATTCAGTCAGTAGAGAATAAAAAAATCTTCTGTTTGATTGATGTTCAAAGTTGTTTATATCCTCATCTAGTCATCTTATACCTGGTCACTTACTCTTTGATCTGATGTCACTGGCCCTTTCACTGTTCCATGAATAAGAAATTCCATATCTTGACTTTTGGGCGTTTTCTTTGGCTGTAAGATTCCTGGAATGCTCTCCTTTCTCATTTCCATTTTTCTTCTTCTCTGACTTCCTTCAGATTCCAGCTAGAATCTTATCTTTTTACTTTTCTCAGTCCTTCTTAATTCTAGTGCCTTCTCTCGGTTTTGTTTTCTTGTTGTCTCTCTCATTAGACTGAGCTCCTGGAGGGTAGGAATTGTCTTGTCTCTTTTGTATCCCTAGCATTTAGCACTCTGCCTGCCAGATATAACGCAGGTGCTTAATAAATGTTTATTGACTGACTAAAGGGAAGTAATTTTTCTAAATTGATGACATTTTAAAAATTTGAATAACATAAATTTATTTAAAATTTTTTATGGATATCTTTTGTTTATATCACCATGATTCCCAAATATATTTCTTCCCTCTCTCTTTCTCAGTGATCTGTCTCCTATAACAAAGAATTAAAAGAGGAAAAAAAAATCCTTTCAGCAAAACTAACATAAAAACTGAGTCTGACAATAGATACATTGTCCTACATCCATATTTCCCTAACTGTATAAACAAAAGAGAGGGAGGTACATTTCTTTATCTATTTTTCAGGGCAAACTTGGCCATCATAATTACAAAGCATTAATTTTTTTTTCAATTTACAAAATCTGGGCACAATTTTATGCTTTTAGTAGCTTAAATAGATCTAATAACTTAAAACGAGAACTAAGACTTTTTGGGATAGACCGTATAGTTGAATCTTTTTCAGTATTCAGTCATCATTTCATAAGGTGTTACAATGTTCTGTTTTTGTCCAGCACTTTGTTTAGCCATGCCCCATTGGATAGGCATCTACTTAGTTTCTGGTTCTTACTACAGAAAATGCTGCTATAAATGTTTTGTTTTATATGGGACCTTTCTATCTTTGACTTACTTAGGGTATATGCTTAATAATAGTAGGATCCCTAGGTCAAAAGAGGTGGACATTTTTGTTACATATATATTTTTTAGAAATGTCCCAAATTGCTTTGTAGAATTGTTTAAACAGTTCGTACCACCATCAACAATATATTAGTTTGTTCCTAATTGACTAAAATTAGAATTCACAGATGATTTGTCATGATAAAATTATTTTCAAGAAGCTTGGTTTCCTGGATGAATACATGCATGCCATCATAGATTTTCCTTTCCCATTTCTCTCCACATGCTTGTTTATGGTGGTTGTTTAGTAATTTCAGTTGTATCTGACTCTTCATGATCCCATTTGGGATTTTCTTGGGCAAGGTAGATACTGGAGTGATTTGCCATTTCCTTCTCTAGCTCATTTTACAGATGAGGAACTAAGGCAAACACGGTTAAGTGACTTACCCAGGGTCACACAGCTAGTAAGTATCTGAGGCCAGATTTGAACTAAAGGAAGATGAATCTTCCTGACTTCATGCCTGGCATTCTATCCACAGGACCCACTAGCTGGCTCACACATGCTTGTTAATCCTAAAGCAATAATTCTCATAAAGTAAGCTATGTATTGTTATGAAATATGTTACATTTGGAATTTTAAAAATAAATTTACTAAACTTTGTTATTCAGTAGTCCATCAGTATTTTTCTCTTTTATCAGAGCTGTGGCAGCCAGCATTTATTTGTTACTGATTTTCCATTTTCCATTTAACTGATTAACCTGGAATATGAAATGTTTTCTTTTCAGGATGGAGAAGTTCATGATGGTTCTGAATTGATTGGCCCTGCTGAACCTTACACAGATTCCCTCATTGACAGTTTTTCTGATTCTAGTACTGAAGGTTAGTAGATGTCTTTTCAGAAATATTGAGGTTTTAATTTGAGAAATTTGTAAATCATAAGCATAAATCTAGTGTCTGACCTTGAGAGAAGCTGAATCCAGGTATTGGAGAGTATTTGATGTCATAAATGCCTCACCATTTCTAATTCTGGTAAATATTTTCCTCAAGTGATATGTACCATCGCTCTTTTGGAACTTCTTTAGGCTTTGGAGAATCCTAAGTTTACAACTGGTCTCTCTAACAGTCATAGATAACGTTCCCATAGAGCTTACTGTGTGCTGTGCACTGTGCACAAGCTTTAGGATTTTATTTTATTTGATCCTTGCAACAACCCTGGGAGGTAGGTGAGATTGTTATTCCCATTTTACTGAGGAAGAAACTTGAGATAAATAGAGGTTAAATGACTTGCCAGGGTCACACCGGTGGTTAGTCTTAGGCTGGATTAGAAGTCAGATCTTCCTGGGTTCCTTCTTTGTGTGACTTACGTTCATAAAAGTCAGAAGCTATTTTTGGTAACTGAACCAAAGTTTGAAGAACTAGATTTGAGACCTGATTCTGATTCTTAGTCAGTGTGACCTTGGAAAATTCACTTAACCTTTCTGAGCCTCAGTTTCCTCAGTTGTAAAATAAGGTTAATACATTATTGTAAAACAGGATTAATGCTCTTACTAAAAGGATATTTTTGAGGAAAGTGCTTTGTAAACCTTAAAGGCCTATATAACTAACTATAAGCTAATATAAAATGGCATTTTAAATGTTTATATTAGGTTTGTAGAATATCATTTCAGATAAACTTCTTTCAATAATTTTATATTTTTAAGTTTTTTGGAGGGAGAGAGATCTACTAGTGCAGATGGTCAACTGCTCTGAAACTTACAATCTTAGTTTAGAGACTTATGTTGGATAATGAAAAGTTGAATAGCTAGCATGCATCAGAAGCGGGATCAGTGTAGGTAGTTAGTTGTTCAATGAAATATTGTGTAACTTTTCTATTACTCAATAGAAAGTGTTCAGAAGTTGCTGTTGCCAAAAAAAAAATATCACTACATTCATTTTGGTGGTGAGCCTTTTTAAAATTTGCTTTTCAGGCAGAATTCAATACGAGTTATTATCTGCCTACTACGTGCAAGACATTGTTAAAGGCTGGGCACACCAAGACAAAAATGGAATGATTCTTGCCCTCAAGGAGCTTACATGAAACTGGAGAGGATATGACATGTACATAGCTAAGTAAATAAAAGACCATTTGAGTAGGGACAGAACACTTGCAACTCAGAAGATCAGCAAAGGTTTTCAAGTAGGTGTCACGTAAGCTAGCATTGAATAGAAATGAAGCAGTCTGAAATGTGTGGAGGTGAGGAAATGGCTTTCCGTATATGGGAATAGCCTGTGTGGAGACATTGAAATTAGAGAGAGAGTGCTGAGTTTGGGGAATATGTAGTTTGCCAGTTTGGCAGGAATGTAGAGTGTGTAAAGGGGCACTAAGAGAAACAAGTATGGACATACAAGTTGGAGTCAGATTTTGGATGGCTTTAAAATCCAGGCTCACTCATTTGTATTTTAACTTCTAAAGGTAGTAGGGAGGCACTGTGGATTTTTCAACATTGGAGTAACATGATCACACTTGGCCTGGGGAGATAATTGTAGTAGCAATGTCAAATCAACAGGCTTTTATTAAATACCTACTGTGTGCCAAGCATTGTGCTAAGTCCTGGTGATAAAAAGAAAGGCAAACAGAGACCTTACTCTCAAGGAGCTCACAGTCTAATAGGGAGACAGCATGTAAATAAGATATAGACAGGATAAAATGGAAGTAATCTTCTGCACTCCTATCCCTTTACCTCTCTATCAGGAGTTGGGCAGCATGCTTCACTGAGTCCTTTGGAACTGTGGTTAGTCCCTTCAAAGCTGTTTATCTTTACACTATTTTGTCATTGTAGAAACTGTTCTTTTTATATCACTTTGCATTGTTTCACAAGGTCTTTCAGGTTTCTATAAGGCCATGGGAATCATGATTTAAAGTGTAGCAGTAGCTACTTTGATGGAGAGATCATCTTGGAGAAGAGCTTAGGGAGCATACTCCAAGGTGGTTGATGTATATTTGCACTTGAGATTGATGAAAAGTATTTTTCTGAATTAGGGATGTGTCTCTCAGACTGAAATGTATATGTAGGAATAAAATTATGAAAAGGAAAAAATGGGGCCAAAATATTGAAGAAGAAAAGAAAAGGTTTTATTTTCATAGTGCTTATAGTGACATCATTTTCCACCCACTAGTACATATTGTTTGGTTTAAATCTTTCTAATTCTTACTTCCCTCAAATTACATTGAGATTCATGAGGTATAAAAACATACTTCTGGAAATGATGTTAAACATACTTCTTTGATGCCTTGCAGCATTCAGAACCTCTATGGGTTTTGACTGATTAATCCTCATGAAAGATTTTTAGTTGACAAATGGAAATGTCAGATGGCCTGCAAATTCTGTGTTACATGAGAATGTAAATGTAAATGTAAATATTCTGAGATTATCTGACAGTGGGCAAGTGAAAGATTTGTTCTTACACTCAAAGGTCTACAAATTCCAGAGAAATCAGAGGGAGAGGGCATCCAATAACAGAAGAGCAGAAAAGCCATCAGTTAACCAAGCCCCACGGGTGTGCAGGGCATTGGAAGAGAATGGTACAGGAGTGAGTATACCTAATGGAGGTGGTTTGGGTTTAGAGACAAAGCTCCAGAGCGATGCTTATAAATAGTGTTGTGAAGGTAGATTATGATTTTTCATATTTTTGATTGAGTATGCAGATGGCTTGAGCAAGAGGGGATAAGCCAATATAGGCCTGACTCACCTTAACATGCATTCTGTTTCAAGGACTCTCAGTAACTAGTTAGAATACAAGGAAAGGAATACCTTTCTGTCATGCTCAGAGAACAGATGCCTGAGGCTAGTAGAGCATTATTTATGGTCATGTTTTAAAACAGATGAAATCAATACCTATTATTTTATCTTGAAATGAAAGTTCTCTGAAGGAAGCATACAAACTAATGAAGTTGCGAGGTTTGTGCTTGTCATTTAAAAATTATTTTAAAAATTAGCAATGGAGAGGATCTTGTAAGATTTCTTCATTATTTAATTGATTTAATTCTTTTACATTTTAGACCTTTGTTGTATCACTATTATTTATTATCTCATTAGAATATTCTGTTTTTGTCAAATACAGGTTGAAGTTGTATGTATGTGTGTGTACACATGTAATGTGTGTGTTTACGTGTATACCAAAGTAATTTGTATGTATAACAGTATATTCTTAGTATTAATTTGGAAGGAATTATGGACCACAAAAGGACTTTTCCTCTTCTTCAATAGGTTCTCATATTTGATAGTTTCCTTTATCAAAAAGTATCTATTGAACATCTGAGCTTTTGTTTAACTTAACCAAAAGTGCATTTTGAAAGCAAAAGCACTTAAATGAACTGATCCTCACAGCTTCTAGTGTGCTACCCCCAAATTACTTTGTGTTTACTCTCTCTATATTTTATCCTTAATTATTTTTGTTAATGTTGTTTTCTTTTGATAGATTATAAATTCCTTGAGGTTAGGGACGCTTTTGGATTTTTCTTGGCTTCCCCATCCTGCGTAGCCCAGTTTCTGGGACGTTAAGGTAGACATTAGGACAAATGTTGGTTTTTACAATTTAATAGGAAATTTTTGTGTTACCAATTCATAGTTTCATGTCATCAACTTTTAGGAGTAATCTTATATGTAAAGAATACATAGTTGTTATTCACCCCATTTTCACAGTGGAAAAAAACCTCATCACTTGGAGAGTACAAGAATACCTAACTTGATATATTTTTAAAGATACATTTCAGAGATAAATTTGTTATGTCATCTTATTTTCATTACCAGCCTTTTCCTTTCTGTAGAATTGCACTTAACTACAAAGTTACCTGCATGATTTGTGGAAATTAGGCAGCTGTGATAAGAACAAAACATGGGAATGGTGCTTCTTGACACATTTTTCTTCATCTGTTTGGTTGCTTTAAGGTTATAGGTTGCTTTATGGTCATGCTGGACTTGTTATCAGAGCCTTTGATGTTTGTATAATCTCATCTGTTCACTTGTGTCATTTCCTCTCTCCAATACATTACTTGACTTCCTTTGCATTTTTGGAAAGGACATTTTCCAGGTGCATATATCAAAACAAAGGCCAGAAAAAATAGATGATTGCAACTGCTACACAAACGGCACTTACTCAGTTTTCCTTTGTAGCATCGTAGTAAGCTTACCTTAATTGTGAATGCTCTTCAATAGCTATTGGTACCATGAAGCCTGCCGGTCTTTTGGCCCATAAATTGTGGATTAGGAACTCCCAGGCATCCATTGTTACATTGCAAAGCCTGGGAAGGAGCTAATAGTCTGTCATATGAATTAACCTTGAAAATGAAGATATTTATTTTAAGGATAGTATCTTTTAGCTTTAATGACATTAAATAATTATGTAACTGTGGGACTGGATGGGACTTCAAGAGATCATTTGGTATATTTTCCTGCCTCTAAGCTATAACAAGTTAGTTATTCTTGTACTCTCCAAGTACTCTCTCTTCTAAATAGGAGAGGTATCCATCAATGGATGGATACCTCTCCTATTTAGAAATCTCTTTAGGGACATGAATAGCAACATTTTACTATCATTTTGGTTTTAAAATCAGTCATATTTGTATTTAAACTATTTACTTTTTAACTTATTTTAATGACACTTTATTTTTCTTGCTTTCAAGTGGTAGTAAGAAACTTTGGTTGGTTAGTTTATGAAGAAATATAATTTAGTAGGATTAAAATGTGAATTATTTATTTTTATGTTAAAAGAAATGTCAAACCCAAGACCTACTCAAGGTATATTTTAATACAGCAAAATACTTTAATCAACCTTTTATAAATACAAGAAGTTAGTTGTTATATCCACTAGGTGGCGCTATTAGAACTTTAAACTCACAGCTAGGATTTTTCTAGTGTCTTTGCCATTTTCAGTGGTAAATTATTTGTTGAACTTGGAATTTTTCTTTTCAATTTTGATTTCTATTGTTCATTATCTCATAATATGTGTAATACTTAAATGCTAAAAGAAATATTTAGATGAATCTGTTATCTCTTTAATATGTGAGCTCCATCCAATGTTGTATATTGCTATATATATATATATATATATAGGCCTTCTCATATTGAGTGACTTTTGATCACTGAATCTAACATCAGAATTCTACCCAACATATTGCATACTTTCTTCTTGATCTCATGACAGTGCACTGATACCTATGAAGCACATAGGCTTTCTGTCTGTTATCTCTCTCTTACGTGACTAATCTAATCCTGGTTGTAATTTCTTTCTGATGATATACACATGTGTGTATCATACATATATGTATATGTGTATACATACATATATACACATACATGTCATAGACATACTGCATATATATACATATACACAAATTTTATATATATGTATATTTATGCTTTATTCTTCTGGTTTAAGTTTTCTTTACTTTCTGTTGATTTTGGGGGGATTTTCAACTTTAATTCTTTGGAGACTGGTGGTGCTGAAAAGTACAAAGATAAGATATGAATTGATTTTTGCCTCATCAAGGATATTATTGTATTTAATAAAATTGAAGGTAGAAAGTGATGAGTACTTAAGTGAAATATTGACAAAGTGGTTTAATAATTCAGAGAAAAAAGTAACCATTTCTGATTAAAGTCCAGGGAAGGATTTGTAGAGGATGTAGTATTGAAATTGGGCCTTGATATTTGGGTAGGATATCAAACAACAGGAATTGGGTGAGTTTGGTTGGAGAATGTTATTTGTAAAACCCTTTGCAAACTAAGTAATGTAAATGTTGGCTGATTATATATTTATGCATCTATATATCTTGTATATATCTGTAGATATATGTTATATATATCTTGTTTATATATGTCTTTAACATCTTTTATATGTATTATATATAATATATATCTTGTTTATATATCAATATATATGTATGTATATAGTTTTATACACACATATATAGTTATATAAATGTTGATGATGATGCAAGAGGATATCATGCTTAGAGGACTGACCTTGGAAACACAGAGACCTGGATTCAAGTCTCACTTCTGATACATATTGATGGAACTGTGAGCACATCATGTCACTCTTGTCCCAACTCTTTTACAACTGGCAACTCTCTTAAAATCATAATTTCAGAATAGATACCAGTCTTTATTAGAAGAGGCAGTTTCTTCATTGAGAATTTTCTATAATGAAATAACAGAGTCATGGAGTTGGAGATTTGGTTCTTCAGTGATCATCTCTGCCACCTCACATAGAAGGAATCACCATCAGAAGATCCCTGCTCCTTGAAGATGTTTGAGGAGGGAGACCATAATGCCTATCGAAGCAGACTATTCTACTTTTGACTGGCTCTAATATAACAAGTTTTTCTTGATATTGAGTAAAATATTTGTTCCTTTGAATTATTCCTGGTATTTTGCCCTCTGGGGTCAAGTGGAACAAATTTAGTCTTTTCTCTACATCACAGCCATTTAGATATTAGAAGACTACTGTTATGTTCCCCTCTCCTTCACTGATACATATTTTTTTTTTAAAAATCCAAGCTAAACATGGCTCATTCTTTCTTCCAGTGCTCCCATTATGTAGACTCTGGGTCCTTCACTATTCTAGTTGCTCTGCTGGACTCTCTGGTTTGCTATTGTTGTTTTTAAATTGTGATGCTCAGAATTGAAAACAGTGTTCTAGATGAGGGGTGATGAAGGCAGGATGTAGTAGAACCATCACTTCCCTGTTTTTAGAAGCTATGCCCCTTTTTATGGTGATCAAGATTTCATTAGTTTTTCTGGCTGCCGTAACTATACCTTTGGATATAGTTACCTTTGTATACCTTTGTATAAGTGTTATGAATTTTGGAGTAATGGATATATAAAGTTATTTCGTTACAATAAGATAAAGGAAGCTTCATGGAATCTGATCATATTGTACAATTTTAGAGCATGGAGGAATTTTAGAGATTATCTGGGCCAACTTTTATTTTTACCTGTGAGATAATCTCGCTTCAGAGAATACTAAGTGACTTTTCTAAAGTCACAGAGTTAGTTATTGATGGAACCTATTATGCATTGTTTTGAAGTAAAGGAATATAATTTGCTGAGGGGAAGGAGTGGTTTGTTTTTGAAAGAGAGTTACGAAAGAGGGACCACAGAATGGTAGTGACTAAGTGAAGCAGAGAATAGCAGAGTAGGATGCCGAGTAAATAAAAGGAGGCAGGTTGATAAGATCCCTACATTTTGTGGTAAGAAATTTGAATATTACTAGTGCTTATGGATATGGTGGATTAGGCATGTGGGGTGTGTGTGTGTGTGTGTGTGTGTGTGTGTGTGTGTGTGTGTGTGTGTGTATGTGTTCACATTTCTTTCTGGCATCCATTACCTATACCAATATGGTGTTGTGGAAACAATGCTGTACTAAAGTCCAGAGAAGTATGGTTTTGGATTCCAGTTTTGGTGCTTATTAACAGTAAGACCAAGGGTGAGTTTCTTAACTTCTCTGGGTTTCATTTACTCTTCTATAAAATGGAGATAATATCTGTAATACTTACTTAACAGAACTTTTGTGAGGATTGAGATAATGCATATAAAGTACTTTGCAAAACTCAAAACACTATATAAATGTCATTTGTTAGGATTGATTCTTATATTCTGCCTCTGAATAGTCTAGGTGGCAGCATAGACCACTAACTAGCTTAAGTATGTTTTTAAGGCATTTGGAAATATATTAGTTTTCTTTTTTCAGATTTTAACTTAATCAGATTTGCTTCTTAATTACATATATAGTGTTGGCAATCAACTGAAAGAAAGTTAACTACTTAAATTTTTAGGCTTTTTCAAACCATTTTTTGAGAGCTGTTTTTTAGGTTTATTTTCATATCTTCTGCAGTTGATACAGCTCATACATAGTATGTAGAATTTAAAAAGGCAAAAAAAAAATGTGTTACAAAGATTGTTGTGTCCTATCAACAGTCCAACTACTGCCGAGGTTTCTTGCTTTGTATATGAATCATGAGCCATTACTACAGGGAAAAGTAGAAACTCCCCTTGGCAGACTCTGGCAATAGTTGGAGCCCAGCAGGTGGTAAGTTCCTGAAGGTTATCAGCTAATACTAATACTACCATGTATTTTATGTACAGTCAATCATAGGAGACCACCTGTTGTTCCAAAGAAAACTCGTCTTTTTGACAGGTGGTCTTCAAATACAGATTCCTGATAGTTTATAGTATGAAATCTGCACTATGACAATTCACCTTTTTAGGCTGGTGCCTTTCCTTTAGAGGTGATCTCCTAGATGGATTTCACAGTACTACCTTACTCTGAGGAGTTCAAAGCACTGAAGGTGAGGGCAGATAGGTGAACTGGGATGCTAAATAAAATCCCTCATCTCTGCAGTGGCTTTTTTCATAAGTCACCTGGGGCCCTCTAATGGTCCTGAGACTTGAATCTCTGTGATTTGAACCTGGAGGCGGAACATTTTCGTAGAGGCCTTTGACATTTTCCCATGTTTCAGTTCCAAAAAGCCTTAGTTGTTTTTTTTAACTTTCTGGTGATGGTGAAAGATGTACTCTTCATGGTGAAGGCTGAGGACTCCTTTTTAAGTATGGTTTGACTTCTGATTGGTTTTTACCTTCCAGTAAATTGTGTTTATATTGTACACATATAGTGAATTTTGTATATGCTCTCAGATGATTCTTACTTGCATGTTTGAATTCCAGTTGCTTGCCTTGCACCTGTTATTTCTTTCCTATAATGTCCTAAAATTCTGATAGATGTGCATTGTAACTCTTCAGCCTTTGCTTAGAGAAGTGCATTATTTGCCTCCTCAGTATCTTATTTGGTAAGTGTTCTCTTGCTTAAAAGGTTCTAATTGCTCCTTCTATACACTATTTGTATACAAATCACATTGAATAGTAAGATTATATTCTCTAGGAACCAGTCCTGATGAATTAGAGACATTTAGTAGGTGAGTAGGAAAATAGAAGGTGAATGCCTATTTTTCTACTCTCAGTATAATTTTTACTGCTAATAGCAATCTTCTCTTTTAGGAATTACTCTGTATACTCATGTAGCTACTGGCTATGGACAGTGCGGTCTTGGATTGTATTTCATGGTCTCACTGCATAACATGTCCTTGTACCCATACAAATTCTTAGTGTAATCATTCATTCTCTATGTCCTTCCAATACCAGACCCTCAAAATATTATTCCCTTTCTTCCTTTTTTTTTCTTTTGGTTTGGTGTTTTGGGAGGCAACTGGGGCTAAGTGACTTGCCTAGGGTCACACAGCTAGGCAGTGTCTGAGGCTGGATTTGAACTCAGATCCTCTCAATGTCAGGGCCAGTGCTTTGTCCACTGTGCCACCTAGTTAGCCCCCTTTCTTCCAATTTCATAAATACTTTGCTATACTTTTAGCTTTTCTTCCTGTGAATGCTAGTTTACTCTTCTGTATAAATGAATGAATAAATGAAAAAAGTTTATTAAGCACTACCTATGTGCTAGGCACTGTGCTAAACACTGGGGATACAAATGTCAAAGTGAGATAGCCCCTGCCCTCAAGGGACTCATATTCTAGGAGACAATACATATCAAGGAGTGATACTCAGAGAAGGCAGTTTTGGTCTAGGAAGTTAAAAGGATGATGAATATATCTATAAAAGGTGATCACCATATTCTTTCTAGAAGCAAGGGTAACTTTGATTCCTCTTCCCAGAGTATTAAGTGGAAAATATAAGTGTGTTTGTATGAGACATTGACTTCATGTTCTTAGCAAGCCAGATGGCAAGATACCCAGGCATGGCTGGAAGGATGAGATGTGAAGTAAGCATTCAAAAAGCTTTAATTGTTTGCTATGTGCCTGGCATTGTGCTAAACTCTGGACATACAAAAAAATGTAAAAATAGGGGAGATAACATATAAATAACTGGAGGGGAGATAACAAAAGATGTATATGTATCCATAATAGATGGGAAGAAATCTCAGAAGAGAAGGCAATTAAGAGCTGGGGATACAGAAATGCCTCCAGGAGAAGGTAGAATTTGAGGTGAGACTAGAAGGATGTCAGGGAAACTGAGGTAAAGTTTGAACTCTTTCAACAATTAGGTTTGCTCAGCCCCAGGTATAAAGTAGTAGGGTTTTGTGATTAATTTTGGCTAGTGTAGCTTGATGTGTTGTGTTTAAATAGACATAGACCTAATTTTTTGATATTTACTTCTAATCACTCAAATCTGACCTCACAAAATGTTCTTTTTCTTACTTGCCTAGTGATTTTAGCATTCATTTATTTAGAAATTAGGTAGATTTTAAAGATGATGACTTCAGGCAGCCAATTTTTGTCCTTCCCTCCCCAACTCCTCCAGTTTATGAAAGATGTTTCTGGCAGATTTATTTTACCTAAGGAATTTTATTCCTAGGCATTTTAATAATCTGTTTTGAATCACTATGCTAGTGATGAAATTAGAGAGTTTAGAGAATTGAGAGGAAGTGTGACTATATCACTAGATTTTTGTGGTCAAAAGCCAAGAAACTGAGTACACATACCTTTGTCCTATTGCACTTGGCATTATTGTACATGTTAAAAAGGAAAATCACTCAGGGCATGAAACAGCACTATGTGATGGATGATCTTATAGTAATGGTGACAAGACACCGGAGAGTGGACAGAAGACCTTTAACTCAACATTTCCTTTCTTTTGTGGTTTGCTTTGAGGGCCAGAATATTGTTGTTTCCCCCTCCTAGCATGGTGTATTCATTTGCTTTCCATAACTGTGTCCACAGGTTATAAAAAGGCCCTGGCATCAGGAAATCAAATGGAAATTGATCTGTAGAAATGATTTAAAAAACAAGTCCTCTGTCTCAAAGTTGTATAGTAGGTGGGCAGTTTTGATGAGAAACTCTTTTGATTTGCATAAAATTTTGATCACAAGTAGGTATTTGCTGGTCTAGAGTCCAAAAAAATTGAATGGAACTAGATTTCTTTTTGTCTTTCCAGGAACTTATACTATAACAAAGCAATTGTTAGACCAGTGGAATTCTGTTGCTTTTATTTATTTTTTTACTTTTACTTCACTATTTCTTTTGGAAAAAAAGTTTATATCTAAATCTTTTATAGACATTTTAAGGGTCTTGTAAGAGAAAGGAATGAAACTAAGAAAATGATGTGGATATTTTGACTTGGCAAACAACTCATTTGAAATTTCAACTTAGATACCAGCAACATATTTTTACCTTTATAGTCATTGAAAAATATGCCTTTTTAAACAGCTTGATATGAAGTTAGTAATTTTAGCTCACAGATATGCCAGTAACAGTTTTTTTTCTCTTCTGGCCTTTTAGTTCGAAAAGAGTTAAGTGGTCTTGATGATGTGACACTTACCAGCCAATCAGAAGGTGGAGGTGAGATCTTTTGTAACAAGCACATTTTATTTGACTTTTTGCAGTGACGTCCTCTTTAAAATCTAAATATCACAATCATTTTTTTTTGCATATATTCTATATGACTAAATTAAATTGAACTTGTATGTAAAATCTGATAAAAATTTCTGCTTGTAATTACAGATAGAATTTTCCAGAAAACTGTTGAATAATTATTTCATAGCAAGATCTTTGAGACTAGAAGCTGGCATTTGTTGCCTGTCTCATGATAGAAATCCAGAATTATGTCAGGCGTTTGCCCTGACTTGGTTTTTAGGTTACTTGACAAATAATTTCTTTTGCTGGAATGTTTTCTCATCTAAGAAATGGGAATTTTTATTATTGTTATTCTTGTCAATACTACTGCCGTTAGCTGGCGTTTAGGGTTGGAATAGTGCTTTAAATATGCTACTCATTTGATCTCCCAGCAGCTCTCTGAGGTAGGTGCTGTTCTTGAGCCTCTTTTAGAGATGAGGTGGCTGAGGCTCAGGAGGGTGAAGTTACCCAGAGTCACATGACTTCATGTCTGAGTTAGGATTTGAACTCAGGTCTTTCTACTCCGAAGTTCAGTACTCTGTCTACTGTACCTAGTAATTTTTAAAAACAGGTCTTGGAAGTCTTTTTTTTAAAAAAAAATTTAATTTATATTTTTGGTTTTACATCCCTTAGCTCCCAATGTAACCCTTTTTCCCTGACCTCCAGCAATAGCTTGGGAAGTTGTCTATAGCAAGATTATTTTATCCATGCATAAAGGTATTGATACTAAATTTATGATTCTAAATAAGCTTCCAATTTAATTTTTATTTTTGAATGTCAGATATAAAATATAATCACTTTTATTCTTCTAGTGATTTATACCAACAGTACAGATTTGCCTTAATATTGGTAGATGCTCATCCTATTTTATTTACCACATTTCCTATTTCTAAATAAAAATTAATTGTATTCTAGCATATTTATCTTAGTGAAAGTAATCTGGATTTGTTTGGTTTGTTGATTTCTGGAGTCATTGGACCTCTATTTTCATAAGAGAAACTTGGCAAAATTCAATATTGATATAGACTATAAATTCAATATTGATATAGACTATTTGTCCTGACAATTTTTTCTTTTGGAAACAATTTTTATTTATATATTTCTTCCTCATCACCTTCATTTCCAAATATATCTCTATTGGATGAACCATTCCTTGCCCCAAAGGATAAAAAGAGGGGAAAAAATCTAACACACTAATAAAGTTTGACAGTACATGCAATGCCATACCTGTGGTCCCTCTGATTTTGTATAGAAAGGAGGGAGGTCCCATGCGTAATTTCTCTCCTCCTATTGCTTAATTTCTGATGTAGATGACTAAACTGAACCTCTATAAAATCTCAGTGTTGGAACAAGAATTATAATTTGAGACAAAACCTTCCAAACTACAAAGCCAGTTGTGTACTTGTGAGAAATGGTTTTAATATTTTAATATTCAGGCAGCATTTCTTGTGTTTTTGTAACAAAGTTGTGGAGAGACAGGCAAAGAATTAAAGCTCCCAATTTTCAATCCTTTAATTCGTTCGCTGGATCATATTTCCTCAGCAAAGATGGAATGTGTAAGGTTATATAAAAACATACCTGTGAGGTGAATATTACATATATTTATTGACTACTGGCATTATTTGTTGTAGCCCAACATAATGAATAATTCTCCTTTTTAAATAAGATCTTAAGGACTTCAGGGTAAAATAGATTTTACTGCTAAAATTGTCTTCAGTTTGATATCAAAGCAAGTTCAGTGACTGGTCACAATAATACAAAGAGGGAGTGCCAATTATAGGTAGTAACTTATGAAGCCTTAGAACTAGTTTCTAGTGGTGGGCTTTTGTAAATAAAATGACCACTGCTCTAACTGATATGAGA
Source organism: Potorous gilbertii (assembly GCA_028658325.1). Classification (NCBI taxonomy): domain Eukaryota; kingdom Metazoa; phylum Chordata; class Mammalia; order Diprotodontia; family Potoroidae; genus Potorous; species Potorous gilbertii. The sequence continues at coordinate 592,091,823 of CM053770.1, read as the reverse complement.
TAGTATATAGAGATAGCCAGGCAGTAAGAGTTCTGTAATTTTGGCTGATACTTCGCATTCATATTTCCCTGCCATGCTTGTTCATATACCTAGGTTTCTCCAGTGACAGCGATCTGATCTCTCTGACTGTTGATGTGGACTCCCTTGCTGAATTAGATGATGGAATGGCATCCAATCAAAATTCTCCCAGTAGAACTTTTGGTCTCAGTCTTTCTCCAGAACCTTCAACACTAGCTTCTGTTGCTTCTGATAAAGAAAGAAGCAAAACAGAGGAAGAGCGGGAAAGTCGTGGTCTCTTTGTTGGAAGCCTAAAATCCAGGCTTGGCAAAAAAGATTATTTGGAGAAAGCAGGCGAATTAATAAAGCAGGCGTTAAAGAAAGAGGAAGAAGAAGACTATGAAGCTGCGTCTAGTTTTTATAAGAGAGGAGTTGATCTACTCTTGGAAGGTGTTCAAGGTATGGTTTCATCTAATTGGTGCATTTTGTGTGTGTCTCTCTATGTATTTAAATATATATATATATATATATATATATATATATATATATATATATGTATAAATATACATTACTTAAAAATATGTATACATATATATACACACACACACACACAATCTTTATATGTAAATGGTCTCCATGTATCTTTTTTTTTCTACATATATAGGATGTTAAAATGATACTTTATATGCCAGACATATACTTTTTACTTTGAGTTCCATGCTATATATAAAACAGCCTTTAAAGTTATACATTTCTGTATTCATTAGCATCAGAAACATTTGTTCCTAATTTTGATATTGTAGTTAACATAGGTCAGCCTTCCTTAACCAGAATTCTCTCTTTGGAATGTTAGCATTTCTTCCAGCTTGGCCAATGTCTTTCTACAGGTATTTCTTTTGAGCAAAAATCATATAGATTCAGGAATGATCTTGTCCCAACCCTTCCCTTGCCCCTAGGCATACATAAAAATTGGAATTTGTCCATCTCTGTTCGGTCTCATTAATTTTTTGCTCCACAACTGTGGATATTTCCCCATGGTTCTGTGCTAGACCCTTTTCCTTTCTTTTTCTTGGTAACCTCATCAGCTTCTGTACACACATGCTACATCTGTATCTATATCTACTTCTATATCTATAATCCATCTGTACTCCCCTCCCCACCTCACTCCTCATCATAAACTTCAGTTCCATATTACCAGTTTTGTGTTGGACATTTCAAACTAGATGTCCCAGAGACAGAAAAGTTTATCTTTCCATTGATCTTTTAAATAATATTCTCACTTTCATGTTGTCTTGTATGTTTTTGATACTTCATTTTAAATGTGTTAGGAATCTTTTGACTGGAAATAGTCCTGTGATTGATTTGCCACTTTTTTTTTTTGCCTTTATGAAAGATAATCCCTTTGGTGAGAATCATTTTCCTTGTTTCAGGTTTTATTTAAGAAAAAAAATTTCACCTTTGAAAGAGATGACAGAAAAATGGGAGAAAAAATTAGTTAATATCTTTCTCACCCTACTCCTTTCTTCTTTACTGTACCATGACCCAGTTCATTGACTTTGAGTTTCTTTACTATCTGTTTTGTTCAGTGTCTGTTTCTCTTTTGTCTTCAACTTTCATTTGATAGTTTTTAAATATTTAATTGAAATGAGATAAAATATATAAAGTTCTTTGCAAACCTTAAAGTGTTATATAAATGCTATTATATTAAGTTATAAAGTGGTTTATAAATGTGAGCTATTATCATTACACATAAACAGTTTCAGTCTTTGAAAAATATCAGACTAATCATGTTTGATTAACTACTAAACTATAATTTAACAAAAATTAAAACTTCTTTGTTTTATAATATATAGTTTATTAAACTTGATATTAAATGAAAAGTTTTTGGTTTTTATCCATACTTGTGATTTTATTAGAACTTCCATATATAAATTATTATAAACTAATTATAATTAGTTAATATAAATATATAAATACATAATATAAATACATATAAATAGATATGTAATATATAAAATATGATTATTAAAAATGAAAACTATATGAGTACTGATTTTTTGCTAACCTTGTGTTTGACACTATTAAAAGTAATATAAAAATAATTAAAATAAATAATATCTAATGAGATAAGTCAGTTACCATGTTCTCAAAAATCTGATATTAGTGGTCAAAATTTTCTTGATTGACAATAAAATATTATTAAAACATCTAAATTTTTTTCATCGTATATGAGTTTAGTTAATGTAAGTCCAATCTACCATTTGGATATTTAGAACATGTATAAATCCAAATACAATGATAGCTCAGCTATCTAATAATTTATTTTTTTTTTGCCATCTCACCTATCTAAAATGTAGTCAAGAATCTGATAATAAATATAAAAGGTTTATGAGCAGCCAAAAATGATGCCATAAACTACATGAACTATGTAGTTCATGCACTTCCTTGTAATTCTTATTTTATTGAAAAAAAGAATTGACTTTCTTATCTTGTTTCCAGAGGCACAATAAGTTGGAAGTAAGTGGAGAGGAGTTGCTCTATGAAGGCCTACTAGCAGCAGTGAGAAGTGGCATCTCTTAGTGTAACATTGAGGGAAGATATAGGAAACCTGTGAAAACAGAGACAAATTTAAAAAGCTCAGCAATCGGAGGCTTCTAAGTGTACAACTCATAAATATGTCAGGGTGTACTGAGGATGTCACATTACAATATGGTAATTTTGTGTACTTAGTGATGGTCCTATTCTAAAGTATTTAAAAAATAATCAACAAATATATAGTAAGTACCTACTGTGTGCCAGGCATTGTGCTAAGAGCTGAAGTAAAAAGAAATAAAGTGAGCAGACTCTTGCCTTTCATCAATCAATAAACTTTTTTCTTTTTTTTAAAATTGATCATTAGTTTATTGACACTTTCTTTTCAGGTTTTCTTTTTTTTATATTCACAAAATAAGGTTTAATTTTTAAATGAATCAGCAAACTCTCTAAAGTGCCTGTTTTGTGCTAGGCACTGTGCTGCAAATACAAAAAGGAATAAAAACAGTTGCTGCCCTCCAAAGAGCTTTTGCTCTAGTGGAGGATATAACCAGCAAACAAGGATATATGAAACACGTTGTACACATGCACACACACGATAAATAGGGAATACTAGCCTTCAGAGAGGTTGGAAAAGAATTCCTATTGTATGTAAGAAGAATTTTGTTATCCTTTTAGAGTTTAGTTTCTTAGGATCCTTGGCTATGGATCTGCTTTCCAGGTGTTTGATAATAACTCCCAGAATTGTTCCAAGCATACTAGATAGTAGTTCTTAAAACCATAATGACAGGTGGTCCCACTGAGGCTGCGCTGTGAGATAAGGGGTGACATAGTGTAATATTTACTACACTTGCACAGAATAATGATATTGCTGAAGTTAACTTGTGAGCTTAATGTTGATAAGATGCCATCTTTGTCTTACTGCCCTATAAAGCAGGTGGTCATTGGTCAGTGATTGGGGAAAAAGCACAGGAAACCCATAGGGGAATCTGTGTGCGCCTCGACTGGCCCCTGTTGAGGTTTGAGGAGATATAGGCAAGTGCACAAATGTTCCTGCCTCATTGAGACATTGAGATAGTTGCTTTCCCTTCTTGCTGGCCCCTGTGAAAAGGGTGATTAGGGAATGGCGTAGGAACTGATTCTTCTGGCAACCATTTGAGAAGACTAGACTAGAATAAAAGCTGGCTATTAACCCCTTCGAAACTGTTTGCCTGTCTGATCGGATCAGAGTGAACTTGTTAGAGGCTGGAGTCTGAGACCTCCAGGGCCTCCTGTGTGTTATCTGTGAAACACCTGTAAAAGAAGAGATTTTACCTGAGTCTTCAAGGATGTCAGGGAAGGCAATAGGTGTCATTGAGGAGGGAGAGGAGTTTTTCTGGGGGAAAACATGTACATGTATACAAAATATTTTCACATCACAAGGTGATAGGGAGAGGTACACCCTCATTTGGGAGGTTTAGGAAAGCTTTTTTTTAGGTGAGTTATTGAGCTAATCCTTGAAGGAAACTAGGGATTCTGAATTTCCTGTTCCTTTACAAAAATTTCCTGTTCAGTACAGAGTTATGTGTGAGGAGCATTCAGAAGGTTGGTTTAGCAGAATTATAGTTGATGTGGAGTGTAGTAATGTATGTGTAATAGGGTTAAAAAGGTAGGGGATCAGTTATTTAACAAGTATTAAGGCAAATCAACAAGCATTTATCAAGCACCTGCTATGTACAAGGCACTATGTTAAGCTCTGTGGATACAAACAAGGACAAAAAACGTGGTTCCTGCTCTTGGGAATTCCATATTCTAATGGATTGGGACCAGGTTGTGAATGGTTTTAATGCTAAATGGAGGAGCATATATTTTATACTAGAGATAATGCTGAACCATTGCATTTTGTTGGTTAGAGGAGTGATGCTAACATACTTATATTTTAGGGAAATCAGTAGATTTAGGGAAACCAGTTAGGAGGCTATTCTAATAGTCCTGGTGATAGGTGATGAGATACTGAACTAGGATATGAGTAGAAAGAGGAGATCAAATGTAACCTATGTTGTCGAGGTAGAAATGACAAGGTTTGTCAGTTAAGTGGATATATGGGATGAGTGAGGAGATGTGAATGACCCTGAGTTTGTGATTCTCGGTGACTGGAAGGGTCGTAGCACCTATTATGAAATAGAGAACTTCAGAAGAAATGTGGATCTTGTGGGAAAGGTAGTGATAGTCACTTTATCTTTTCTAGATCAGAGTATGAATTTAATGACATTGTTTTGATGTAAAGTACTTATTTTTTTTTAAATCATCACCAAATACACATATTCGGCAGGGAATTTTTGTTATGAAAATTTTTTTCATTTAAAAATATTATTAAGAAATTTTTAGTTCAGATTCAGGCATCTTAAGAAGTATTTTAGCTTAAGAAAGCCCATGTATTTTATAATAATATAGAAGTGCTCTTTGCTCTGTCCTATCATCTCAGTTTTGCAAAGAGCCCTCTTTTTAATGGTGTTTTTTTGGTTGTTGTTAAATTGATTATTCTTGTAACAATTTGAAAAGCTGTAAGTAAATTCTCACTCATATCTTTCCATATAAGTGATCATCTGTGAAGTTATGTATTGTATCCAAATTTCAGAAAGGGCCACATTTTTTTTTTTTAGTGCTTGTATACCCCTTCACCTTTCCATTTATTTAGCTCTATCACTATAGAATCCAGGGCAGTTCTTCCACACTATGTCATTTTCATTAAAGAATCCATGTATTATATTGGAAGTTTCTCTTTAAAACAGCATTGCTATCTGTAAGTAATAAATATTTCCTTATATTAATTTCTACAATATATCATTCATCTGTAATCAAATGAGCCTCATTAATTATATTTTTGCTGCATCCATTTGCAAATGGAATAGATTTTATTTTATAAATTAATATCCTCAGGATCTTCAACCTGATAGACATTTTATTCTTCCTACTGTTATGTTATATGTGAATAGAACCATTTGAAACTGTTTTGCACATGACTTAAAGCATTGTTTCAACTTCATATATAATTTTATATGATATAAGCAATTCTTTTGATGCCAAAGACATGGTTTTTGAACAAAAATTGCTTTCTTAAAAAACTGATTTTTTTTTTCTGGAGATATTCTCTTGTCTTGTCAAAGTAGTCTACATTCACTCTTTTAAGATTTTTCCTTTTTTTTTTTTTTTAATGTTTAAAGCAGCAAAGGCAATTGTACAAAGCAAACACAGTGGTCTCTCTTACTCCTTCAGTAACAGTTCTTGGGAATTCCAGTGATCCAGTGATCAATACAGTGAACTATATTTTCTGAATTTAGTTTTTCTTTTGTGTTTCTGTATTTCCCGTGTTTAAACTGTCTCTACTATCTTGTCTTGAACTAGTTTTAGATATTTCAACGGATTTTCTCTTCAAATTGGTTGTTTGAAAAACTGTCAAGTTTTTATCACTTGACAATACTAATTTACTAGAAAAAACACAGGCAAGAAAAGTCGAGAAAAAATTTAATTGTTGAAAATTAAATTCCTTTTTTTGGATTACTTTTTGAAATATTTCAGTTTTGGAAAAATTGTGGTTTTTGGAAACCAGTTTGTTACATTAAACTTACCAGAATTGATGTTGAGAAATAGAACAGATACTATGCTTTTAATTTCCTCACAAAGATTTTTTCACTTTGAATTCAGGTATAGCAAGGAACTGTATATAACATGCAACTCATCTACGTTATGAGTCCTTGACAGTATATTGTACCTGTATTTATATTCAACATGCACACCATTTGGCCTTATATGTATTATATTTAACATGCTATATTCAGTATTAATTGAAGCCAAATTTATTCTTACTATTGAGAACATTAATTTTAGCTTGGTTTGTATTGAAAAAGTGATTGTATTTGTGCCAGAATTGTACTTAAAAATACCAGTAATTTTGGCTATTACTTAGCTATCCATTATCATTGGGGACAAAGCTTACAATCTGGAAATCTCTTGTATAGGTATACTAGAGTTGTGCAGAGGACAAATGCATAACCTTGTTCCATAATCATTTTATCATTTTAATTACTCATAGCATTTACTACATTTTCATATTACGTAGTTTCAAGGATTATCAGAGTGTTCCTTGGTTATGAGTGCTTTCTCCACTGGCACATAGTAAAATTCTTCTGCAGCTTATTAGATGGTTTTTATAGGTTTCTATGGCCAAAAAATCCAGGTGGCCAGGTTTGTAGTGATGACTCCCTCACCAGTCCCATTCCTGAAACCTTTCCCCCTTGGGAGGAACCTTCTTTTTTTTTTTTTTTTTTTGCTCCTGTGCCATAGCCTTGAGAACCTGTGACTTGTTCCATGCTACCAGAATTTGGTGAAAAGTTTGTGGAATAAATATAGTTCATATGGATAGTTTTATTTAGCATAGCATAAAATTTCAGTCAATACTTTTAAGACTCATAATCAAAGTACATTTTGATTGTTCAGTTAATTTAGATTTGAAGAGTGAACTTTTTTAATGCCCCTTTCCTACTTAGACCTCACAGGACACTTTGCATATCTCATATGTACTTACTGTATATTATTTTGTCTGTCTTATGTGTCTCCTAGGTGTAAGCTTTGGGATGGAATTTTTGGGGCTTATGTAAACCTTATGACACTTGAAATAGTGCTTTGTGCTTAGGATGGATTTAATAAATATTTATTAAATGAGTCCTTTCTGAATGGGTTTATGTTACTCAGACTTTTGGGAATGGTGACTTGTTAACAGAGCAGTGTTTTCTTAAAATACTTAATATTATTCACATAGTAACTTGTGTGGCAGCTTTTCCTCACTGTTATCTTGGTCTTATTTCTAATTAATTATAGCAAGCAACCTGTTCTGAGATGAAGATTCCCCTTACTCCAATGATGTTTAACTTTTCCAAAATCAACCTGCATTTTAAATGATATGTGATTAAAACCAGTATTTGAGGTGACATTTATTAGATAAAATTTTCTATTGTCATAGAGCAATACATAATATTACCACTTGGTGGCACCAGAAAATAAAAGTTTCCGTTCTTAAATGTGAAGGAAAGACTATAATTTCTAAGCAAGCACTAGAACAGGCCCCATATTGGTAACTTTGTTGAATTAACTTTGTGAATTGATTCTCATAGCACTTTTGCCACCAAGTGTTTTTGAGTTATACTACTTTAAACGAGTTGCCATTTCTTATTAAAGCTGACTGAAGCTAAAATAGCTTAAAACTGCACTAAGACTTTTGGGATATTCTATATAGTTGATTTTCTCTAAACCATCTCAACTCGTAGTGATTGACCAGTGGCCTTCAGTTAGTTCTTTGTTATGTGTTGGGTAGGATAGTCAACTTCTTCTTACTCATAGAAATCTTTAGGAACCACAGGATCTGAGTTTTTATTGTTTAAAATAATAATGTAAAGTGACCTCAATTTTAACTTGTCTGCTTGTGAATCTGGCTGTCCTTCTCCCTTTTGTTTGTGCCTCAGGCATTCTGAGGTCAGTACAATGCTTCTGGCCCATTGATTCCATGAAACAGTACACCAGTCAACAACTAACAGGCAGATGGACATTATCCCTTCATTTGTGGGCAAATTGGGGGCTCAAGTTTGTGAGCTTGATTTGACATTTATGAACAGAAGAGATATTTCCTTGGGGGAAAGGTGATCCTAGTGCAGCAGAATTGTTATTACAGCATCCTTATTTCAAGAATTACATTATAGCATTTGAATTTTATCTCTTGCTACTGTGTTATATCTTATGACTTTGGTTATCTTGGCTTATCTTGTATGATAAAGAAAATTTATGGTGTTTTCTATCTTATTGATTAGCCATAGAAAAATATCCTTTCTTCCTGAGAAAAGTAGTAGTGGATTGTATTGGAGCTGTAGCTAGTTGGCACACTTCCTCATTGCATTGCTTTTGCCCCATGTTTTGAATGAAGGTAGTACTTGTCTTAAAGAGGCCCATCTGAGTTGTTAGTAGATCTGATGAAGATTGCCCATGTCTTTCTTCCTTAGCTGGCACCACACCATCTGCACAGCTGGGGGCTAGATGCAGAGTCAGACAGTAGCCGCCATGCCTCTTACTTATATCCAGGAAAGAACAAAGCACAGCCTGGTAGTGGAAACATTGACTCAGTCTGAAACTGATGACCTGCTCCCATCTTCGTCTGAGGTTAACGTATTCGATTAGAATGCCCATTTCTAAGTGCTCGGGTCTCCCTCATGGAAGTGAGGTAACTCTCCAGTTAATCCAGGCAAAGTGTTTGAGTAACTCGGACTTTTTGTTGAAGTCTATCCCTTATTTTTTTCCTGCCTTTTCATTTGTGTGCTGTAGGAAGCAGTTGTTTGATAGACTTGTGGGTGAGGATCATGGATCGTAGGGATATATTTGGCAATAAAGAAATGTGGCAAATGACTGTTGGGAAAGAACACATAGAATAGATAGACACATTGATGTGCCTATTTAACTCTTATTAACAGAGGCATATACCATATACCATTTTTGAGCTTCTTTCTGTTTTTCTTAAATGGCTTCTCCTGACTGTTTTTTTTGTAAACAGAAAGAAAAAGGTTTGATGACTCTCTCTCCTTTTAAGAATATTCTGTTTAGGAACTCTATAGTATGTTAATATGATGCAAATTATGCAGTAAATATGTTTTTAAAACATCTGGTAGTTTTACTGCTTTAGCCCCAGATGTGGCTTTTTTACTTTATTTCATGAATGATGCCTATCTTCTGAGTTCTTAATTTTCTCATAGCCTCCAGTTACATATGTTACGTAGCATCACTAAACTTTTTTTATGAATCATTGCTGACACCTTCCCTTTCTTTGAGAATCTTGAAGATTTTTCTTCAGTGGGTTAATTTTAGCATTCACTTGAGAGATAGGAGTCATTAGTAACACAATCTACAAAGCAATTTGCAACATTTTGTCACATCCCCAGTGATATATATCCTGACCTAAGTGGTATCTCTCAATCATGTTCTTTAAGTCCTGTCCCAATATGCTAAGAAACCAGATGGTCTAGTGTACCTTGCACATAGTAGGTACTTAATAAGTGCTTGTTGTGTTGAATTAACTATGCCTCCTATGGACCTGTTGAATCATCAAAAAGGGTTGAGAACTGAACTCCTTTTAAGATGTTTCTGCATACAGCCCAGGCTCTTTGAATTAAATTAGAAGCACTCAAAGCACCCAAATACTTTAGCATATTTTTTAACCTCTTTATTTGACAGTTACTAAAATATTGGCATTATTAGGGAGTCTAGATAATGAAATTTATCTGTGAATTTTAGAATGCTAGAAAACATGAAGAGCAGAAGCAAATTATGGAATAGAAATCTCCAATTGTTATGCTTTAGAATCACATAACAAAATTGTACTTTTGTAACCTGGGCTGTGACATGATACCCCTCATTTTCACTCCTGGGTTGGCTTATTCAACCTGCTGTCTTACTGGCAGCTATGATATTCTCAAAGAGGAGCTACCACCAGGCTGCTGCAACTCACAACTCTCTCTTAAAATATTAAGGATAACCTTAGTGTAGGGTAGATAAAATCCTGCTATTTGCTACTATAACTTTTGAGCTCCAACCAATGTGCTTCTCATTTATACAAAATCAGTAATCACAACCCTGTTAATTTTCCAAAAGATGAAGCAACAGTACTAGTAGTATAACATTACTCATCGGAAGGCAAAATCAGGAGTGATGAAGCACTAGTTAACTTAGTAGAAGATAAAAGGAGGAATAGTTAAACGTCACAGAGAATAGGAACCTGGGTCCTATTCTCCCTACCAATGGTCAAAGTTCATGGTGTCCATAGGGGAGAGTGGACACACTTTCTTATATCCATTATATCCATATATATCTCCATATGTATGTATATGTATATCTCACTCTTCTATTCCATTCAATTCTGCCCCCCCCTTTCTCCATTCTCTCACTTGTTTTCAGTCTTTCCCTGTCTGCTTCCATACTGCCTAAAAAAATCCGTATCTCCCCGTTCTCAGAAACCCCTCAGTTCTGCTGTCCATGTTCGCTAGCTATCTCATAAAGTCTTTCCTTCCTTTCATAACTAAACTCCTTGAGAAGGCTGTCTGTAATTGTTGCTTCCATTTACTTCTTATCACTCTCTTTTTAACTCTGCAGTCTAGTTTTAACGCTGCTCCATCATTCCAGCTGAAACCAATCTTTCAAAAACTACCATTGATCTCTTAATTGCCAGATATTATAGCCTTTTCTCAGTTCTCATCCTTTTTTGCTCCTTGTTGGCAGACTTTGATACTGTTGATAACCCTCTTCTCTCTAGGTTTTGGTGACACTGCCTTCTCTCTTAGTTCTCCTGCCTGTAAGACTCTTCTTTTTCAGTCTCTTTTGCTGAATCTTCATGCAAGTCATGCCCCCTCACCACGGATATCTCTCAAGGTCCTTTTCTCTTCTGTTCTCTTCATATTGTTTCCCTTTTTCTTTCTCATCAGCTCTCATGAATTCAGTGATCATCTCTACGCTGATGACTCCCAGATCTCTCCTGACCTTAGTCTTACATCTCCAGTTGCCTTTTGGATATCTCAAAGTAGATGTTCTGTAAATATCTTACATGATCCTTCCTTCCTAAACCCTTCCCTCTTCCTAACTACCTTATTACTCTCTCAGGTACTACCTGTACCTGTCACCCCAGGCATCATCCTAGACTGACTCCTTGCACTCTTTTACTCTCCTTATAGAAACAGTGGCCAAGTCCTTTTGTTTCTGCTTTCATGAATCTTATATTCTCCCATTCTCTCCTCTGCCATGGCCACTATACTGATGTAGGACCTCATGTCTAAACTAACTGCAACCAGCTGGTTGGTCTTCTGTGTCAAGCCTTTCCCTACCCCGAGTTATCAAAGTGTTCTTCCTAAAGCATGCAGCCGACCATATGACCCACTCTAAATAAATTGACTTGAATTGACTTAAAGAAAGCTAAAAGAGAGACACATGAGCGGCAAAATCTGTGTGTCGTGTATTTCATAACTCTGATAACAGGCCTTGATGCCCTTTGTCCTTTAGGAACAATGTTATGTGAAGTTGCTTCTGGTAGCTTCTCTGTTTCTGGTCCTCACTGCTCTTCTGCTAGACAAAGCCTCTCTTCTTCTCTGGAGCCAAGGAAGCAGGGACAAGCTCTTTTTGCTCACAGCCACCCTCAGTAGGGTATTGAAAAAGGTGTTATGCTCTTTCAGTGAAAAGCAGTTCCCTTAAGTCAGGAAACTGCCAAACTTCTCAGATCTGCAAATTAGCAGGGATTCTGTTTTGCCAATCAACTTCAAGCATCTTCTTACAGCAAAACATGTTCAAAACCTCTGTTTTTTTCTTCAGTTGTATAATTACAAACCAGAGAGGAAAAGAGAAGGAGATAAAGACACCCCGAAGAGGTTTTCCCTCTCTCAAATAAATGGTGCCCAAGAGCAACAAACTCAGTATCTTTTGTGAAGGAGCAGGATTTAGCTCTTAGCCAATGGGCTATTGTTCCAGTCTTTTCCCAGCTGACTAGGAAAATGATGCCTCTTCTAATTAGGAAGCTCCCAGGACAGCAGACAGAGAACCTGCGGTTTTAGTTTGAAGCCTGGATCTTCTTTCCTTGGCTTCCTTTGACTCCAGCTCTTCAGATTACTCTCCTCTTTGTCTCTTCATAAAACTCCTTGGGCTTCTTTACTGTTCCTAAGAGCTCCTTTGGGTCAGTGACTCATTTTTACCTTCTGAGGTGAAAGCTCCATTCATTTTTCTGTCAGATGTGTTCCTTATATAATCTTCCCATAATAACCAAACAGTCCTATTATTGTGTCATTTAAAAATTTCAAAATCCTTAAAAAATGTATATGCAAATAAGCTGATGGACTCTAATGCCCTGTAGCCAAGTTACCTCGCTTGTTGCTCTGTCTTCAAATAGATCCCCTAAGTATGTCCAACCTAGGGACACTGTGTCTTCCTATTCTGCACAGCAGTCTGTATCTCTACCACTTTATCTCAGAGAACATTTATTCGTAAGTGGATTTTATTTTTTTTCTTACACAAATATCCTTTTAATAAGCCACTTTTAGCATCTGAAGTGTTCACATAGAAAAGAGAAAGTAGTTTACACTTGGATTCTTCTTCATCCTGATGTAGAGGTAACCCCCAGTTCTCAAAGTTTTTCTAGTGTAGTAGAAACTCTGAGAAGTCTTACTAACTGGAGTAATTTTCAGTATGGGCTCAGCAATAGACTTGATCTCTCTTATTGAGGACCATCTTAGCTTAGTTCAGAGAGGTTCATCAATAGAGTGTTGACCACAGGGAGATTTACTTTCTCAGTAACAGCATCTCATGAGAACCATCTACCAGGAGAACAGATAATAGGATCATAGGTTTTGTATTCTGCATCAGCTTAGGGAATACCTAAGCTAGTGAAATCATGGATCCTTGAAGTATTGAAATATATTTCAGAAATGAAAATTTATAAAACTAACATTTTATGCATTAAATTTACTTAGCACTTTCTCCTCATAAAGTACTGCACATATATAATAAAGAAAATAATTGGCATTTAAATTTTTTTTCTCCCTAGTAAGAAACCGATGAGTGGATGCTTGAAAGGCTACTGTAATGAATTATTTGAAGGTAAATAATTGAGTCTTTGGGCTGAGAAATGGATTAAATTATCTCTTAAGATTTAATTTACTGGGGCAGTGGTTGGGCACTGCAGCTGTCCTGTCTCCTCAACTTTGTCTAAAGTTTTGTCATCATTTAGGAAGAACTGTGATTCTCTGTATCATTCAAATTACCTTCCACATTTTTTTCCCCAACTAGCTAGAAGTAGAGTGACATTCTTATTTAGGGAATTACCTTGAATATAAAAGTAGCTTACTTTTCAAAGAGAAAGAAGTATTTTAAATTACAAAAATATACTGTACATCAAATATTGTTCCATGTCCCCTACCTTCTTTAGCTTTTCACCTCTGAGACTGAAGCTTTAATTTGCTATAAATTCAGTTACTTTCTTTTTTTAGCAGTCTTTTTTAATGTCCCTTTTACTAATATAACTTCTTAAAATTTGCTATCTGAAAGCATTAGAGTGAAATATTTTAAAATGAAAAAATATTTTAAACTAGTGACCTCACCCCGCCTTCGTAGAAGATCTGGAACTCAAATTCCGGTCTTCTAACTCCTAATCTATTTGTTGTTTTGTCTGCTATTTCACTACTTATGATCTAGGTGATCCTGAGCGCCATTTATTTTGTTGGCCTCGGTTTTCTCATTTGTTAAATGAAGAGGTTGAATTAGATGATTTGTTAAGATGCCTTCTGGCTCTAAATCCTTTAGAAGCTATCTAATCTTCTCTGAAGATCGATAAAGCATTTATTAGGTGATGACTATGTGCCAGGCATTGGAAATACAAATACAAGCCAACTTCTTATCATTAGTATAAGATAATATTAACAGAACAGCAACAAAACCATAGCTTTTCTAGAGTACTTTAAGGTTTGCTAAGTGTTGTATCAATATTTTATTTCATTTTCCCAACAACTCTGGGAAGCAGGTGCTTTGATTATAATCATTTTATAGATGAGGAAACTGAGGCAATCAGTTGTTAGGTGGCATGCTCAGGGTGAGTGTCTTCCTTACTGTGCACTGTCTTCTGAGTCATCTCTGGCCTTCTAGCCACATGGTATTTGTTATTTATTTGTTACTTGGCAGTTCGTTGGCATGGGGTATGGAGCATTGGAGTTGGGGTTCGGAAAACCCAAGTTTGAAGCCTACTTCAGATATTTACTAGCTCTGTGATCTTGGGTACATCACTTAACCTCTTAATCTCAGTTTCTTTGCCTAAAATAGGGATGGTAATAGCTCTCCTACCAAGATTGTAGAGTGGTTTTTTTAAAAAATAATTTAAAGCATTTCTTTCTATTGAAATTATTTATTGAATGATAACAGTTTGACACCTGTTCCCTGTCTATGTTTAGAATGGTTTCAGAGGCGGCGAGCTTGTGCAGTGGCTAGAGTACCAGACTTGTGGTTAGGAAGAGTTTGAATCTTGCTGCTTCAGATGCTTACTAGCAGTATGATGGTGGGCAAGTTATTTCACCTCTCTCAGCCTCAGTCTCCTTATCTATAAAATGGGAATAATAGCACCTTCCTCATGGAGTTGTTGTAGTAAGTGAAGTAATGTTTGTGAAGCTCTTTGTAGTCCTCAGAACGTTGTGTAAATGCTTATTTTTATTATTGCTGTTGGTTAAAAATTTTTTTTCCTCAAAAAACAAACACAAAGATTTTGGCACTTAAAATGATTATTTCAGCAGAATTTTCTGTGGGAATAATAATTGAAGTTTTCAAACACTCTACATACATTAAGTCTCATTTTGGCCCGACCGCAGCCCTTTGAGCTGAGTAGTACAGGTAGACGAGAAAACTGAAGTTTGTAGAGGTTGATCAACTTGTCTACAATCACTCCGTTATTAAGTGCTAGGGGCAGGATTTGAACTGAGGTCTTCCACAACCTACAAGCCCGGCTTTCACCTTGGAAGAGCTTGTTTACTCAGAAGAATTCCTTTTTTCATGGTTCTGGCTAAACTAGGTATAATTTATTCCATGGGCTTTGTTTTTTTCTTTTTTGGAGAAAGAGGATCATAGAAGAAACACAAAGTATGCCTTATATTTAGATAAAAAAAACTTAGTTTTTGTCAGATGTGCAGAAGAAAAAATTTTAAAGATTAAAAGCTATATTTCCATATACTTTTAAGGATATCTTATAGATGGATTGTTATCAATAATGTGGTTATTACAGTGATATATATGTGCATCTGTTTGAGGTATGTTTATCTGAGTGTGTGTATATACATATACACACATATGACAAATAATCTCCCTCTCTTAACCTCCCCTATTCTCAAAGGATTAATTGCTCAGTAATTAGGCCCTATGTATAGTAGGTTTTATATATTATTGAAGTCAATTATTAACCTGAATATAAAATACTGCTTCTTTTAGGTAGAATTTCACAAAATTATCTGAGACCGAGGATGAGTACTGTACCATTGCAAAAAAAAAAAAAAAATCCAAAACAGCCTTCTAATCAATGATATGTAGGCATTCTAATCAGATAGTAATTTATTGGTACACTGTGCTATCTTCCAAGCAGAATAAAATTAAGAGAAAAGAGTCTCAACTTTCTTCTTTTAGGGTATTGCTCTGTCCTTATACTACCTAATGTTCTTTGGATGGTGGTTACCTGAATCTCAAATTTCATTTGGGATGAAAATATTTATTGGAAATTGCATAAAGGAAAGAAGTGAGTCATTTGTTCTCCTTCTGCAAAATTCTAGGTAAAGCTTTGATGTGCAGTAAAGTAGCTATGGAGTTTTATATTCAGTTTGTATGAACAGTAAACAGAGCATCTAAAATAACCACTTGCACATTGCAACAAACACATCATCATTTGCTTAAAAAGAGTTATAATTACAGTTGACGAAGCATGGACACCATAAAAAATGCATTAGTTTGGCTTGACACATTAATTACCTGTTTTTGCAGATGTTTTTATGTATTGTTGTGTGAACAGTTTACAAAATAATTACAGGAAAGTCATATGGAAAATAAACTAAGTGGGTGGTTTCTCGCCTAAATATTTTCATTCATGTGAATCTGTGTGAGGCACAGCTGCTCTGTACCAAATGCAGAGAGATAGATGAGGATTCTCGAAGGGTTTTTATTAGAAGGTCTCTGTTATCAGCATTACCACATTTTTATATCTTTAGCAGCATAGTTTTTAAACATTAAAATGACAGGGTTGATTTAATCCCAGTGATCAAAGAATAAGCTTTGATCTTGATCAGAAGAAATGTAAGTATCTGTCAGATCTCAACACCCCTTTCCCCACAACCCCCCCAAACCAAACAAAACATCTAAATGGGAAAAGCATTGCTAGTTTATGTTGAATAAGTTGAAAGAATGGTAGTAAAGAGTTACCAAAGTCTTTGAGAAAAAGTTAAATGTTTATTTCTCATTTATTTAAGATACTTCGATCACTTTCTGTTGTTACCCGATTTATGAGACAGGGATGTTTTTAGACACCTTTCTATCCCCCATAAATACCATGTGTGTAGTATACATGTGAATCGGTATTTGTTGAATGATAATAGTTTTACATGTTACCTGAATATGCATGTTTATGAAATTTATGAGCAAGTAAACTTGAGCCATATTGACTGCCTCTTTTTTTCTTTTATGTTAGCATAGGATAAGAGGAAGGATGGTAGTGATGAACAGAATAGAAAGGGTGAAATAAACTATTCTTCCTGTCAAATTGGAAGTCCCTGGTGCATGTAGCTGGAGTTTTTCTGTGTATGTGATGGTTCCTAATTGTGATGATACCTTGTAATAAAGGATTTAGGTAATATGTATCATTGCTGCTGGTCATAATAGTTGGAGAGATAACATATCCTTAAACAGATGGGATTAGAGATTGTGACATGTATGAGAAAGGAAATTTTATTGGTGGAAGATGTATCCCTGATCTTGGAGGCTAATTTAGAAAGGAATAGGGAACCTAGGAATGTTTCTCATGTTATGAATTGAGTTGGATCCTGAAATGGACTCCTGTAATTACTTATTTTGGGTGTGGTGTGGTAAATCATTTTAAACAATTCAAAGCATTTGAAAATAGACTCAGAGTTTACATTCTTTATTCTAGTAACTCATTATCTTAAAGTTTTAGAAATTTTTGAATGAAATGAATAATTTTCACTTCGTAAATCTATTGATTTTTCTAGAAAACACTGTATGCATCTGTGTCCAAGAGATTTTACAAAGCAGTTGTATTTGGCTTCAAGTTCTGAAAAGTTTTGTTAATAGGTCCTAACTCAAATCCAATGGGTAGAAATAGTTGCAGGTCTATCAGTATGCCAGTGATACAATTGTCACTGATGGTAGTGTTCGCTAAATTGATAGTTTCCAGCCCTTGCTGACCTCTTCTTTGAGAATAGATTTTCTTTCTGTGTTTTAAAAGAGTGTGCATTTCATACTTACCTCCTATCATCCCTTGGCTGCATGTTAATCTTTAAAAATACCTAATCTTTGGGGCAGTGATTTTTTTTGGAAAAGATTATCCTCATTAAAGAATTGACCAAGAGTTTTTTAAGGGAGCAGTTAGTGTATGATTATTTTTGGGGGCAGTTTCCTTTTTAATCCCAAGTAAATGAGACAGATTATGTATAGAGAAGGAAATTGTAAAATGTAAGTGAATACTCTCTTTGTTTACATTCAACATTCATGTCATCTACTAGTGAGCCAGTATTCTTCACTCTTATAGAAAGCACAAAAGTTTTTAAGTAGCATTGAAAACAAACATAATTGAAGGAGTGTTTAGGCATGAATTTCAACAGCTTTTTTTTTCCTTCTATGTTTAGGAAACTCTGAGAACTTCTAGGTGCTATAGAATGCTTGGTTTAAGAAATTGGTGGCTGAGGATTGGTTAAATGCTAATGGAAAGATAATTCCCTGACTGACCAGTTCATACTGTACACTGAAAGGCTGCTGGCTCCCGAGTCATGGTAGATGTGCAGAACCATAAATCACTTTTCTTTTCAAGGTTGTCTTTTGTTGTCAGAACACTTAGGATGATACAGAGATGGTGAAAGAGACTTAAAAAAATAAAATGTTATTAAATATAATAGACTAGCACTTAAAAAATCTACAACCACCAAGGCCATTTCAGAAAACTATATGCCTTTATGAGACTGAAGTTGTAAAACTAAACAAAACAAAACAAAGCAGGTTGTTTTGGATATTCTTTCTTATGTGACGGATGTTAGTGATAACCATGCACACTTGACAAAGGTAGAGTACAGATATTATAGAATATATGGGAGGTAAAGTCAGAGGAGAGATTGATAAAAAGATAAAATATGATATAGGGACAAAGAGTAACAGAATTAGGAGACCTAATTTTTATTTTTGACTCTAGAAGTAACTTTTATTTTTCATTACATAAGTATTTATTAAATGTGAATCACATGCCAGACCCTGTGCTAAGTGATAACACAAAGACAAAAACCAATACTCTCTGTCCTTAAGGAGCTTACGTTCTCTTTTGGGTTCAGTTATTAGGCATTTATTTTCTCTTCCTATCAACCTCACCTTGCCAAACCCCAAAAGGGAAAAAAAATACAAAACCCTTATAAAAAAATAAGCATAGTCAAATAAAACAAATTCTGTTATTGGCCATGAACAAAAATATATCTCATTCTTCATATTAGTCTGTCTTCTCTTCGACATGACATTCATCATCATTAGTTGTTTGGAATCATGATTTATCATTGTGTTGTTCCTAGGTCTTAAGTCGTTCAGAACTTTATGATTTCACATTATGGGTGTTGTATTATAAATTATTTTCTTGCTTCTGCTCAATTTACTCTTAATAGGTCTTTTTAGGTTTCTCTGAAACTTTTCATTTTTTTTCTGGACAAATATTCTATTATATTCATATGCTGTCATTGTTTAGCATTCTTCAGTTGACAGACATGTCTTTAGTTTCCACTTCTTTGCTACAATAGAGTCACATCAATAAGCATTAAGTGCTTACGTAAGTGCCAGGCACTGTGCTAAGTACTGAGGATTATGAAGAAAGGGAAACACAGTCACTGTCTTCAGGAAGCTCACATTCTAAGGAGAGCTCATGTAAACAATCAGGTACATGCAAGATAGGTAGAGGACAACCTGGAGATAATCTTAGAGTTAAGGCACTACCTTTGGAGGGCTCCATGAGGTGCTTCTTGCAGAAGGTGAGATTTTAGCTGAGACTTGAAAGAAACCAGAGAAGCCAAGAGGCAGAGATTAGAAGGAAAAGAATTCCAAGCATGAGGCTCAGCCTGTGAAAATGCATAGTGGAGGTAGTTGCAATATCTCCTGGGAGTGAGGATGACATAGTCAGACCTGAACTTCAGGAAGGATATTATGATACCTGAGTGAAGGATGGACTGGAATGGTGAGAGACTTGAGGTAGGGAGACCAAGTAGTAGATTACAGTAGTCCAGGTATGAAGTTGTGAGAGTCTGCCTGCACCATGGGGGTGGCACTGTTAGAGGAGAGAAGGGAGAGCATACAGGAAATGTTGGAAAGTAGAATCAAAAGTTCTTGGTACTAGATTATATATAGAAGAGGAGAGAGAGAGAGAAACTGAGGAAGGCATCTAGGTTGAGCCTGGGTGACTGAAAAGATAGTGGTACCTTCAACAGTAAAAAGAAAGGAGGAGGCAAGACTTGTGGGGGAAAGATAATAGGTTCAGTTTTAAATCTGTTGAATTTAAGATTTCTGTGGAACATCCAGTTTTAGATGTCCAGTAGGCAGTTGGGGATATAACACTTGAGGTCAAGAGAGAGTTCTGAGTATCTTCTTCATATAGATGATTAAGAAACTGATGAGACATCCAAGTGAGATAGTATAGAGGGAGATGAGAATAAGGTCCAGGACAGAGCCTTGGGAGATATCTATCAGTGTGACCTGGATGAAGACCAAGGAAAAGACACTGAGAGAGAATGATTTGACAGGTGGGAAAAGAATCAGAAAAATCAGAGAACAGTGTTACAAAAAACTAAAGAGGGGAGTATGAAAAAAGAGGGTAGCTTAAAAATTTAAAAAACCACCAAGGCCATTTCATAAAACTACATACCTTTATGAGACTGAAGTTATAAAACTAGACAAAATAACAACAAAAATAGGTTGATTTGGTTATTCTTTCTTATGTGATGGATACTAGTGATAACCATACATGCTTGATAATGTCAAAGCCTGCGAAAAGATTAAGAAAGCTGAGGCTTGAGAAAAAGTCATTAGATTTGACAAGAAATCATTCATTGGTAACTTTGAAGAGAGCAGTTTCAATTTGGAGCTGAAGCTAGACCATTCACATTTGAAAAGTGAGTGAGAGAAAATGAAGTATAGGTATAGATTTTAGATGGCCTTCTCAAGAAGTTTTTCTCCCTGAGATGAAGTGAGAGTTTTTTGAGGATCAGAGAGAGAGATACAGGCATGTTTGTAGGCAGCATGGAAGATATGTTGAGAGAGAGAGAGAGATTAAGGATTAGTGAGAGAATGAGGATAATAGAGGGTCAGTCAACTGGAGAAGATGGAAGGAATTGGGTAAAGGGTGCATGACGAGGGGTTTTCCTTGACCTGAGAAGGACTATCTTTTTCTGTGTGTTAGGGGTAAGATGTAAGATGAGGAGTGAAAAAGAGAGAGCTCTCCAGGAATGGCTTCAAACTTTTCAGGGAAATATGAGGCAAGATTCTCAGCTCAGAGAGTGGGAAAAGGGGCCCCATGGGAGGTTTGAGGAATGATGAGCGAATTTCAGAAAAACCACAGTGGTGAGTGTGGTAGTAAATTGATTAGGGATGTATAAAGTGATTGTCTTGCTGGTCAGGGGCTGCTTGAATATGAATAGTAGACTCATTCACCATGGCTTTGTGTTTTTTCCTACCTACTTTTGGTATCACTTAGATAGTAATGAAGGCAGTGGATAGTGGTTGTAATCCAAGGCTGGTATTTATATCAGGGCAAAGTTGATGATAGCATGAAAGGGCAAGAGTCTTCTGTCTAGGGGATAATGCAGAGTTGGTACATCAAAGAATCAAAATGGAAACGGGAGATGAGTATAACTAACATAGGAGTTACATAGGAGTACCTGTGAAAGAACTAAGGGTTAGAAACATTGATTGTCGTGGTGAAGACAAAGAATGGTTTTGGGGGTTGGAGTTCAGAGGGGAAGATGGAATTATGGTCAGATAAAAGAATTTCACAGCTCATGAATATAGAAATAGAACACATGCTTGATGGCAAGATCAATAAGATGACTGCCGTTTGGTACTTGAGGTGCAGTGGAGGAGAAGGTCGAGGGAAATGAGTAAATTGAGAAACTGGAATGATAGTGTGTTTGAAAAAATATACGCATGCACATGTATGTGTATGTATGTATGAATATTGGCAAAGATTCCTAGTATGAGGGCTGGAGTTAGCAAAAAGAAGAAGACTGCTATCCAACCACTGAATGCCCTGAGGGAGGAAGGAGGCTATCCTAGGGATAGCTACCATAACCTTGATTGAGTGATAAATATGGATTGAATAAACCTCAAAGGGGAGGTTACTAAGTGATAGTGATAGAGAAAGAGTCTGGAATTGGCAGTAGGGGGCAAGGAGTATTCCAAATCCCCCACCATGACCAATGTGTTAGGAGGTATGAATGAAAATACCATCAGGGGTGTAAAAGGTGACCAAGGATGACTTGTCATAAGGAAAGAGCCAGTGAGTCAAAGGAGATAGAAGTGAGGAAGGAGAAGATTTAATATGAAAGCAAGTTTGTTACCTATGGAATAGCATTCAAGAGAGCATAGTGGAGGGGTGGGTAGGGCAAATCTGATAGGAGATTTTGGAAGGAATGTTGATAGGCAATAAAAGAAAAGGGAGTAGGCAATGGGCACGTGGAAGAGTGGTTGTACAGTTATAGCAAGTATGTTCCAAGTAAGTGAGTATGGAGAATGGTCGACCAGGAGTATGCTAACCATTAAGCAGTGAGTTCAGGGAGGCAACTCATTTGGAGGTGATAGATTCAAGAGGTTGGACTGATAGTGGGGAGTGTACAGTGTGGCTACAATTCTCACAGTTTGGAGTCTCCCTATTTACTGATTTGGTGACAGGGTGAAGTCTAATCAGGGTTCCAGACTACCCAATGCAACAAATGTTTCTTAACCTCTCCTATGTGCCACTGTGTAAAGTCCTGGGGACACAATTAATAAAATATCCCTGCCCTCAGGGAGCTTATGTTCTAACTGGGGAGGGAGACAACACACAAAAGGAAGCTGTCAGTGTATAGGTAGAAAGTGATCACTGTGTACCTATGGAATGTTCCAAGAGGAAAGCAAGTAGTATGACTGTGATGTTGGATGATGGTATGGTGCTGAATGGGCCAAGCAAACAATATGGACTTGGAGTAGATAGGGCAAAAAGAGTGACTACAAATATTTTTGTTCATATTGAACCTTTTATTGTTTCTTTTATCTCTTTGGTATATAGGCCTAGAAGTGATATTACTGGCTTAAGGAACACGTACACTTGAGTAACTTTTTGGTCGTAGTTCTAATTTATCCTCCTGAATGGCAGTATCACTTCACAGATCCACCAAATATTCTTATTTTCCTGAGACCCTCCAAAGTTTGTCATTTCTTTTTTGTTAACTTTGCCAATTTGATGGCTGTGAGATAGAACTGAGGGCTTGCTTTACTTTGCATTTGAATCAGTTCTCTTAATAAGACCTTTAATAGAGAAACCCTGCAGAGATTTTTTTCCATTTGTTTCCTTGTTAATCTTAGCTACATTGGATTTATTTGTACAAAAAATATAATCAAAATTGTCCACTTTATGTTCTGCTGCACTCTCTACTTCTTGTTTGGTCATGAATGTTTCCTTTTCCATAGATCTGAAAGGCAGTTTCCTTCTCATTCCTCTTAATTTGTTTATGGTTTGACCTGTTATGTCTAGGTCAGGGGTAGGGAATCTGTGGCCTCAAGGCCCCGTGTGACTTCAAAGCTGCAGGTACCCCACCCCTGGTCTAGATCATACTATCCCTATTTGGAACTTATCTTGGTGTATGGTATGAAATGTTGATCTAAATCTAATTCTTGTCAGACTGTGTTATTTTTCAGCTATTTTTTAATCAAATAGTGAGCCTTTACCTCTGTAGTTTAGGTCTTTGGGCTTATTAACTACTAGGTTAATTTCCTGCTAATAGACTTCAAAATTTTAACCAGTACCAAATTACAAAGCAGTAATCAACAAAATAATTTGATAATTACTGCTTTGTAGAATAGTTTGAGATATAGCACTGCTAAATTTTCTTTCTTCCCACTTTTTTTCAATTTTTCCTATCAGATTTTTTTTTACCTTTTTGTTACTCTAGATGAATTTTGTTATTATTTTTTATAGGTTTTTTTTTTAAAGTAAGTTGTTGGTAGTTTGATTGGTATGGAACTAAACAATTATTTTGGTAGCACTGCCATTTTTATTGCATTGGCTCAGCCTGACCTTCAGCCGTTAATATTTCTTTAATTTAGTTGTGTTTTTATTATTGTAAACAATGTTTTGTAGTAATATCCATATAATTTCCATGTGATTCTTGGTAAGTGAACTTTCTAACATTTTATACATTCTGTTATACATTATTTTAAATGGCATTTCTCTTTATCTCATTGCTAGATTTTTTTATATATTATGTTATATGTTATGTTTATTATATCATCAGAAATATTGTTTTGTGTGACTCATATTATGCAGCTTTACTGAGGTTATTATTTCAGTTAAGTTTTTGATTGACTCTACTATTCTTTAAATATACCATGTTATCATATGAAAAATTAATTTTGTTTCTTCATTATCTAAACTTATTCACCATTTTTTCCCTCCTACTTATTTCTATAAGTAGTCTTTCTAGCATGTGTCAAATCGAAGTGGTGACAAGGGACATTCTTGCTTTGCCCCTAACTTAACTGGAAAATTTTCTATTTCATAGAATTCTGGCTCTTGACTACTTTGCCATGTGAAGGAAAAGCCCATTTATTTTTATGTTTTCTAGGACTTTTAATGTAAATATATATATTGTATTTTGTAAAAATTGTTTTCTGTTTGTATTGATATAGTCACATGATGTTGATTTTTCTTGCCATTAATATAGTTGGTTATATTTATACTTTTCCTAATAATAAAACAACCTTACTTTTTGGGTATAATTCCAACCTGGTTATAGTGTATGATCTTTGTGATGTTATTAGAACCATTTTACTAATATTTTCATTAACATTTATGCATTGTTATTCATTAAATATATTGTTTTATAGTCTTCTTTCTCTGCTCTGACTCTTCCAAATGATATTTGTATTACTGAAGGAATTTGGTGAGTCCTAATTGGTTTGCATAATATTGAATTAATTGTTTTTCTAATGTTTGGTAGAATTAACTTTTGAATGCATTTGTCTTATAAGTTTTTTCTCCCTTGGGAGTTAATTTATGGCATATTCAGTTCATTTTTCTGAAATTGGGTTGTTTAAATTCACTGTTCTTGTTCTTTTAATTTGAGTATTTTGTATTTTTTATAAATTTTTATCTCTTATTTATCAGTTTTGTTGGCATGTAGTTGGGTAAAATAGTTTCTAATATTCTTCATTTGTTGTGAATTCTTTCTCTTTTCTTTTTTGCTTTTAAACCACGTTAATTCCTGGTTTATCTATTCATGATTGGAAAAAAAAACTAGTGCCTAAATTTTATTTATTCATTTTGATTTTCAGTTTGTTAATCTTTTATTTTCAAGATTTCTCTTTTGCTTTTTATTTGGAGTTTTAAAATTTGTTGTTTTTTTGTTCCATAACCAAATTTTTTTCTCTTTTGGTAAGTTTTCCTCCATGAACTGCTTGGATTGCAAAATTTTTCTATGTTGTTTCATTGTATTATCTTTAGTGAAAAGATGCATCATTTCTACAACTTATTCATTAATCTACCAGTTGTTTAGGATTAAGTTATTTGTCTCCATTTGATTTTTAATTCTTTCTTCAGTGGCCATTTATGGAATGTAATTTTTATTGAGTTGTGGTTTGTAAAGGGTGTATTTAATGTAATTTAACTTTCCTGAATTTGTTTACAAGATTTTTATGCCTTACACATGGTAAGTTTTTGTAGAGGTGCCATAAACAGCTGTGAATGTGATACTTCTTTCCCCCCCTGTTCAACAGATGCTAGATGTCTATCCTATCTCCTTTTTCTAAAATTCTGTTTAAAGAAATCCTTAACTTCATGCTTTATTTTTTTATTATATTCATGTAGTTCTGAAAGGGTATGTTGAAGTCCTTCTTAATTATCATTTTACTTTCTATTTCTTCGTATTGCACAGTTGACTTTGAATACTTCAGTGGATAAATAACTTAATAGTTTTTTGTTTTCTTTTTTGTGAATGAAGAATAGCCTTAATTTTCAAAGAAATCCTTGAATGAGAAGGCATTTCCAGATCAGTCATATGTACTAATATCTGATTGCTTATATAATATGAAGCCATAGATTTAGAGCTGGAAGGGATTGTAGAGATCATCTAGTTCAGTCTCCTCCTTTTATAGGAAATTGAGGCCTAGCATGATCTAGTCCTCCCACTCTCTGGACCTGCTGCTGTTGTTTTTCTTGTGTTTCTTTGTCACTCTTTTTGTGTGTTTCTTTGTATATTTATCTTATTTTTTTCCTGGATCTCTTTTTTTTGAATCTGAGATCACCCATCCCATAATATCTTTCTCTTTTGCCCTTTGTACTAGAATTCCTTTGACATAGGATCCTACATCTTGAACTAGAAGGGAACTTAGAAACTATAATCCAAGTTCCTCATTTTACTGATGGAGAAACTGAGGCTGAGTTGCCAGGTCACTCATCTCATTTGCTGCATTATCATCTTTCCCCTTCACATTAAGATTCTCTGCCTGTCAGGACTCTGTCCTGGGCCTTTTCTTTTTATTTAATGTTGTCTTTCTTGATGGCCTCATTACATTTTGTACCAATTACTCATTGTGCCTTTGCAAAATAGTCTGTGCTTAGTAAATGTTCGTTAAGTTGATTTTAATTGCTCAGGTTCATAGAATTATTAAGTAACAGAGCTGAGTTGCTAGCCCAAGTCATACTATACTAGGCTGCCCTAGTTCCTCAAAGCTCCTGCTTTTGGGGATAAGATTCTTCACTTTCCCCTTTAGTGTAAGAATCTGAGATTAAGGGAGAGGAAGGGGAAAAAAGAACAAAGTAGAAAGTGCACAGCAGAGAACAAAAGAAATGTTACGAGGAAGCAAAGAAGATGGACAGTTCTCAACACAATATGTAATATTTATCATACAGGCTTTTTATGAAATGAAAATGTATTGCTATATATTTTGAATCCTCTTATGTTCTGCTGTGCACATGGCACGCTTTTTTTTCTTATTTTGTGTTTGTTTTAATATTTAAGTTTAAGATTTGTTTTTTTTTCTTTTTTCTATTCTGTATTTGAGTTTTGGTGTTTGAATCTTAAAAAAAAAGAATTTGAGGGAAGGAAGTTTCTTTCTCTCAGTTCTCACAGAGAACTATCAATCCCCCTCCATCCTCTCTTTCCCTGAACACACCCATACCCACACCCACCCTCACACCCACACCCACATCAGGGTTCCAGGCTACAACTTGTAGTGTACTAATGTTCCTCCTTGCCTTGGGACTGTGACCTGGAACTATGTATGGGCAGTGTGATGCAGTCTTGCACCCAGTGTTAGCAGAAAGTACCCTTAATCTCCTTCTGACAAGTTGTCCCACCCCACTGCTGTCTGTGGGCTGAGAGTTCCAGAAGTCATTGCTCCTAATTCAGTCACCCCCATTGCCTACTGCTGCTTTGTCAGGGTTGGGGCTGTGTTGGACTGCTCTGCACTCTGACCCCAAGAAGACAGACCTTTCTTGCCTACTTTGTTGTCTTGGGAGGAAAATTGTTTCACCCCAATCCTTGTTTTGGTTCTATGGCTCCAAAATTTGTGTCGAGGTATTATTTTAAAATTGTGTGGAGGGGAATTTGGGAGAGCTCAGGTGAATTGCTGTCTTTACTGTTTCATCTTGGCTCTGCCTCCCTACTTTTCTGTTCCTGATTTCTTTTCTAATAAACATGGATATATAGACACACACACACACATACACAGACACATCTTAAATTCCAGTGTTCAAATCAACAAGACATTAAGTATGATAATACTAAAAATAGTGTCGTTATCTAATCACATTATATATTTGCATTTATGCATGCATTTGAGAAATAGTTAAATAATTTTAAAAATAAAATTAATTTTAAATCATTTTAGGCAGGAAAAATATGGTATAATGAAAAGATCACTGTATTTTGAATCATAAGATCTAGATTTTTTTCTCCATTTTGTTTTTCCTCTGTAGATGGTTAGATCAAACTACTGAGGTAATGGATTTTACCTTGTATTCCAAGCCATGATGCTACTAGCATGAGGCCATTAGCAAACAGCAGTATTTGGAAGACCTCACCCTCTGCAGCAGGGTTTTCTGCACAGAGTTTTGTGAACTTGTTTACAAAATGTTTCAGTACAGTTTGTGGGTTCTTAAAATTCTGTGATTCTGTTGAAAATTATTTATCTGTAAAGTATTAGTAGCATGTGGTAATATTTAATATTATTTATATAATCTGATATATTTTTGAAGTATTATATGATAAATTAATTTTCACAAACAAGTTAGAATGATTATCTCCACTTTGCATCTAGAAAAGAAACTACATATCTTGAGTTTTGCAAATTCTTTTCCCCAGTTAAAGCCAGAAACAGATAGACACTTCAGTAGTGATTGGAGGAGAGTATTGGATGTATAATGTCCAAAGTCCATCCATTTCTGTTTTAAAAGTCTGTAATTCTATGAATTATCATTAATTAGAAGGGAGTTATAAAAGTCATTGGTCTAGAGTAAAAAGAGCTGTGAAAGACAGTGCTTTTTAAAAAATCAGTAGTAATATTGTGGAAGGAATTTGATCTGTGGCAGAGAAAAGGAAACATTAAAAAAGAGATTACTTCCAAAGCGGAGAAATGACCCAGATATGTATGGGGAACAATGTTGAAATTGAAGAGCCTCTTACTAGGTGTATGGGCTTGAACAAATCACCCATTAGATTGTGAGTTCTTGAAGTCAATGAATGTTTTTGCTTTTGTTTGTATTTTTAGCACTTAACATAATACCTGTCACATAGAAGCATCTAGAATAAATCTCTTTGACTTGACTTAACCTCTCTAGGCCTCAGGTTACCTCATCTTTAAAATGAAACATTTGCACTTAGATTGCCTTTTAGGTCTCTTCCTGCTCTTAGTGTGATCTTCCAACAATATTTCTGTGAGGATTAAGTGACTTCAAAAAAATAAGTCTGCTCTTCATAGTAGAAAGAAATTTGTTGTGGGGTTTGTTTTGGAGGGAGAAATAAAGTTGGAAATTTTTTTTTATTTCTACCTACAGAAAGACTTCAAGTATCTATGTTGAAAATAGTTTATGTATGATAGGTATTCTGGGAAATTTGAGTCACTGTATAATATTTTCAGCTCTTACATATGTTTAGTAATGGGAGGTAGGCATAATCTACATAAAAATACTTGAAGCTCATTGGTTTCATTCATTCATTCATTGGGTTCATTCAGTCTGCTCATTAATTTTGAGTTGATTTTTATTCCTGGTAGAAATCTTATTGAGCAAAAAAAATGGGCAAAATGATTAAGTAGTCAAGTAAGTGGAAATTAGGTTTATCTTAAAACTAGTTAATCTAGAATTCACTGTATCATAGCACAAGTTGTACCCATTTTCTTTATTATATCTTAGGTGAGTCAAGTCCCACTCGTCGAGAAGCAGTGAAGAAACGGACAGCAGAGTATCTAATGCGTGCTGAGCAGCTCTCTAGTTTTTATTTAAAACCACACCTTGGTGATGGAGCATCATCCCAGGTATAGTTGTTATTTCTTTCTCTAAAATGGGATGAAATAGAAGCTTAAATTAATTTGTTTTGTACTATGTTTACTTTTCTTGGATTTTCTTTAGGTGCTTTTGATCAGTTTTGTTTCACATCTATGCAAGGGACCTTACCAAGTATCCTATGAAATGGTGTCTCTCATTTTCTTTGAGTACAAGATGAAAATAATGATATGAAATGAAAATAACTCTCTCATATTTTTATTCCTCTTTC
Organism: Potorous gilbertii; assembly: GCA_028658325.1. Taxonomy (NCBI): domain Eukaryota; kingdom Metazoa; phylum Chordata; class Mammalia; order Diprotodontia; family Potoroidae; genus Potorous; species Potorous gilbertii. The sequence goes on along the minus strand of CM053770.1, from coordinate 592,062,499 downwards.
TAAGGGGGACCCATTTAATTTAACTTTAATTTTATCTTTTTATGCCTTTGGCTTTGTCATTCTATCTAATTTTGTGTCATTTGCAAACTTGAAAAGCAAAATTGATGTATGTGCTTTCAATTCCTTTATCCAACTCTTTTTTTATTGAATAAATTTATTTATTTAACTTTTTACATTCATTTTCACAAAATTTTGGGTTCCAAATTTTCTCCCCATTTG